>VWZP01007108.1:118894-343855 GCA_013396995.1 Dicaeum eximium
CCTTCCCACAGGACACACCTCTGACAGGGACACACCTCCCACAGGACACACCTGACACAGGACACACCTGACACAGGACACACCTCCTACAGGACACACCTCCCACAGGACACACCCCCCACAGGACACACCTGCCACAGGGACACACCTCCCACAGGGACACACCTGCCATAGGGACAGCTTCCCACAGGACACACCTGCCACAGGACACACTTCCTACAGGACATGGCCATGCTGCAGGTGACACCTCCTTGGGATCCCCAGAGCTCTCTGGAAGGTGAAGTCCTGGACAACTCGGCAGAGACCCTGCACAGCACAGCGAAGGCGTGGGACAGCCCTGCTGCTCAGCACTGCTGCTCATCCAGAGACCTCCACACAATGTCCAAGAGCCCTTCTGTCCCCAAGGGCCGGCCTGAGCCAAGGCCCTTCTCTCTGGGGGAATGAAGATGGTTGCTGACTGATCTGAGAAGTTACTTGCCATTTAAAATTGCCTATTGCTAAGGATAAAAGGCACTTTAATGGGAGCCTTTAAAATAAATGAGGTTTGTATGGGTGGCACTGATGGGATTTAGTGATCTTTTTAAAAGCCACAGTTCATCTCACCAAACGGGGCACGCTGTCCTGCAGCCACTCACGGGTTTATTGCCACTTGATGTAACTGGACTGCACTGCCAATCATTTCTGGGTGCTGTCACTTCAGAGATGTCTCTTCCCACAGTACCTGGAGCCTGCCTGGGGCTGCTCCAGCCTTTGCACGTGTTGGAGAGTAGTGGTGACCTTTAAAGCCCCACTTGTGTGCCACGACCTTGTGCTGCACAGCCATTGCAGCTCACAGCCCTGGTACTCAATCTCTCCTGGCTGAGGGTGACTGTGTGAGATGAGCCTTGGCAAAAGCTCGGTGGCATATCTGAGCTGTCACTCAGCTCCTGGCACTTGTTCCTGCTGCCTGCTCAGCCATCTGGGGTCAGCTCTTGTGGCCGTGGCCATCAGCACTGGGAGGCACTGGTCACACTGGCTGACCACGGGAAGGGGGAAGCTTGAGCCTGTCCTTGCATGTCAATGAAGATTTTTGTGCTTTTGAGAAGGAGGAATATGCACAGTTATGAAAGTAACAATGGCCTTAAGTAGGGTTTGATTAAAGTATTGCAGATTTCTGAAATGGTGTGTTGGGTGACCTGGGGCTGGATGTTACTGGGGGTGGGTGGTCTTGGGCCACACTTTTGTGGGAAGGAACCCCAAAGCCCAGGAATATTTTTGGGAAATGACTAGCCTGTATTTGTCTACCACACCTGCCTTGCCCACTTCCAGCCGAGAGCTTGGGAAAAGCAAAGGGGCCAGTGCTGGAGCATCTGGCAAGGATGAGGCAGAGCTGGGGAATCTGCTCTGGCTTGGAGCAGAGGACTTGTTGCACTGTGTGTGACACGGATACTCATGGGGTCTGGAAACCTTTGTCCAGGACAGCCCTGTCACTTCCTAGTGGGGTGAGCAATATTTTTCTCTTACACCTCCGTTCCTCTTACTGGGCAGGAAGAGCACAGGACCTAAACCCAATTCTTCTGGGCCAGTGCACGCCTTGCTGGCCATGTCCTGGTCCTGCAGGGAGCCAGGGCTGCCTGGCCATGGAAAGGGCTGTGATGGAGCCCAGCTCTCAACAGGGAGAGGTGGCACTTGGGCTGAAGTCCCCTGTATGCCTGAAGTGTGTCTTGCAGGTCTGACAGCACTGGCCAAGTCCCTTCTTGTGGCCACTACTGCTGGGTTATCTCTGTGGCACGAATCCCCACTGAGAGTGATTCTTAACCTGCAGCTGTGAACTGGCTCTGGCCTTGAATCCAAATGGATCCGTCAGCAAAGAGCAGCTCACAGCTCACACCCCCAGCCTGGGCCAGCAGCAACAACCACGCGTGGGCTCCTGTGAGAGGCTTTTTACGGTGCTAATTGTAGTCGGACAAGTGAACACGAATAAAGCACGGCAATACCGCTCAGAGCACAGGCCCTGGCGGTGTTTTTGGGTGTTTTTGCAGCAGAACGCGCCGCAGGAGCTCTGCGCTGTCACCGGCGCTGCAGCGCTGCCCTGCGGCCGCCCGAGGGCGCTGTGGGGCCGCGCACCCTGCGGGACGGGGGTGGCACGGGGGGGACAGAGGGACACGGACACGGTGGGGACAGAGGGACACGGGGGGACAGAGGGACCCGGACACGGGGGGGACAGGGGAATGATCCTAGGGGACAGAGGGACCCGGACACGGGGGGGACAGGGGAATGATCCTGAGGGACAGAGGGACCCAGGGTCCGAATCCGGGGGACAGAGGGATCCGGGTCACGTCAGAGATCCTCAGCACTGCTCCCCTGCCCCAAACCCCCCCGTGGGGCTGTCCGTCGGCACACAGAGCTCCGGTGGTTTTCCTCCTGCACTTCAGTCACCTTGTTGGCTGCTTGTGAGTTTTCCAACAAGTTTTTAAATGCTTCTCACACCCCCGAGTCCTTCCCCGTTCCTGGCTCTCTCTCCCTCGCCGATTCCCCTCGTTCAGGGCTGTCACAGCCCGAACGGGGCACCACCCTCCCTCCCTGTGCCAGGCCAGGTTGAAGTCACTCCGCCTCTCCCGAGGATTTTAATTGGCCCCCACAGGCTCAGTTATCATCACAACAATCTCGATTTACTGTGCCGAGCCCTGGGAGCCGCCTTTCACCCGGCCTGGCACAGCCTTGGGAAATGAACGAGTCATCTCCATCCACGAGGCACTTCATCACCGAGGGGAGCTGTCAGGGCCTGGTGTCTGCTTCCCCACGATGTGACAGAGGCTCCACTGTCTCCTCTGGAAGAGAGAAAAGCGATAACACAGCCCTGTCCATCCGCACTGGGGGTAGGGTGCTTTTTTAAACACAGCACAGAGGCTTTTCCCATTCCCTGTATCCATCTCTGTCCAGGGGTGAGGGGATGGTGCAGACCCTCCAACACCTGGGGCAATCTCTGCATTATCCCCTTCACCTGTGCCTCATCTCTGTGTTATCCCTTCACCTGTGCCTCATCTCTGTGTCATCCCTTCACCTGTGCCTCATCTCTGCATTATCCCCTTCACCTGTGCCTCATCACTCCCAGGTGGGAGCCCTGGAGGCTTTCTTGGGCAGAGAAAGCTCTGGTTTGAGCTCCAGCAAGTCTCTACTCTGCTGTGTGTTTGCTCTGCTTCTCCTCATCACAGCCAGGTCCATCCCTGAGTTCTGGCTCTGGTCTCCTGTATGCAAGACCCCTCCAGCAGTGGCCAAGCCCTCCAGTGATGCAGGGGGTGAGTGAGGCTGGTGCTGGGGTGGTTGTGGGCAGAGCTCAGGCTCTTCTTGCTTAAAAAAAACCCCAAGAAACAAACAAAGAGAGCAGTGAGAAGCTGTTGCAGTTATAGGGATGATGTGGTGGTGTTTGATGGGGAAGGGGTTTTCTCCCTAGGTGACCCAGCTGCTTTCTGTCTTCTCCATCTGTGCTGGTTCCTGGACCAGTTCCTGTAGGAAATTGCCTCCTGAGCAGCCAGTGCCACAGACAGGAGGCTTCACTTTGTGCCCACGAGCTGGGGGACTTGTGGGTCACAGTGTCCCAGCACTGTCACTGCTGAGCACGAGGCACTGCCCAGGCCTGGAAACCATCAGGGGCAGAGAGCTGAGCTGTACAGCTGAGCTTCCAGGGAAGGAATTTCCAGCAACTGTAGATCCATCCCCAAAGACAGCATTTCAAGGAATTACCCTCTCCCCCTTGCTGCAGACTTCCTCTGCTTTTCCAAGTAAGTCTCTGGCTTGGGGCCATTTCTGTAGTAACCAGAGCAGAGCAAATCCATGGGAACATCCGGGGCTGGAAACTGCTGTTTTCCAGCTTCACAGCCCATGGCCCATCTGCACTGTGTCCCCAGTTCCAACCCTGAGCCTCTCTCTCTCTCTCAGCTGTCTCCCATGGGAGCACTCTCTTCCCAGAGCTCTGGATGCCACGAGGAGCAGGGAAACCACCTTCAGTGATGACAAAAATAAATGGTGATTAGGGGTTTTTCAAGCTCTGCTTTAGCAAACTCAGTCTCCTCTCTCATGGCAGGGCTGCTCCAGGTCCAGATGTGCTGAGCATCTGGAGGGGTGCAGGGGGGAATTCCCTGTGGTGACCAAACAGCTCCTCTGCCCCGAGAGCAAGGGGCAGTCCCTGCCTGCAGAGAGCTGCCACACAGCTCGTGGCTGTGCTTCCCCCTCTCCAGAACATGCTGTGTTTACAAGGTTAATTTTCATGCCCTGCTGGCAGTAGGGAATGGTCTGGGGGCTTTGGAGGAGGTGACCCCTCTCCCTGGCAGCCAGGGCAGAGATCACATTCCCCCTCCCCACCTGAACAGCACTCAGTGTCCTGGGGGTGCAGCCCTGCAGACATTCCTTGTGGATTTTCTTCAGCTCATAAATACTCCCCTGCCCTCCTCAGTGCCCCTAGCAAATAAATTATCTGAAGCTACATTTCCCCATTTCAAAGCTTTGTGAAAGAAACCAGAGGGTTCAGCAGTCCTGGCTGGCTGGAGTGGTTCACATACCATCCAGCCATTTGCATTTGATCTACTTCATCCTGTGTTAAGTAATCCTGGAGAGCCCAGTGGGCGGCAGGCCCTCTTCGTGCCTGTAAATCACTGGGGCATGTCACAGGCTGTAAATGAGCGGGGTGAGAGCAGGTCCCGCCCTTCCTGTGATCCCAAACCTCCCCCTGCCCCAGAAAAACCATCCTTGTTGAATCAGAGCTGTGGCTTGGCATCACCACGGGCAGTGGGGCGGGGATGTGCCTGGCCCCATGGGTGTTTCCATGTGGGACTGGAGCAGGGTGCTCACCTCGAGGGGCAGCTCCCCAGGGATGCAGTTTGGGATGGGTTTGGTGTTTTCCAGGTGCCTCTGGGTGCTCACCTCGAGGGGCAGCTCCCCAGGGATGCAGTTTGGGATGGGTTTGGTGTTTTCCAGGTGCTGTGTGTGCCTTGGTCTGGGTGCTCCCAGCTCAGCCCTGCCTGTGTCCCCCAGAACTCCCCTGAGCCACCCATTAACTGGGGCATCTTCTGCACCTCCTACTCACTTTGCTTTCCACCCCTGGAATTTCCTGGGGCAGACAAGGAGCTCTGCCTCTCCTCCAGCCCCTGCTGGTCAATAGGGCTTTAAGCCATCAAACTCGTGTGATTGCACAAGTCCCTCTCGCAGCCAGGCTGTGGCCCTCTCCCCTGTAATAAATCAAAGATTATTCCCCTCTTCCCCATCATCTCCCCTCAAAGGTTGCTATCGCTCAGCTGCTGACTTTAATTACAAATTAAGAGCAGCCTAGCGGGCACTAGGTGCTGCTAATTGGCTTTCCAGGAAAGGTTTCACGGGGAAAGCCGAAGGCAGCAGCGATTGATCTGCTTGGTTCCTTGTGTACAGCAGCTCAGCCTGGTGTGAGCCCCGTGCCAGGTCCCAAATTCAGCACTCCGGGTGTCCTGTGCCCAAAATCTGCAGCCACCCTCCCGGCTCCAAGGTCCTTTCCCTGCTAATTGAAGCCTCAGGGGCTCAGAGCCCCCCTGCCTGCGCTGGGATGGATTTTTTAGCTGCTGAGAACAAATTCCAGGGGAGGAAGCTGAAATGAAGCAGATGGGATGAATGTGGAGGTCAGAGCGAGGAGAGGCTGCGCTGCCAGGCACGGTGTGATGCGAACACTCTCCCTGCTCCAGCAGCTGTCAGAGCCCGAACAGATGAGGCGAGGTGCCCGAGGAGTGCGCGGGGATCTCATTTACCTGGTAATTAATGGAAATCGTGAAACAAATCAACACAAACTCCCTGCGGAGAGCTTCACTGGGCTCCAGCTGCTGGAGAGCCGGGCACAGCTGGATGGGACAGGGCTCTGCGGTGGAGCCCCGGTGATTTGGGGATGTCCTTAGGTGCCAGCCCGTGTGCCTGGGGCACAGCCGCGCGTTTGGGGCACCGCTAATTGCGCTAATTGCACAGCCCGGGCTGCTGCTGCTGCTCCGGGCAGGGATGCAGTGAGGATGTGAGGATCTCACCTCTGAGCCCCGTCCCTCCCTCCGGGGGTGTCACAGCCGATTTTGCACCCACACCTTTCTGCCTCATCCCTTCTGCATCCTCAGGGAAAGGCCGTGCTGTTTTTTCTTGCAAGTTAATTAATTTGGCTCGGTTTAAATATTAAAAAGGCTCTTTGCGGGGTTGGTTATTATATTTTTTTTCCTTCCAGAGCAGCAGTGTGCTCTGCGGGGCTCTCGGACGGGAGCAGGGATGCGTGCTGTGGTTCGGGGATGCAGGGCAGTGCTTTGGTTCCCCGCCTTCTTGTTTATTCACTGCCTTGAAAAAGGGTTTTGCAAAACAAAGGCTTTCGAACAATTAATGCCAATCAGAGTCGCTGACAGCCCCCGAGCATGGCTGAGCTCCGCAGTGCCCGGGCTTTGCCTGCTTTGGGGGAAAATCACCCCAAAATAGCACAGGTGAGCACATAACTCACCTGTCAGTCTCCTGCCAGGAGTTAGCACCTGGCAGAACGCCTGAAGCATAAGGTTTGTGATCCCTTCCAAAAATTGCATCTGAATGTTAAGTGACGTATAGTAAATGCCAAATCCCTTTTGAATCTTGCTTAAAATCTCAGTTTAAAATATGCAAGCGACCTTTCTGTCTTTCTGAAAAGCTCTCTGCTTCTGGAAATCTAAAAAAAAAAAAAAGAAAGAAAAAAGAGAGAGAAGAAACCAGACCAGCAGTCTCTTGCTACTGGATAAAAAACATTTTCTTGAGGTTGTGTGAGGGGGCACAGCTCCCCTGGCTGCAGCAGAGGTGGGTCAGGGTCCCCTGTGCAGGCTGGACTTGAGCAGATCACTGAGCTGCTGTAAGAAACCTCCCCCAGACATCCTGACAGGAGAAACCACAGAAACCCTGCCTGAGGAATCGGTGGGCTCCTGCTCCCTTTGATATGCCTCCCGTTACAATTAAGAGATAATGTCAATGGAATAAAACATTGTCTCAGGATAATGGCCTCCTGCTGCTACGAGAGCGTCAAGGTGAAGTCAAATCATTTGTCAGAAATGGATGTTGAGGCAAGCCTGGGACGTTTGTTTTCACAGCAAGAGGCATCAATCCTGCAACAACAATATTCCAGAGCTTCTCTTCTCCCTGTGCCTGGTGATTGATGCCAGAGCAGCATCGGGGGGCTGAGCAGGGCTCTCCTGCCAGCTGTGCTGACCAGGGGGGTTCTGCCTCGTTGGGATGGAGAGCAGCAAACCCAGCAGGGCTGGACTGTGTGGGGTGCATCAGAAATGGGGATTTTCCTTCCCAAGGTGAGCAGGGCTGTGTGGGCTGGCCCTGGCTGTGTTTTGGGCTGAGCTTGCCTCGCTGCTGCAGCTCTGGGAGGGCTGCTTGTTCACTGGCCACGCAGGGCTGACCTCAGAGCCTGCTCCCAGCCCAGTTTCATGCTGCTTTAGGGGGTTTTGGGGTGCCCTTCTGAGCAGTGGAGCTGAGCAGCTCACTGGCTTTGTGCATTGACTGGAATGCTGCTGAGTATAAACACTCACAGCCTCCTCAGAGACGGGGGAATGTCTGTGGATCCAGGTCCTTCAGCAGGGTCCTGGCACCCACAAAGGGCTGGGAAGACCATTTCAGTCTGACACAGCCCCCTCTGCAATTTCTGCTGCTCTGGGCTGGGGAGAGCAGCAGCCTCCCTCCCACCCTCAGTTTGCACTGGAGAAATTGTGAGGTCAGCTCTGAAAGTGAATATGTGTAAGTGGCAATTAGACTTGAAACCAAGTCCCAGGAGGGTGTACATAAACTCTTTCAGGATTTATTTTCTTTTTCCTCCTGGATTTGTTAGTGGAGAGAATTGCACATCCAGCAAACATTTGGGCTGCAGAGGAACACAAGTGCCTTGTACTGTCCCCAAATGCCAAATCTGTGTTTCTGAGCAGAGCTGGTACCTCCTGCACAGAAGCTGCCTGTTGGCAGGAGCATGGGCAGGTCTGTGAGACCCAGGAGGGGACAGTCCCCTCTGCCTTGTGCTCTCCACTCTTCTGTGCCTTTTGCAGGAGAGGTAGTCATTAGGCTGGAGCAAAACTCTTTCATGCACAGGGTGGTGCCAGAAGAACGAATTGGAGGTGATTTTGACTCATTATATACTCTTTAACTTACTGTAAACTTAAAAATTATCTACTCTTAAATCATGGACTCCTTGCACTACTCTGAAGGGATCCAAGCCCAGTGGCAGCAGCTGTGTCCAGACCAGCAGTTTGCTCAATTTGTTGGTGCTGTGAATCCTCCAGTGCAGCATTTTGCCCTGAGAGGCCATCAGCAGCTCGGGTCAGGACAAGGACTGGCATCCACGTGGACTTTTGGGTGCAGATTGTGCCTTTTGAAGCTCTGGGTGGTCCTGGTGTCCCTGCAGAGCGGGAGCTGCTCCCTTCCAATGGCTCCCAGATGTGTCTGAGCACCTCAGATGGGTTGGGCAGGGCCAGTGCATCCTGCTGGGTGCGTGGTGGGGGCAGCTCAGCCAGGACAGGGCACATTTTGGTCAGGTTTTTACTGTTTCCTCTCGTTTGCTGCCTGTAGGAAGGGGCAGGGGCCATGGGAAACACTCTCTCTTTTAAAAGTGGAATGGTTTGGAGTGTGGCTGGGTTGTGCTGCCCAGCATTTGCACCAGGACAGACCCAGGATTAGAAAATAATTTTTTTTAAATTGGATTTTTCAGTTGAGAACCCCAAATCCGTGCCTTTGCAAGAGGGCAGTGGAGGCAGAACTGGTTTCTGTCTGGGACTGAGGACAATGAATCAGGAGCTCATAACTATAATTACACTTGTGTAGCATTGGGCAAGTTAACTAATAGAAGGGAGGGAAGAAACTCTGCACCTTCTGGGCTGGTGTTAAACTCTGAGGCCAGGGAGCTCCAGCTTGTTTGAAAAGGAGCAGTTTCTATCACCTTCTGCTCGCCCTCAGAGAGGGGCACTGGAGAACAAACCAGGGGAAAGCTTTGCCCTGCAGCTGCCCACCCAGCCCGAGGCACGAGGAGCTCTGCAGCACGGCCAGATGGTGACTGACTGAGCCAGGAAATGATTCATGGTGAATGAGGGATGCTCAGGGCAGCCTGAGCCCCCTGAGCTCCTCGTGCTGGGCACGGAGGAGCAGAATTGCCTGTCAGGGTCTGCGTGTGCAGGGCTGTGCCTGCTGCAAGCACCAATAAAGATGTCAAGCTGCTGCGTGTGGGGGAATAAATCACAGCGTTATTTTCCTGCCCACGGCACAGAGGTATCTTCTGGTGCAGCCTGAGGGGGGCCAGCAGTGATTTTGGGGCTGTGCTGTGCTGGGAATGGGGGCTGCTCCTGCCACCCACACCAGGCACTGCTGCTGCAGCCCCTTCCCACTGGCACTGGCTGCTCTGCTTGTACTGGCCTGATCCACCCAGGAATTTGGGATGTGACCACCAGCTCGCCCTGGCGGGTTGCCCATCACTGTGGCCTCAGGGGGGGTGTGAGCAGCAGCTGCTCTCACCTGAGGTTGTGTCCCCTCACCTTCGCTCTGGGCACGACCATAAGGTATTGCCATGGCCTGATAGTGGTCAAGGAGTAAGAGAATAGGTGGAAAATGTAAAATGCTGAAGTGCTGTGAGGCAGAGCTCTGCTGCCAGTGCGAAGCAGCGAGTCCTGATTTAAGCAGCCCCCTCAGTACTGACCTACACCCAACAAATCCATTTACAGCGGCTTGTTTCTCCTCACTGCTTCACTGCCAGGGTTCAGAGACGATTCCTTAAATGTTAATGGTGCAGGAATTTGGAAACTTTCCCAGAGTTGCTAGGGGAGCCGTGCAGGAATATGTCTGCTGTGCTGGTGCAGTTCAATTTCCTGCTGAACATCAGGCGGGCTGTTCTCGCCTACTGCTTTGTAATTAAAGTGCTGAAAGACCATCACTCTCCCAGGTTTGCTCAGATTCACCCCGTGGGGGCCAGCTCTGTGCCCACCTGCAAGGAGGACAGGTTGCAAAATATTTATAGCTCAGTGCCAGCCTGGTGTGATCCTGCTCCTGCCGTCCCAGAGCTCGGATGGGGCTGGGGACCAGCCTGGGCTGGCTGAAAATCCCCCCAGTCCCACTCTGCATCCCTTGTGCTGCCATCCATCCATGCTGGGGACAAGCTGAAGGTTTGCCCCACCCCTCAGGCAGCTCATCCACAGGGATCAGCATCAGGAATGTGGCAGGGAGCAGTCTGTGTGTGACCAGCAGAGCAAGTTTGGGCCATACCCAGGGGCATCAGAACTTCTCAAGATGCTTTTCCAGAGGAGTGTCGCTGGTTTGGTGCTCACTGCTGGCTTCCATCAAAGCTGAGCTCAGGGTGATGGCCCTGGACATGTGCCAGCCTGGCAGGTCATTGTCCCCTGCTTCCTGCAGTGGGGGGGTGTCAGTGCAAACGCAAAGTGCAGGGTCCCACTCTGGGCATGCAGAGTTTCTTCAGCAGTCCCCTGCTCACAGCAAAGGGTGTCAGTGCCTGGAGCAGCCTCCACCCCAGAGCTGCTGAGGATGTCCTGCAGGGCCAGCAGAGCTGGGACACTGCTCTGAGCTGGGACATCCTGCCCTGGGAGCAGGGAGAGCCAGCTGACAGCACCGGGGAGGGGAGAACAAGGGCTTTGAAAGGAGCCACGAGCGCTGAGCTGGCGTGTTCTCCTCCAGCTCTTTTGTCTCTAAACTTGGATCTGACTCTTTCCACCATCTCGTTAGGAACAAGTGCTTGGCCCAAGTCTCATGGCAAATCCTGACATTTTAAAAATTGATGCCTTTTTCTGCTCATAACTTAAGCTGCTTAGTTTATCAGGGACATATGGAAAGTTTATTACATTCGTATTACAGATCCAGCCAAGTGAGCTGACTAATGAATGCGATTTTATTTTCTTTTAAAATTTTTTTTAGTTAGGACTTGGCATGGAAGGCCTCCTCCAAAAGGGATAGCTTTGGGTCGAGAAATAAATCCCCAGAAGTTTTTTTCCCCTCTGTCCTAAGAGCTCAGCTTGGCAAAAGCCACAGTGTGTGTGATTTGGGGGGTAGAAAGTGAGGCACGGTCGGAAATCAGATTTATTGTGTTGCCCCACGGCAATGCCAGCAGCATCTGGCAGTGTGGGACCCTTGGTGCTCCTGCTCCATGTTGCAGGCAGGGAGCATGGATGGGCTGCCAGGATAAATTGTGCACATTCACAGGAACCAACCTTTTGTTGCTTAGAACAATTTGGGGTTCATTAAAAAGGAGTGGGGGTGCTGCTGTCCTTGGGGGCCTGGGACAGCTGGGGCTGAGGGTGCAAACTCAGGTGTGGTTTTTGGCAGCTGAGGGAAGTGTGGAACTCCTGGAGGCTGCTTTGGGTGAGCCCAGCTGGGTGCCAGGTGTGTGGGAACAGCCTGGGGCTCAGACCCCACTGCTGGGGACACTGCTGTGCCCCCCCCCCGAGCAGCCCCTTCCCCTGCCTGGACATGTGCCCGTGGTTTGGGTTGAAAACAGCGTGTTTCTGTCCTGTGGCAGTGCTTGGAGAGGCTCCTTCTCTCCTCCTTCCAGTGCCAGCTGTCCCCAGAGGGTTCAACCTGCACATCTCCGGGGCTGATGCTGCAGTTTCACATTTTCCAGCACAAACCTGTGCTCAGAAGATGCTCCATCCCTTCCCATCCCTGAGGGCAGATCTCCCTGGGCTTTAACAGCTGTGGGCACAAATTTTAGATTTTCCCTTGTAGGAGCCACTCACTTTGGCTCTGGGCTCACTTGATTCATGAATTCTGTTGGTTATAACTTACTGCTGGTTTTCCACTGCTCACATCATCCCCTGTGCCTCCCCTGTGCTGCTCTGTGGTTTATGGTGCTCGCTGGGACGCTGACAGCAGCGCTGCAGAATGCAGGGCTTGGCTGGGCTCTCGGATTTTACTGCCTTGCATAATGCAGAGATCTCCAGCCCGGCTCCCAGGCTCGCCCTGCGTTACAGCTCAGGTTTCGTGGCTCCTTCCATCGCCTCATCTGCTGCTGGTGGCCTTTTCCACTCCCCGCTGCCCCCTTCGCAGCTCTCTGCTGTGCTTCTACCATCTATAGGCAAAATCTCCTCCTCTGACTCACTGCTTGCTGCTTTCCTCCCTTTGGGCTGCTGGCTTTGGCATCATTCCCCCTGCTGAACACGTTGCAGGGGGTAGCACACACAGGGCCCTTCTCTGGGAGAGGATTTTCTTTGCAGCACACCAGGAATCAGCCTTTGCTGGCTTTTCTCCTGTGCACCCCTCCTACACCCACACCCCGATTTTGTGAGACACGAGAGGAGTTTCCCTGTGGAGCCTGGAAAATCAGCTCTCCTCAAGGCTCTGCTTCCTCCCTGGGTCTCTTTGGAGAGCACTTTGGGGGCTTTGGGTGTGTTTGTAGGTCCTGGCAGAGCAGGGGGTTCCCTGCCAGGCTGCTGGGGGATGCTGCACCCCGTTATCTCTGCAGCCCCTGCTCCTGTGGCTCCACACCCGACCTCTGGCTGAGCCTGGGGCTGCTCTGCTCTGCTCCTCATCCCTGCTCTGCTCTGCTCCTCATCCCTGCTCTGCTCCTCATCCCTGCTCTGCTCTGCTCCTCATCCCTGCTCTGCTCCTCATCCCTGCTCTGCTCTGCTCCTCATCCCTGCTCTGCTCCTCATCCCTGCTCTGCTCTGCTCCTCATCCCTGCTCTGCTCCTCATCCCTGCTCTGCTCTGCTCCTCATCCCTGCTCTGCTCCTCATCCCTGCTCTGCTCTGCTCCTCATCCCTGCTCTGCTCCTCATCCCTGCTCTGCTCTGCTCCTCATCCCTGCTCTGCTCCTCATCCCTGCTCTGCTCTGCTCCTCATCCCTGCTCTGCTCCTCATCCCTGCTCTGCTCTGCTCCTCATCCCTGCTCTGCTCCTCATCCCTGCTCTGCTCTGCTCCTCATCCCTGCTCTGCTCCTCATCCCTGCTCTGCTCTGCTCCTCATCCCTGCTCTGCTCCTCATCCCTGCTCTGCTCTGCTCCTCATCCCTGCTCTGCTCCTCATCCCTGCTCTGCTCTGCTCCTCATCCCTGCTCTGCTCCTCATCCCTGCTCTGCTCTGCTCCTCATCCCTGCTCTGCTCCTCATCCCTGCTCTGCTCTGCTCCTCATCCCTGCTCTGCTCCTCATCCCTGCTCTGCTCCTCCCCTTACTGCATCCCTAAACTTGGATCCCCGCACCAGGGGCCATCTGGTGTGTTTTAGCCGTACAAAGAGCCATTGTTTGCTCCGGAATCCGTGCTCTGGCGAGGTAGCTCCGCTCCTGGAGCACTCCGTGCGCTGTGCCAAGGGTCCTTCTGCTCTGCTGGCAAGCGCAGGTGCCTTTGGAGCAGCCTTTGTCCCTGACAGCGGCACAGCTCGGACTCTCTTTTCTTGCTTTTCCTTTTCTAATCACAGTCCTGATGTGCCCAAATTCTTTGTCAGGGATGGGACCTGGGGCTGGTCCCTGCCCGTCTTTCAGTGGGAGCAACGTTCTGAGCTTTGGGCTTGAAATGTCTTTTTTTGCGCTAAATCTTTTAAAATCCTTTAGCATCAAACCCTCAGCGTCAGGGTCTCAGCCAAATGCATCGCCCAAGGCATTCCCTTGGGAATCTCTGTGGAGAGGAAAGCAGAGGGTTAAAAGCAGAGCCCTGCTGCCAGCTGGGGACACTGGTGCATGACAAATGTGGCTTTTGCATTTCCCTCTGCAAACGAGCCCGTAGTCAGCCTAATTTCGGAGAGAGCCGGCTCTGAACCCGAGTGACTCAGAGGAGCTCGCTCCGTGCCCCGGCGGTGTCTGGCGGGGCTGCGGCAGCCGCGCAGGTTTAATTTGTAAATGCTGACACTCGGCATTTCCTCAGCGTCTCGTTGGGAAGGGCGCTGTGTCTGCCGGCACTTCCAATTTGTCACTGTCAGCACCGGCCCCATCTCCTGCTCCTCTCTGAAATGCCTTCTGATCGCTGCTGAGGCGCTTATTGGCGGATAATTTATCATTTAATATTACCAGAAGGGTTTCTTCTGCAAACATCCCAGAAATGATTACCCAGATAATTTTTGGTAGCTCTTCCTTTCACCTGCAAAAACCTCCTGGCGTCTGTTTGCTGCTCTGCCGTAGTGCTGGGGAGAAAAACTGCCCTTGATGAAACATTTCCTTCACCAAAAAGCCTCGATTAACACCTGGCTGAGGCTGCCTGAGTGCAGCAGCTCCCTTGATCTCGCAGAAGATTTTGCATTAGGGACTCTTTTCAGGACCGCACAATTGACTTCTCTCATCAGGCAGCTGGGGAAAATATTTCCCCAGACCTCATTCCTCTCGGTGGAAAAAGGATTTAGGGGTGATAAAAGCCACCGTGGACACTCCTGGATGGCGTGAGGGGGCTGGTCCTAGGATGCTGTGCCCCCAGGAACAGAGAATTTTCTGCATTGCTATCACAGTGGTGGCACAGGGATGCTGAGGTGCTGCTTGGCACTCAGGGACAGCAAATCTGTCCCCAGAGGCTGGCACGGAGGGAGGGCAGAAGGCACCTGGGCTGCTGTCCTGGTTCAGACCCCTCTGGTGCAGCAGAAGGGGCTGATCCTGGTGGTCCCCAGCTCCTCTGGTGTTCCCCAGACCCAGGTGCACCCCATGAGCTGCGGTAGGAGGCAGCTGAATTGCACACAGCCTTTCCCAACTCACCAAAGGTGGGATATGGGAGCTGTTCTGGGGCTAAAACACAGTGTTTCTCAAAAGGGGCATTGCAAAAATGTCTGATGGCACATCCCTGGGGGCAGGGGCTGGTGGTGCCCCAGCACAGCCCTGCCCTCAGGCTGGTGTTGGCTGCTGCTCTCTCCATCTCCTCCCGCTGTGCTCAGTCCCAATCCCGGTGTCCTGACTCGCACAGGGCAGCTTTCCTTGGAAGCTGCCTCATGGTTTTATAGTTCTGCTTTATTAGAGACATGAAAGTGATTTTTGTTGTTGCTGGTTTATGAGCCAGACTTCAAAGAATGCAATTACAGAGCGGGCAAAGACCTGCTGGTATCTCCTGGAAATCTGGGGAAAGCCACTTCCCCTCAGAGCTCAGTGCACAGCGAGGCTGTGAGGCTGTGATTTGCATTGCATCTGCAGATTTCTGACGGAGATGGCAGCCAGACAAGGTCTTTGGTGGCTGTGGTTGTTCCTTGGCTGCACATCCTCACCCCCCATGACATTACAGGTGGATGCCAATGTTGGGTGGTGGCTTTAGGGCTGGAGAGCATGAGCTCATGGGAGACCAAAGATCTCAGAAAAGAGCAGAAAGGCTGGAAAAGGGATGTTTTTACCTGCAAAAGCTGGGCAGTGTTCCTGCTGCAGGCAGATCATGTTGCATCCTCACTTCTCTCCCTCTCTGCAGTGCCAGGGAAAGGTGCCAGCCCCCTGTCCTGCCCTGTGCAGCTGGGCTTGGCAGGGCACCCTGCCTGGAACACAGGTGGTGGGTGTGGGGCTGGTTCCCATCAGGAAGTCTCCAGGATCAATGACATCTTGGTAATTTTTGTTTTTAATTGAGAGGAACTGCTCTCCAGTGTCACAGCTCAAAAACCAGCTTTTCCTGTGGTCCCTGAGCTTCCTAATGAAGATACTTCCCTAAAAAATCCCCATCCAGCTTCCCTATTCCCCAAGAAAACTCTGGGCATAGGGCAGCTTCCCAAAAGCAGACAGGTCTCCCCCTCTTGGCTTCATTCTGCTCCTTCCCAAGCCTGTAGCTGTGGGGATCTGAGCCCTTTATCAGCTCCTGTACACCAGGAAATTTTGTAAGTGTCTGAGAAGACCCTGAGGCTATATAAAAGTTCAGCTCGTGATTCATTTCCTTCCTATTCAGGGATAGGCTAATTTGAGAGTATGTGCTAAACATTAATTACTTTCCTTGCCACGGTTTCCTAGTCAGGCATCCTTTCCCAGATGACTTTCTGCTCACTCAGGTCCAAGGCCATAAAAGCTTCCCTATTAGGAAAGGAAATATTTTACATCAGGTTTATACTGTATGCCTGAGGTCATCAGGAGTACAGATCGAGTGGCAGAAATACACACTGAGCTCTCCTTCCTGCATGAAAAATGAATCAATAACTCATCGATTTAAATTAAAATGTCTGCCTTGCAAAATGCCTCCAAGTGCTAATATTTGTAGCCCCCGTGTTTTGCAGCAGGGATTGGAAATCCACTGCCCCTGTGGCACGTGCAGGGATCCATCTCTGCTAACAGCTTGTGATTGCTGACACCCAGGGAAAAAACCTGCCCTCCCTTCCCCTGGAAGGATCCTGCAAGGTGAACTTTTGGAAATTGCTTCTCCTGGCACATGAATTATGTATCGAACAGGTGGCAGTCAATATATCTGACTTCTTCATGAGGTAATTAAGAATAAATGTGGGAATTCAGGCAGAACTGGTGCCCTGTGCAGGAGGGGAGGGTATCAGTGTGTAGCCAGCTCTGGAGGGAATGGGGGAAGGGGAGGGGATGCTGCAGGGATGCAGGGACAGGGCAGCTCAGGAGAACTCTGATGGTCCCATTGCCTCTCTCCAGGTCCTTCTGGTGCCACGCTGCTGTTTGCACTCCCATCTGCCTGCCCACAGTGGGGCTACCCTGCTTTTTCCTTAATTTCCTTAATAACCCCCTTTATTAAGGTTATTTGCTGCTCTGGTGTACCTGTGTGTGCTGCCAGCCCTGGATGCTGGAATGAATCCAGCTATCCAAGCCTGGATGGGGTCATTGTCCCCAAACTGTCCCCAAACTGCTGGGTTTGGAGTGGCAAGGAGGATGGGTCCTTTAGTGCTGTCTCAGTTATCTTGGGACAGCATTAACTTACATTTTAAAAATCCAAGCACTCCTCTCTGCTCAAATTTCTTCTTGTGAGCTAATTGAAAAGTAGCTGTGTTAGTGAACACATCCATGGTCATTAGCAAACAGTTAAGTAACTAATTTTAAAGATTTATGGTGTTGGTAGCAGGTAAATTATAGTCTTCAGAGGGTTTTCTTGCAAATGAGCTGAAAATAAGGTTTGTTCTAGCCTCGGGGAAACATAAAGGAAATGCATTTAATGACCACAAATTGTATGTGCTGATAGTCTCAATAAGATATTTAATGCCTACTTGAAATTTTAGCAGTTGGAAAAGCACAACAGCGTTAACAGCATGCGTGGGTTCGTGTCCTCCCCACCCCCGGGCTGGTGGCTCCAGGATCTGCCACCTCCAGGTGATGCACAGGCCCTGGGGGAAGGACTTCCCCCTCTTTCCCTCTTTCCTGGTGAGGGCGAAGCTGTGATGCATTAAAAAACTGAGTGTTGGCCTTTTGTTTTCCAGCTTTGGTTATAAAACCCTGCTGGTCTCCAGCCGTGACGCGGGTTTGGGTCTGGGTTTTGCTGTTAAAATCATGTTTAGGTTGGCAAGGGAAGCCCTGAGTGTGCTTGCAGGGGACAGACGCTGCTGCACTTGCTGGGAACTCCTGTGATCTCCATTCCTGCTCTGGGCAGCCCTCCCTGCCACTCCGACAGTGCTGCCCAGGCTGGGAGGGGTGACAGCAGGTAGGAATGGGGTCCCCCCTGGATCTCCTCCCTCCCAGAGCTGTGGCAGGGAATGCTGAGAGCTGCCCAGAGCTCTCGGGCTGGCTGCAGCTCACACGTGGCTCCTAAATGCCCCGGTCTGATTTTTACCCCAAAAATCCATGCGTGAATAAGGAGAGCACCGAGGCAAATAATGAACAGCTCTGGGTCCAGAGAAGCCATAGATGGTGTTAAATGATTGAAGAAGGCAATTTCCCTACCGGAGCTGCGAGCCCCTGGAAGTGATTAGTGCCTGAGCAGAAATGCATCACTTAGCTCCTATTATTTAAACATAAGATACTTGAGCAAGCACACAGAATGTTGTTTGCTGTAAATTCCTTCCCTCATTTGAAGGAGCTGTTATTTACACATGCAGTGTGTGTGGGAGCTTCCTCGCCTGCTCCTGGACCCACATGGAATATAAATGACCACGTTTCTCCTTGGTAGCAGCGGCTCCATCTGAGGGCTATCTTCCCTGCATGTTAACTGTTAATTATAGGTTATATTTATATCATTAAGGTTTATCTGCAGCCCTTTCCTTCCCCCTGTTAGATCACTAATGCCTCCTGCACAGTTTAATTCCCTCTGCTTCCCCTCCCTGTGTGTGCAGCTGTGAGGGAGGGATGCCCGTGGCGATGGGAGCAGGACTGGGATGTGCTGGGATCACGGAACCCAAACGGTCTGGATGGGCATGGACCCTAAAGATCGAGTTCCAACCACCTGCTGTGGTGGGCAGGGATGGCACCCACCACACCAGGATGCTCCAAGCCCTGTCCAGCCCAGCCCTGAACACCCCCAGGGATCCTGGGGGTGACCCAGAGCAGCCAAACTCCTGCTGGGACATGGCACTGATGCTCTTGGCTCATTGCCTGCCAAAAACACCGCGGGGAAGTGCTGAAAAGCAGAGATGCTCTGGTGCCCTGGCTGAGAAAAACCTTCTGCATGGCACAGGAGGGGCTGTGGTGGGAGCCCTGCTGCCGCTGGGGGCTGGGAAAGCTCTTGCTTTGCCTCCCCTTAATGAAGAAGTGTTTCCCAGGCCTGGGAGCGTGCCTGACTCTGGCAGATTATTAAATAAGCAGCTCGTTCGCAGGGGAAGGTGCCTCGGGGGATGCGCAGCTCGGCTCCTCTCTCCCCCCAGCCGCAATTAAGCTCTTGTCAGCCTGGAGCCGCCGGGTGCGGGGGGGAGATGGACGCTGTTCCCTCGGCACCTCGGCTGCTGGTTAAACAATTTCTACTCCCCATTCATCGGTGGAAGCCCTGGCAGGGGCTGATCCCACCCTCCTGGGACAGGGAGGCTCATCCAGATGCTGAATCTTCCTTTTCCATGGGAATCAAAAAGCTTTTAGTGCCTTGTTTTTGGTGTATCACGAGAGCTGTGTTTCTGCAGAGGTCTGAGGGTTAATGTGCTTCCAAACATTGGTATGGATTTGGGGTGTCAGGGGCTTGGCCCCAATCATGTCCTTGCAGCAGGGCAGATCCCAAAGGTGTGGGAAGCCAGGGATTCATCACTTGGCTCTCTGTTTGTATGGTGCCTGTTTATCTTGACCTGCAAACAAGGTTTTCCTGAGTTTAGAAAACATGTCTGCTCACCCTGTCTCCTTTTCTTTGCTCACGGTGGATTTCTGCCATGCCTGAAAACCTGTTCACATAAAAAATATTAAAGGGAGCAGATAATTTAAGAGCTGGGAGCATGGGTGGGTGAGGCAGCTGAAGGCCAGAGATGTGGGTTTTGGCCATTAAGCTGCAGATCATGCTTAAAATAGCAGGTGAGATCTTCAGTCTCCCCACAAGCTCAGCACAAGAGCCAAGAAACAGAAACTGGCTCTTGTCAAGAATCTCTTAGTTCTACTAGATGCTGCCTTTAAATGGATTCATTTAAATATTTAAAAAACCAGAATTCCTTCCTGAGTTCTGTGGGTATTGGCTGGAGGAACTGCCCCCACTGCAGATGTGCCCATGGGGGAGGGCAGACACCAGGCAGATGCTGCTTTTCCTTCCTCCCACACCTGGCCAGGTGACAGGAGCTCTGGGACACCCCATGTGCCCTTCAGGGGCTCCTCCATGGGCTGCAAGTGCCACCTTGGTGTTCCCTCATCCCCAGGATCTGCTCAGAGCACCAAGCTTTGGTAAAGGTCTTATGATCACTGGAGGTTTAGAAAAACAAACCTCACCTTCCCAACATTGCTTTTTTAGGTATCCCCTTAATTCTCCTGGGCTCTGATTCTGGGTTGAGCCAGGGAGGAATTGAATTGTTGGGTCCCCAGAAGCCAAAGGGTTGGGCTTGGGCTGTTCACAACTTTTTCAGGTGTGTTAGTGAGAGCAGAGAGCCCCTGGGTGCCTCTGTTGGGAGGGAGCTGTGACAGCCCTTGCTGTCCTCTGTGGGTAGAGAGGGGACATGGGGAGCTGTGAAACCAAAGTCACAGCCCAGCAGGGCCCTGCAGAGACCCCCCGAGGCAGACACTGAAACCCTGCAAATCTTCAGGTCCCATTAACATTTTTGCCACAGAAGTGATGATAAAAACTTGGAGCAGAAATGTTTATTTGTGTCAATAAGCAGAGAGGTGCCAGCTCTGCCAAGCTCTGTCCCAGGACCAGGCTGGCCAGGGAGCTCTGCTCTGCCTGTGAGGGACAGCTCTTGCAGAGGATAACTCTTACACCACAAAAAGCCCGTCCCTACAGCTTGTAACTCCCTGAAATGTTTTGGCTCTGGGGCCTGCTGAGTGCTCCGTGTATCATCAATTCTTCACGTTCCCTCTGCCCGTAATTCCATGTGGGATTGCACCTGGGTGCCAGAGCTGTGTAAAACATTCCTGCCTGATGGGAACGTTCCAGCGGTGATGGCAGTGCAGCAGGAGGGTGTGAAGCAGTGACAGGGAGCCTAATGTGTCACCCTCCGGATTTTCCATCCAGAGCCATGCCTGAGGCTTTTCCAGCCCTCCCTAATGTTTCCTTAACCACCCCCAAGGCCTGGATTCAGCCCCTGCCTTCCTCCTTCCTCCTCAGCTGATGTCTTTATTAGGGGAATGCATGAGGTCAGAGGTATCCTCTTAAATCCAGCTCTCTGGCTTTTCTCACCATTTTTTTCCCTTCCATTTGGAAAAGGGAGAAAGGGGGAAGCTGAAGGATTCCTGCTTCAGTTTGCACCTTACCACACCTTTGTTGGATCTGTGCCTAAAAGCCCACAAGTTCTTTTTCCCATCTAAGCTTTCCCCTTATTCAGAGCAAGCTTTTAACCCTGGGGCTGTGCCTCGTGGTCCCTGGGATGCCCCGGTGTGCGTTCAGGGTTATTTACACCCTTCCCTCCTGTGAGATGCCAGTTGTTTTTCTTAGGAATTCAGAGCAAAAACTCCCCCAAAGAGCCAATTACCCCTATTTACAGCACACTGCTCAAAGCCAGGCTGGGATCACTTAAACCAGCACCAATCATTTGAACATCCTGCAGGGGCTTTGCCACAGCTGCAGGCTCCATCCCAGAGCGGCACCAGCTGCATCCAGGCTCAGGGCTGATGCACAAATCATCCCTGCTCCAGTCCTGCCTGCTGCCCTCCACAGGAATCACGGCATTCTCTGCATTCTGTGGTTTCAATTTTTGGCCAACATGCCCAGGATTCAAAGGGTTTTTCCCTGGGCCAGGAGCTCTGCTGGCTCTCCCACTGCTGCTCTGCACCACTGAGTCCCATAGCTGCAGCCCTTAAATAGGTTTGTTTTCAGCCTTAATAGATATTTTGATTGTTTGCTGTTGTTGCTCTCAGGAAATCATGAAATTTGGTGATTGAAGCGGCTGAATGAGGAGCTGGAGGAAGTAAGAATCAAAAATGATTAAAAGGTGGTGGTGGGAGCAGCTCCAGTACGGATGCATGGATAAAGCAAAGCCCCAGAGAGACAGACAGGAATTTCCTTTGTGCAGCTGAGAGCAGGAGCTGGCCCCTCTGCTTTTTAAATCATTTTACTGTGGAAATGAAAATTCACAATCCCACAAGGTACAGTGTGGGGGGAGGAAGGGAGGGAGAGGCCAGGGTGAGGGGCAGCCCTCCCTGGGGACAGCACAGGCAGGATGAAGGGGGTCAGGAGCAGCTGGGGTGACCCTGGCTGGGGCAGGACCCAGCCCAGCAGTTCTGAGACAACATCTCCAATCCCCAGGAATCCCCTGAGCAACCCCTCAGGTTGCTTTTGGTGGGCAGCCCAGAAGCTGTGCCTTCCCTTGTCATCGTCAGTCATTTGGGCTGGGGATGGGACCTTTATCTTTGTTTTACCCCTTGGAGGAGGTGTCCCAGCTGCAGTGTGAGGGCAGCACACTCACGTTCCCTTCTGCTGCCAGCACTCGCAGCTCCCGCAGCAGCAGCCCCTGCTGCAAGAGGCTCTTTACTTTTCTTAATTTCCTGAGATTTTCTGAGGCTGTGTTGGGAATGCAGGAGCTGCTTTGAGGCACAGGCAGTCCCCAAACCAAGCCTGTGTTTGGGGTGTGGCAGCTCTGAAGTCTGCTCATCTCCTCTCAGTATTTAAAGGGGGTGTATAAGGAACAGGGAGAGCAGCTTTTTATATGGGTGGGGAGTGGCTTTGAACTAGGAGGGAAGATTTATATTAGATGTCAAGAAGAAATTCCTTATTCAGAGGGTGGGCAGGCCCTGGCACAGGTGCCCAGAGCAGCTGTGGCTGCCCCTGGATCCCTGGCAGTGCCCAAGGCCAGGCTGGATGGGGCTGGAGCAGCCTGGGACAGTGGCAGTGTCCCTGCCATGGCTGGGGTGGCACTGGGTGGGTTTTAAGGTCCCTTCCAACCCAAACCATTCTATGATTCTATGATGTCCACCTCTGATGGAACCCAAAACTCACAGGAGCTGGCATTTGATGTCCCTTTCATGCTCCATCTTTGTGTCACTGCTTCAGCCCCCTGGGAGAGGATGAATCCACTTCTCCCCAGAATGATGCTCCCAAATTTAGCTTTAATCCCATCCATGATAGGGATGTATCCCCTGCCAGGGCATGGGGCTGCACAGACCCACAGACAGCTGCTGAGCCTCTCCAGGAGCAATTCCACTGCACCAGCCCTGCTTCCCAACCATCCCAATTCTGCAGCAGAGGCGTGCCTCTGTATTAGCTTAACGTGTCACTGGTGTAATATCCGTGATGCTGATTGAACTAAAGAAAGGTTTCCACTAAAACTGGGATTTGACTACATGTGTTAATCCCCTTTTGCCCCCCAGAGATGTGATGGGGAGCGTGGTGGGTGCTCTCCTGCTGTGCAAGGCTTTTCCCAACATGTGGTGGAAGCCACTGGGGAATTAAGGTGACAAGAAAAGATGCTGCACACTTTGGTTAGTCAAGAAAAAGGAACATTTTTTTTCCCTAGACAGGAAAATCCCACTTTATACTTGTCTCTGGTCTTCAATTTAACAAGATTTTGCTCATTTATCTCTTCAGAAAGAAATGATCCTCTGGGAAATATTTGTTGTGCTGGCTCCTCCACGGTGCTGAGAGCACAGATGAAGCAAAACAGGAGTGAGATTTTTTTTTTTGTTGTGTATTTTTCTGGATCCCAGAGAAGCCTGGGGATTTCTTTATTCATGGGCAGGGCAGCACTGAGCATGGTGTGAGCTCCTGTCCTGCACCCACGGGGCTGCCATGGCATCAGGTTGGGTTTTGCTGCATGGAGCAGAGGGAAAACAAAACCCAAAGGCTTTTCTTGATCCCCTCTCTCAAGGGGAATTTCCATCCATGCCCCACGCCTGGGTAGCAGCACTAAAGGATTTTCAAGCACTGAGAGCTCCTGTTAAAAGGTGCTATCAAAATGAAAAATGTGATTTTCTCCGAGCGGCCCCACCTGTGACTCATCCATCTCCATTAGGGCAGAGACTCAGAGTGAGTTATGGGAAGTCCTTGGTAACCTCAGGGGGATTTTTTTTTTTTTTCCTAATTTTGGGGGTGTTTTTGCTTTCTGGGCAGACCCAGTAGGGAATTCTCATAGAAAAAAAAAAAGTTTAATCTTAATATGGTGTAGCATTTATTAAAAGGAAATATTTTGCACTTCAAAGAATCTATCAAAGGCATGAATTTGAAAACAAGCAAAATCCCTTTATCTGACCAAGAAAATCTTGTCAATGCATTATCTGTCTGTGAGGGGTAGCCAAATTTGAAACTGGGTTCTCACCAGCATGGCTGTTTCCATCCCCAGTCAAGGAAAGAGATAAGAGCTCTAAAAAAACACCCAATCTGATAAAAAATCAACATTTAGTTTGGCCTGAAAAACGGAAACCTCTCTGTTCTGCGAGACCACTCGCCCCCAAGACACTGCTGACCTCAGGGAGATTGGTTTTAGCTCGTTTTTAGCTCGTTTTTAGCTCACTTTTAGGCTTCTTTCCCGGCAGAAAGCAGAATCTGTCCTCAGAGCACTGCTGGGGAGCTTTGGTGCTGCTCAGCCCCAGCCTGGGCCAGCCCTGCAGGGAGAGGGGGAGCAGAGCCTGTGCTCAGCCGAGGGGGATGGATGGTGCATGGGACAGCACCTCCTTGGCACCTTCTGCTCGGGCCCCAAAGTTATTTAGTTGATGGCTTTGGAATGCTCTTCTTTAGTCTTTGAAGCCCTTGTGGAAGGGTATTGAATTAAAGCAGGGTTTTGCCAAATTAGTGCAGTTTCCTGAGAGCTTGAAAGGAGTTTTTGCTCCTTTTTTGCCTGTTAGAAAGAAATAATAATAATAATAATAATAATTTTCTTCAGAGGAGGGGGCAGGGAAAAAAAAATCTATACATTTCTGAGTTTTATCTGACATTTGAAAACACAGTATTTGTCCTTACTGCTGGCTGTGGTGAAAAGTTTAATTTTTGGGGCAGGGAAAAGTCACATCCCTGTGCTGCTGGCGTGGGGTACCCTGGAACAGACTCACACCATATTCCACATCAAAACAATGGAAATCCTGGATATTTCCCGTGTCCCCCTGACACCCTGGCATGGTGTGAGACCCTGTATTTAACTGAGAGCCCTCTTAGGCTAAATAAGAGCCCCTTTTATAGGGAATGGGAAAAGTTAAACATGCTGTTGGGTTTACAAGTAGTCATTAAATATTTGCTGCTGGGCTGTGATGGGTTCCCATTCTGTCTCTGGCTCGCTGTCAGGGCTCTTTAAAGGGATATAAATAAGCCTGGAGGGGCTCTGGGGCCACACTGGCCCAGCCCTGCTGGGGACAAACCCCCTGGCTTTGAATTTTTGGAGGGATTTTGTCTCCCCAGGTTTCTGTTCCTCCCCTGCCATAGAGACCTGGCTGATAAAGCAATAACTCAGCTTTATTGATTATGTCAAAGGCAGTAATTCAAGAAAGCTATTTAAATTCACAAGAGGAAGCCATCGCAATTATAAGTGTCTGCAGCAGATTATTAATCATTTTTGTTATGGCTATCAAGCCATGAGACAGACATTTTCTGTAAGGCTTACGTGAGCGCCAGCTTTTCAGTAATGACTTGGGTTTTGCTCTCTTATTGGTTCATAATGCTGAATAAAAAACAAGCAAACTGCTTTTTTTTTTTTTTTCCCTAAATCGATGTGTGTAAAGCTTTATAGCATATTGCTATAGGGGTGTATGAACTTCCAGTAGCTTAAATTCATATTCTGTTTAATCCAGCCAAATACCAACACTGCCTTTGTAGTCCCTTTCCCTTCATTTCTCCAGAGTTACTCCCAAAATAACGCTGAGACTTGGGGCAAAGCAAGGTGGCCACCCCTGAGGTGTTCAAACCAGAGATGTGTGCTTAGGGTTTAGTGATGGACTTGATGGTCCTGGAGGTCTTTTCCACTCTCAGTGTTCCCAATTTCGTGTGAGAAGGGAGGTGGGAAAAGCTGAGCTGGGTTTCTGGGTGGGCCTGGGGCTCTGGGCAGGGAAGGGGCTGAGCTGGCTTGGTGTCCCTGTGGTGCTTTGGGCTGGAGTTGCTGCTGCAGGCAGTGCCCTGCTCCCCCTGCTCCCTCCTCGCTCTGGCTCTGCCCCTGATGGATGTTTCTGGGGCTGGATCAGCTCTTCCAGCCAGGGAAAATGGCTTTTTACACCTTTTTACACCAGTCCTGTAAATTACCACTTACCTCTGGCTACCAGTGAGCCCCAGAGCTGATAATTCCAGCAGGTTGAAGCTGGGCAGCCTTGGCTGAGGGCCAGTTCCCCATTTGTACTGCAGGCAGGTTTTTTATTCAGCGAGGCAGTTAAGCAGAACATTCCTCTATAAAAAGCTGCAAAAGAGATCAGAGCAGCTCTCCCTCTCATCTTCCATCTCCTCTGCTTAGTGACCTAGAACTAAATGTTTTATTATTAGAAGAAAAAAAATTGTAATATAGATATAGATATATATATATTCAAGGCATGTCTTTGATACAGGGTTTTGGGAGGGCAGGATGAGAGGTGCTGCTTGCATGGGTCACTTGCTGAAGAGGATAAGGGGCCCAGAGCATCCTCTCCAGTGGATGAAGAGGTGTGAGGTCCCTCTAAGCCAGGTCAGCTCCCTGAGCTGGGCTTTGGGGGGAGCAGCCTTGGTTTGGGCAGGTGAGGGCTGGTGGGGCTCAGCAGCTCTGCAGGGCAGGAGCCTCCCTGGCTCTCCTGTGAGGGACCCACCCTGCTCCTCTGAGGATATCTGAGCAGGCTTTGCTCACGTGTCCCTTGTTAAACCAGAACTGTGGGGTGGGAGCTGCAGCACAGTCAGGGGATTTTGTCCTGCTGGTCCTGAGTGACCTGAGCAGGGGCACCTACTGTCCTCCAAAATGCAGCAATGCACCCTCTTGGCACAATTCCTTTTGCCTTCCCTCAAAGCTGTGCTGGTTTTGATTAAATACCTCATCAAACATTTATTTTGCCTGAAAGGAAGCTTTTGTTCTTGTTCTGGGGCCTTTGGGTTATAAAAACTTCAGCCAAAATCCCTTAATTAAAAATGTGCTTTTCCTGCCCCGCTCGTCTGGGAGCTGCTCTGGGTGCATCAGCTCTGAGGTGCAGAACTCTGCAGGGACAGCACAGCTGGATGTGCCACCTGGGAGGGACACAGGGCTTTGGGAACCAACAGCTCCTCTGGACCCCAAAAACACCTCCAGCAGCAAGAACTCTTCTAGAATCATAGAAAATCCCAAGCTGGAGGGGACCTGTAAGGAGCATCCAGACCAGCTCAGTGGTGAGTGAGGATTTTTCCTTTTGGGTCTAATTTACCCTCAGAGTTAAAAAAAAAAGTGATTTATAAAGTGGTCACATCAGCTCGGGTCACTAAAGGATGTGTGAGGAGTGAAAAGAAAATGGGGTTTAGTTTAAACAAAAGTTGTTTTTTTGTGAAGATGCTCTGCTAGCAGCCACAGCATCCCCACAGATAGGAAGGGCTTTGTCTTTTTCTCTTCCACCAGTCTCAGCTCTCTGAGGAGGACAAGTGGGCCCTTCCCCAGGCTCTGCTCTGAGCTCTGGTGTACCTTGGAGCTAAAAATGGCAGTGGAGAGGCGAGATGTTCCTCGCCTTGCTGAGCACAGGGGTTTTATTTTCACTCTGACACAGCAGCTATAAACAGCTATTAGAGAGATTCTCCTGCAAGAGTCCAAGATGCTTTGGGTTCTGTCCCAGTTAGGGAGTGTCAGGATGGAAATAATTAATGCTGTGAGAGCAAGTGACAGGCAGAGAGGTTTTTCTGGGGGAATTGGTGTTTTGATGGAGGAGATGGTGCTGGCATCTCCTGGCAGGTTGTGCCATGGTGAATTCTCAGGCTTTTCCATCTTTCCTATCCTAATTTTCCAAGGAAACCTTTTTTTAAATTTTTGGGAGGTTCCCAAGAGGCATTGCCTAATGAGGTTTCCCCAGGTGCAAAAGGATGCAGGATATTATTTATTAAGCTGTCAGTGATGGGCTGCAGTGGAGATGGAGAGAGGAGCAGCAGCTAAAAACTGTTCCTCCTTTGGAATACTTATACTTTTCTTTCCTAAAACGTAAATATCTCTTCAACAAATGGACTTGCTTTCTTGTGGCCTGGGTTTTGGTTGGTTGGTTCATGTTTCTTTGTCCTTTTACACCTTTTAGAACAGAGAGGGATGGGTTGCACAGGCAGGAAGGAAGCCAGGCTGAAAAAGTGCTGTAATTCCCCCTTTTCCTTTTGTAATGGTGGTGAAACAAATAGGCAGAGGCTCTGCTTTGCAAGCAAACCTCTCAGAGCTGATGGATGCTGCCATTTCCCTCTGCATCACTCGCACTGGGTTTTTATTTGCGCTGCACAACCTCTCCCTTCCATTAGCACCAACGTTTCGAGGTCTCACTTTCACATCAATTTTGCTGCTCTGGGCTCCTGCTCAGGGCTGCTGGCTGGGAGGAGCAGCCACCCTGCTGGGGTGAGCAGATGGACGGGTGGCACTGCCAGCCCTGGCACTGAGGGTGACACGCTGAGAGTTTGCAGTGGGTCAAGGGATCTGCAGGTCAGGCAGGAGATGCTCTGAATGGGCTGGACCAATTGCACTTTTCTTTCTTGTGTCTCATTTGAGACGAGGTCTTGTGTACAGGCTCTGCTGTGCCAGATCTTAAGATGTATGTTAAAAAAAAAACAAAAAAAACAAAACAAAACAAAAAACCAAACAAAAACAACCAACAAATCAACCAGAAAATTTACTGCAGACAGCCCCCGAACAGTCTGTTCGAGCTGAAAATCTTCACCACTCGCTTGATGTGACCTTCTTGGCTGTGGGGAAGGGAAAGCAGGTTTGTGTTTCTCACAAATATCATCTCACAGGACAGCAGGAGGCGTGAAGGGGGAGCAGCCCAAGGGTAACCCCGCTGCACACACAAATTCCTGCTGGCAGCACTCCCACCCCACACTGCTGGCACATCCCCTGGGCTCCTGGGTGTGGGATTTGGCAAGTGCCTGCTGGGCAGGGGGGTCTGTGTGTCGTTTGAGGGGTGTCTGCTGGCAGGGAGCTTCAGCCAGAAGGGTCAGAGGGAAAAATGTGCATTTGTGGGGGTCCATCCCATGGGGTGAGAGAATTTCTGGTGGATGTGGAGGGGCAAATTGAGGCAACAATGTCCAGCTGTGTTGGGAACTGAGAGACACCCAGAGATCCCCCAGATTCCAGATCTGCTGTGTCTTCCCTGTTCCCTTTTTCTCTGCCTCTGAGAATGGGAAAGGTGTAAAAAGAGTGGATGGCTCTTTAATGTGAGAAATGTTAGACATGTCTTGTGTTTTGTAGGTTTTAGTGAAAAGAACACATTCCTTCTCTGCCCTTTTTTGCTCTCAGCTTGCTCTTTATGTCTGCACTCCCTGTAAATCTGGCCCGTGTGCTGCAGACCATCCCCAAACCTGTGGAAAGCAGATTTGTCTGGGAGAGCTGATCAGCACAGGGACAAAAACCACGGGGATTTACGCCGAAATGAATGGCTGGGCTCCGTGGCCCAATCTGGAATTTTTATTGCTCTCCTGAAGCTCCAGCAGCGTCATGGGGATGAGGAGGGAGCAGGACAGACTATCCCAGCTACAATCAAATGGCAGGAGAGGTTTCAAGGGAGATGTGGAGCCAAAATTGTGTCTCCAGCCACCCCAGGGCTGTCCCCAGGGCTGTGTTCCTGTGCATCAGCACAGGGCGCTTTCCCTTTGTCAAAGCGACAGGGTAATTAATTTCTGGGCCATTGTGCTGCAGTGGCAGGCACTGATTTATAGCCCAGGGAACAGCTTCTGGTTCAAAGTGCACATCCGTTGTGTTAATGCTCCATGATCTTTCCCCCCCGTGAGGAAATGGCAGAGAATGAGGAGATTATTGCCACCAGACTGGGCTCCCGGCATTACCATGAGAAAGCCAGCGCAGATGAAGGGTGGGCTGTGCATGCAGAGCAGCTTCCCTTCCCTGCATCCCGAGTCCAGGGGCTTCCCCGGGGTGGAACTGGTGAGGGAGTGCTGGTCACACAGTCCCTGCACCCAGCTGCTGCTTGGGCCCCTTTTTCTTTTCTTTTTTTTTTTTTTTGTTTGTTTTGTTTTGTTTTGTTTTGTTTTGTTTTGTTTTGTTTTTTTCCCTCCCCATCTATTTTTCTCTATTAATTGTGCTGCTAAAAGGCCCTTTAGAAAAGGCTTGTGATGGGACAGGTCAGGGGAGGAAATCCTGGTAAGAATCTGGCTCCTCTGGGATCAGGGTCTCCAAATTCCTCCTTTTCCCAAAGAAAAGGCTTGGAGGGGCAGGTGGATGAGGAGGGGGTGTGGGGTATTGCCAATTCCTGGGTATCCCCTGCCAGGAGTCCCCCTCAAGCCTCAGCTTCTCAGTCCAGCAGCTTTTGGAAACTGTTTTTCCATGTGCAGTCTGTGAGCTGGGCGAGTCATTCCCCTGGCAGGAAAAACATCTCTTTTCACTGGATTGATTTTCTGCTCTTTTCTGGGAGTGATTTCATCCCCGAGATCTGGTGAGGCAGGAGGGCAGTGCTGGGGTCCTGGGAGCATCTCTGCATCTGCACCAAGTCCCTCTGAGCTCCCCTGGCACCCAGGGCTGGCTGATTCCAGGCCCACCAAACCTTTTGTGGCTTTGGCTTTTGGCAAAGGGGAACTTGGGCAGGAAAAATGCTGCATTCCCTCTCAGGACCTGCTGCAGGAATCTGGGGGAAGGATGATGATGTCAGGTCTGTAGGGAAGGTCTTTTTTTGGAAACGCTCATCAACCCCTGTCTGAGACTTCCTTTGGGAAAGATTTGTGGCTGCACTGGGGTGATTCGAGGTAATTTACCCCAGGGATCAGCTCAGATCCTGGGCTGCCTCAGCTGGGCTTGGCTCAAGCACAAAATATATGGAACAGGAGGGCTCTGCACGCTGCTGGGGTTTTTAGGTGTTATTCTAATACTAATAATTAATACAGTGGTGTGTATAATCCTGTGCACGGAGAGTTGAAGCGTTCCCTAAAGCTTCTTTGCATCATAAAACTCCTAATCAAATACAGAATAGATCCTTGCCCTCTCCATAGCTTTAATCCTACTTCTCTTCCAGAACTAAACAGCTTTAAATTCCTCAGTCCCATGTGTATTCAGCTGCAGAGGCAAAAACTTTGCCATTTTTAAATCCTCCCTTAGTGCCAGACCAAAATCTCTGCAAACACAGACTCCGTAATCCTCACTAATTTATCAAAGGTGCTCCTGAATACTAATTTTCCTGTGCTGTGCTCTGGATCAGAATTACAATTGATTGACTATAAAATGATAATTATACACTGGGAGCTTTGCATTGTGTAAACACCTTAAATTGATTCTCCTGCCCTGCCAATGGGGAAATTCTTTCCATCACATGCCGACTCTATCTGAGATCGAAATGATTCTGCCTTTTACAAACTTTCCTACCATGTATGGATTTTCTTGTTTAAAGCAGGCAGTGAGCGTGCCTTCTCCTCCCTGCTGGAGTGGCAGAGTCTCCCTGGAAACAGCTCCAGGAAATGGAGATTTTCCAAGGGCTGGGGGTGCAAAATCAGGTCCCTGTGAGGACTCAGGGCTCCAGGGCTGACAGATAAAACAGGGCAGAACAGGGTAAGACAGTTCAGTTGGATCAGTTGGAAGGGACCTACAACAACCCCCTGCACATCCCTTTGGAGCTCCTGGCTCATCAAGGGATGCCTTCCCCAGGAATTCCCTGGTTTTCCTCCAGACTCCCATTTCCTGTGGACATGGGGCTACCCTGCAATGAATTAGCAGTTTCTGCTGCAGAAAGAGGCTCTTAACTTCAGACATTTTGGGAAAGGTTTGTTTTACATTCATATTCTGGCCATGAAAAGAGTCCCACAGCCACAGTGGCGAAGGGGAAAAGCCACTCCTGGATTTCTTGGCACATCTGTGTTCTCAGTCTCCTGCAATCTGTTTTTTGCCTTGAGCATTGGTTCCCATTCCCCATATTTCAGGGAGGGCTCTCTCTGTGAAAGGCATCAAGAGGCATCCCCAGACAGCCAAACCATCTGGAAAACCCAGGAACCTGGAGGGAGCTGAAAACAAACTTCCCTTCCCATCCAGCCGACCTTGGCCCTGCCAAAGGAGCAGGGACGGGGCTGCTGGGCCAGTGCTGCTCCTCCATCCTGCCCGGGGGGAAGGAGAGGCTTTTCTCCTTCCTCTGATGGGATGTTAATGCACCACTCGCAGCTAAATCAATCCTGAGCAGCATAATTTATTTAATGCATGTGTTCCACAGCCTCTGCTGCCTGCTGGGGGGGTGCAGTGAGGCAGGAGGGTGCTGGGGTGTGGGGGGACCCTGGGGGCAGCAGAGTCAGGACTGGTGCAGGGTCAGTGCCCCAGACCCCGCTGTGACCCCGCTGCCAGGCCCATCACAGGCTCCCTGCTCCTCTCCTTGCTCAGAGCCCCAGGCTGATCTCTGTCTGTGTCAGCGCTGGGGGGATGCAGGATGAGCCTGGGGGGTGGATGTTGCTGTTCCAAAGCCCCTGAGCACACAGAGCACCCCACACCTGGGGCTGTAGGGCGGGACACCACCCCATCCACTGCCAGGGAGCAGCAGGGGCTGCACTCTGGAAACAGCACCAGAGGGACAGAAAATTGAGAAAGGAAGATAGAGAGGTAATTAAGTCTGGCTTATCTGCTGTCCCCAGGGGCTTGCACTCCCTTGGGCTGCCCCGCAGGAGGCATCAGGGGATTCCTGGTGGTTTGCTCAGCCTGGAGGGCAGGAGCACATGGTGAATGACCTTCTTTAGGATGGATTGGGTCTTTTTTTAACTGCTGCACATGTCCTGAGGTGGTTTCTGACTTTTCTGTCGGTGTGTAACCTCTGGGGATGCTCAGAAATAAAGCCAAACCTCCTGGGCACGGGAGGCTGCTGGGGCAGGCAGGGGCATCCCAGGGAGCACCAGCACAGAGCTGGAACAGCAGCTCCTGGAACTGCTCAGACTGGCTTTCCCCAAAGAGCAACCCCTTATGCTTCTGAATTTTTGGAAATCTCTTCTTCAGTCTTTGGTTGTTCCCTTAAGTATTTATTGGATGTCTTCCTTTTTCTTTTTTTCCTTTTTTTTTTTTTTTTTTTTTTTTTTTTTTTTTTCTCTCAAATTTTTTCTTTTTTTTTTTTTTTTTTTTTTTTTTTTTTTTTTTTTTTTAAGCTTCTTCATCCAAATTCTTTGCTCTGTTATTCCCCCGAGGATCATGTTTGCATTTGGCAGGGAGGGAGCTGGCTTGGTTAAACATAGACCTCGGTGAAGTGAAGCCAGAGGGATTTCTGAGCTCTCTGTACCTCTCTCTGCTGCTCAAAATCCTCTTCCTTTCTGTCTTGCCCATGTAGGAGGCTCGGTACACACAAATCCTGGCATCCTGCTGGCTGGCAATGCCTCTGCTCCTGGGCTTTTCCTGGCAGGAGCCAGGCAGGGGCTGCAGGGCTGTGCTTTGGAGTTTGCTGAGTGCAAACTGCTGTGCCCCACACATCTGCTCAGCTGGGGGGGCTGGCACAGGCAGATCGCTCCCATTTAGTGGTTTTGTTAGCTGGAGGGAGGATGTTACATTTTAGGAAGGATGTTTTTGCCTGCATCACTCTGGAGCCCCTAATCCATGCCTGTCCCATCCTCTGCTTTCCCTGGGACTGCTGCAAAAGCTCCTTGAGCAGCTCTGGGGAGAGCAGGGAAGGAACAGCCCTGAGGAGCATCATGGGCAGCCTGGAGATCAGGGGAGGAATGTGAACAATTTGGGACGAGCCAGCAGAACCCTGGTGGTGGCTGGCACTGCCAGGGCTCCCTCTGCCTCTGGGATCCACAGGGCCCTGTGCTGGCAGAGTTCTGAGCAGGGCACAGGGCCCCAAGGGGCTCCTCTCCCCTTCTCCAGGATTGCAGGGGCATTCCAGGGTGCAGATCTTTGTGAGATTCCAAAAAAATCCCACAAAATCCCACAGAACCCCATCATGGAGCTGGGTTAACGAGGGAAGCTGTGCTTGTGCTTCATTAAATGTGTGGTCAGACTCTCTCACAGCAGCATCTCCCTTTCCCTTCTCTGCTCCCCTCTGGGGTGACCCTGAGCCCCTCCAACCACACCGTACCCAGCAATAATCTGATCTGTGTCACAAATTAATTGTCTTTATTCCCGTGATCGCAGCTCCTGCCTTCCCTTCGGTGGGCAGGCGTGGCTGAGCAGCAGCTCCTGGCAGGGCTCATGGGCTGTGCTCCCCTTTGGGCTGTGCTGGCTGTCCCAAAGCCCAGGGACCCGGCTCTGCAGCACCAGCTGGGCTCCTGTGCACCCCAGCACTGCATCAAGGGACCCATCCCTGAGCTGTGCTTAAATTCAACTTCATTAAGGCACTAATGAAGGAACAGGTTCCCCAGAGGAGCTGTGGCTGCCCCATCCCTGGAAGTGTGTTCTGGCCTGGCATTTTTTTCTCAAGTCAACGTGATCTCAACAATGATAATGGCTGGAGTCAAACCAGAGTGATTTATGCACACAGTCTTGCGTTGTTACAGAATTTCAATATGTGGCAGGTCTGGTTTTCCTTTCACCTCCTTCCCATGACTCATTTGGAGCGCATCTGGTGTCCCTGCTGCAGACTAATGATTCATAAGGACAGTAGCACAGGGGGAGCAGAGGGAGAGGAGCAGGATTGGTGCTGCCACGGGGAGGTGCTGGCTGAGTCACGGCAGAGCGCGGGGCAGGATGCGGCACGCCACGGCCTCCCAGGAAAATCCGCTGCTGGGAAGGTGCAGGAGGCTCAGCCTGTCCCAGCAGCCCCAGGGAGCTGGGCAGCTCCAGCCTTTGCTCCTTCCTGAGCCAGTTAGTCACCGAGGAACAGCTGGAAGCACAGCTCCTGCGGTATCCAGGGGTGTTTCAGTCATCTTTTAGGAAAGGTCTTGGGTTCCCATCCCTACATGCTGATTAATTCCGCTGTGGGTGCTGTCAGAGTGAGGTGCCTGCTGCTCCCATGGCTGCAGGAACTTTGTCCCTCCAGGGTTTGGGCACAACTGGGACTTCCAGGGAACAGTTTTGGTGGCCAGGTCCTGGCATGGGCCTGTGCCACCGGCAGGCAGGGGCTGTGTGATTCTGGTGTTGCAAGGGTTTGCAAGGGCTGCTCAGGGATCGTTCACTACCCGAGCTCTGAGGCGAATTAAGCACAAAAATAGATTTTTCTGTTCATTTATCCTGACTGAAACATTAGAGAAAAGTGACAGAGTGCAGGGGGGGTGTCCCACAGCACCGAGGAGGTGGTGACATGACATGGTCAGCCCCAGATCACAGGTACCCAACATCCCGTGAAAGGAGAGCCCACAGAGTGGGCACGAAATGCTTTGGTGCCATGAAGTGCTTCTGAACCTATTGTCCAATTCCCCCAAACCTCCCCCTGTGAGTGAGAGGACCAGAGGGGCTCCAGCACCTCAGGGAGGGGGGACAGGCCCACAGCAGAGCGGGAGGAGCAGCTGCAGATCCCCGATTCCAGCTCTCTGTCACACCTGGCTCCCACAGGCACATCACTCCCACCTTGCAGGAGTCCAACGCGAGGAGCTGAGCGGTGTCGTCAGCCTTTTGGGCTCAGGGTGGCTGTGGTGGGGATGGGTTTGGCCCAGAGATTCCTGTTCAGCTGCACTGAGTTAGTGGCCATCTGGCTCGGCGCGCTGAGATCCGCAGCTTCTCCAAGCCCATATGGGAGGCAATGTTTTTTTCTCTGTGTATGTTATATTTCCCAGAACGTATGGCCCATACATTTAAAATATTTGAGCACTGCCTCCTGCACTAGCAGATAATCTGGAGCTGTGACACCAGAGATTTCTTTGGAGGAGAATTTATTTCCCAGTGTTTTAGGCAGCTTTAAAACACGATCCTGGGAAGGGAGGGTTTGGCTTCGTGCCCAGTGCCCGAGCTGGGCAGCAGAGGGGCCAGCAGTGTGGCACTGCCTATGCCTGCTCTCCAATGCCAGTGCTCCAATAGTAATGATATCCTTTTTATACCCTTTGTCCATTTGCAGTGATCTGGGGACCTCAATTCCTGCCTGTTTGCAGCGTGCCTGCCCCTGGATTAAACAGGGAGGAAGCACCAGGCCTGGGAAAGAGTGTCTGAGCCCAGGGTCAGGTGGATCCTGGGCTAGGGGAGCTCCTTCTCCATCCAACAAACAAGGCACAGCTTTTCTGCACTCTGCAGCCCCACATCCCTGTGCCCCAAAACCAAACTGCTCCCCCAGGGACAGGCACTGCCAGGACTTGGTGCCTGAGGCATGGGCAGGGTGTTTCATCCATCTGTTTTGCAGCTGATGTGGCAGAACACCGTGAGCATCATTCTCTGGAAGGCAATAGCTCCAGACAGGGCTCTGATAAAGACCAAGCATTTAAAAATGTGTTCATGGCATAGTTTTATACCCAAAATGCGTGGTGGTGCACTGTGCAGCTTAAGTGTAAGTGAATGATCTCATGTTACTTTGAATATATGGACAGCTTAGCTTATGAAAAGTATAACTCATCTGGTGTATGGAAAACCAATACATCTTCCATATGGGCAACAAATCAGAGATGATTATCCCCGGGGGAAAAAATGGCCATGCTGTATTGAGCATTTTGGCTTGGAGTAGACACAAGTTTTCATTCCTGCTTCATGACTAAATTTTCTAAGCTGAACAGTCAAATGAAATGATCTCATTCCCTCCCTGTGCCATGGCACAGCTCTGCTGAGAGCTGTTTGCTGGAGCTGGGGCAGGCTGGGTTCCGCTGGAGGGGTCAGGGGGACGCTGCCATCAGCCCCCGGGCTGGGTTTGCTCGAGGACAAAGCGTTGCTGGTGGCTCAGGGCTGCCTTTGTGGCACCTCTGGGTGAGCCAGCTCTGAGAGCCGTGGGCTTGGTGATGGGGAAGAGATGCCAGGGGAGAGCTGAACTCCACCAAACTGCTGAGCCCTCCCCTGAGGATTCCATTCCCTGAGCCATGGGAGGTGCTGGCCGTGCCCCACTGACCACTCCGAGGGCTCTGCCTGCTACCAGTGTGTAAATATGTCAAGCTCAGGAGATGATCTTGTTATGGGAAGATTATGCTAATGAAATGTTTCCTGAGATCAAACTCATTTTGTGTTCAAAAGCATTAAAATAAATGGCTTCTAATTGAATCTTATAAACGGTCCCCTCCTGATAATGAGCCGCTATTAATTATAATTGAAGGAAGGCAGAACATAAACACAGTGGCAGCGTGGGGGGAGGTGATGGCACGCTGGGGGCAGCTCTGTGCTGCCTGTCTGGGAGGGTCCTGACCTTCCCCTCCATCCCTGCCTCGCTGCTGGGGCTGTGCTCCCTGGGGGATGCACAGGACTTGGCCAGGGACATCTCCAGCTGCCCAGGGACATCCCAGGGAGCCCTCTTTGGTCTTTGGGGAAGAGGGAGAGCAAATGTGTGCACTGAGCTGTATGTGCCATCCTGCAGCCTTTAAAATCTCAGTCCTTTATTACGACTATTATTGTTATTATCCCTTTTTCCTTTCCAAAGGCCCAGGTCCCTGCCAGGCACAGCGTGTGCTGTCCAGCCAGAGTGACCTCATCTGCTTCGGAGCACAAAATGGGAATCTGAGCTCAACCAAAGAAAATTTACAGGAATTCATCTGTCAACAGGGACGTTTCCATTTCATAAGTGCTCAGTTTGAGATCACATTAGCCCTTCAATTATTTATACGCTGAAATTGTACAACTTCTCCGTTCAGGGCTAAAAAAAGAAGCTAATATCTTTTGCTTTCCTTCCACCTGAGCTTGTCAGCTGAAACTTAGCAGGAGCACGGCAGGCAGCCCTGCGGGGTGCTGGGGGTGACAGCCTCACGGCAGCAGGGTTTGGGTGCTGTGAATACGGCCTGAGCAGAAAATCCCTCTGGGGATGCTCAGCCTTTGCTTCTCCCAACGGGTGCCTGTGAGAGCGGTCTGGGTGCTTTGGGGAGGGTGGAACCAGGCCCTGGGGCATCCTTGTCACCTTCCTCCTTGTTTTTCCCACTTTGTTGTCTATTTAAAGCGCTGTTCCCTCTGGCACGGCTCTTCCCACGCGGCTGTCCAGCGCAGGAATGGTGGGATCCACAATCCAGGCTGGATTCGCTCTGCCCGCCGGGCTAATGCCCCGGCACGTCTCTCCAGAGTCACTAATGGCCTTTGCTTTTATGTCTCATCTACTTGAAGGGATTAAAAAGGAATAATTAAATAGCCGGCAATACAGTCATCGATAAAATTGCACTGGTAATGATGGGGGGGAAAAAAAGTACCACCAGGAGAAGACAGGGCTGTGCACAGCGAGGGAGGGCTCGGCAGGCTCTGTTTTTTGACAGAAATCATTGAGCCGGGCAGGCAGTGCCCGAGGAGCTGCTCGTCCCCCGGGGCACGCCGGGTGTCCGCGCTTTTGGCTGCTGCGAAATCAAAAATCAATGAGAGCGGCTCAGATTTCCCAGCCGGAGCAAGCCCGGCTATCAGACAGCGCTAACGCTGCGCTTAAAAATGCGCTCATCTTGTGCAGTCGAGGGGAAAGAGAGGAAAACTCGCTGGGGAGGGGGATCGGGATGGCGGTGTCCCCCGCCGTGCTGTGCCTGCTGCTGGCAGCGTCGTGTCCCCGGTGCCCCGCACCTCGGGTGTGCAGGGAGGGAAGGGGGGTCCCGCAGGCTCTGCAGAGCCCAAATCCCCATTTCAGCAGCCAAGCCCCCTCCCCACGGCGGGACGGAGCTGACCCAACTCAGGGGATGCCCACCCGTGGCACCCCGGTGAGGAGGGGCAGCTGCAGTCCCGGGGCACCAGCGAGCGCCGGGTGCGATGTCAGGGCTCGGCTCAGCGCTGCTGTGGGTTGGGTTTTGCTCTGTCCCAGCACCGATTCAAACCCGCTGCGAGCTCCTCTCTTGGTGCGTAAAACAAAGCAAACTCTGCGAAGCCGGTGGTGCTTTCTGGGTACGTCCCTGTTCCACAGCACAGCCCGTGTTTATTTTCCCCGTGGGCTGCGGGAGGGACCCCGCTGTGCTGGGTTTGGGGTGAACCCGGCTGTTCGGGGCGCGGGGATGGGGAAAGCTGCTGAGGCACACCACGCGTTTGTCCCTGGTGCTAGCAGGGATTCCCCTGCTGTTTTACAGCTGGGAAAGCCAGCACTAATGTGCTAATTAGATTTAACACCCGAGCTAGAAACGCGACAAATTAGCCAAAACATGAGAGCGTTAACCCCACGGTGGGGCTGGGTTTGCGCATCCTTCCCCGGAGTGACCCGGGGGGCAGAGCACGGCACGGATCACCGGCACAGCCGGGAAAATCCCGAGGTGTCGCGGTGCTCGTTAAGCCTATTGCTCCTTCTGACACCTCCTAATGCAAATCCCTCCGTCGGGATCAAGCTCCCCATGCTGAATCCCTTTCCATTTCTCTTGGTGAATGAGCACGCGTGGGTAGCAAGGTGGGGAAAGGAGATTGTGCCTCTCACAGGGATCCCCATCATGGATATTCCACGGGAAAAATCACTGCTGAGACTTCTACCCAGCTCTGGGAGCTGCCCCAGCTCCCGGGTGGAAAGCATGGAGACCCCACCCCAGCGGCACAAATAGGAGACAGGGGAGGGTTTTTTTAAGCAGCACATAAAATCCCGCCGTGCACTGAATCAGCTGCTCGTCTCAACAAGATGTGGCAGGGACGGTAATTGTATGTTGAGTGCTCTCCGGTTGATTAAGAACATATTTATTGAAGTTTATCTACTGTAATATGTATAAGTCTCTTATTAGATAATTGCTAAACCTCAAACACCTGTTTAACAGATCATATATATACCCCATTACATAGTTGTTAAACCACACTGGTTTTAATTCATCAAATGCGAATGTGAAATCCATTCTAAATTAAATTCATTTTGAGGCACTTTAAAGGAGACATTCCCCGCTTCCCTTCTACAAAGGGGATGAGAGCACCATATTTCCTGACAGCAACGGTGGTTTAGGACAGCTCTATTCTCCAAGTGTGCTTTTTGGTTTTTTGGGGGTTTTTTTTGGGCAAGCAACTCAATGGAGATGTGCTAAAAATGCCCTCAAGTATTTTCATTTAAAAAAAACAAAATGTAAAAAGTTTGATGTTAAACCCAGGGATGCCATCACTGCTGCTGTCTGCAGATGTCTGGGGGAGGGAAAGGGAAGGGGAAAGGTGGTGGGGCCGTGGGTAGGCTGTGTGAGGGTGGGGTTAAGCGTAGCCCTAAATTGAGGTGTTTTGCTTGGCTCTATTGTCTTTTTGCTCCAAATCAGCAAATTTCCATTTCAGCCATTTGCTGCTGATTCACATCCCTGTGAGGGCACCAGCGCAGTGCTGCTACCAGAGGCCCCTGCCCATCCCACCTGGAGGATTATCCCTGAGCTTTTATTCAGTGGTTAGAGCCCTTAATTCCTCCGTCTAGCCCTGCTCTCCTCGCAGCTGGGCAGGGCAGCACTCCCAGTGCCCCACCACACAGGGACAGGGTGAATCCCTCTCCCCCCAGCCCCACGGTGCCTTTGCTCAGGCAGAGATGATCCTTTGTTTTCTTCTCTCTTTATTTAATTGTCCCGTGGGGGAATCGCTGAGTGCCCTTCATTTTGTGATGCAGAACTGGTGTTGACACGCTGCTTTATTAGATGAGTAAGGCTAAAGCCTTGGAGACGTTATTTAAATAAGGGAGAAATCTCACTGCTGGGATAGGAATGAACAAATACACACTGGGCTCTGGTAACCCATTTATTTCCATCCCAGTCCTGGGAAAAATTCTGCCAACGTGGTTGTTTGCCTATCTCTGCAGCAAACTGGGCTGAGAAGTTGCAAAGCCTCCATCCTGCTGTCACACATCCCTCCACAGACACATGGTCTCCATCTCCATCTTTGGGGCATTTTATAGCAAAACTTTGAGTGATAATTACAATCAACACCAGGCTGCAGCCTCATGACCTGGGTGGGTGATGCTCTTCACCAGCTCTTCCCCTTTTTTGGAGCAGGCAGTTCTGCATGGGTTCCCAAAGGCAGGGGCAGCTGTGCTGGCTCAGGGGCTGGAGTAGAGCTGGGTGTGGGTGCAGGAAGGGGCTGGAGGTCGGGAAAGATCAGCCCAGTGTCACCATTGCTGCGTTTCTGATCCCAGCCCATCCCTGGGGTTTCTCATCCTTCCTCCCCTGCCAGCTCCAGGGGCAGCAAAGGCCAGGCTGGGACCCAGCTCTGCTGCAACCCCTGTGCAGCCACCCAAGGCTTTGGGTGCTTCATCAAGTGCCTCAGCTCCAAAGCCAACATAAATCACGCTCTTGGCAGGCTCTGCCTTTGTGTCTCTGCTGTTATTTTCTGTTCCTGATAAAACAATGTGGAAAGGAAGCACACAGGCCAAGGGGAGGGGGAGCAGAAACAAGATCCCTTATCTAACGCATGCCTGAGCTGCTCAAATGTTTCTGTATCAGCAATTATTTTGCCTGGCTTTGGGTTTTCACAAAGCTCTTGAGGCTTACAGATGCAGTCTGAGATCACGTTGGCAGAGCACAGACCCAAACCCTTCCCTTCTGTCTGGCTCTCTCCAGCCTTTGGAGGAGACCCGTGGAACGCCTCACGTGCGCAGCAGCTCTGAGGAAATGAGCTGTGAGAGAGGATTTGCTGGGATCTGGGGAGATGCTGAGCACCTCCAGCTCTGCCCCAGAGCTCCTAACACTGGCTGGAGTCATAAAAACCTGGGTAGGACCAGGCACCTTGGGGTTCCTGACTGCTGGGAGTGGAGTATATTCCATGCAGACAACTGGAAATGCACAATATATGAGGGCACTGCGCTGTGTGGAGGCTTGCAAAGTGAATAATAACCATTATTGGGATGGTTTCTGTACACAACCCATGGCTGGTGGCCCAATTCAGAGCATGAGCTTATAAATTTCTTGCTAAGTAGAAAGAAAAGGGAAAAGAAAGCTTCAATATTAATGGGAAAGAAATAGTATCTCTTAATCTATGTCTAAAAACACCTTGAGAGTTGTAGGTATTTGCTACAGTCCAGCTAAAGCAATATCCAGTGCTCAGAAAAGCAATATCCCCAAGCTCTGCTCTAGCTCTCGTGTTGATTTTGATATTTTTAATATTGCATCCAGACAAGGGAGCCTGTCAACCACCATGCAAAGTGTTCATTTAACTAAGCCAATTTAAAATGTGTAGCAATTATGAAGAGATGGGCTCAGATGAGTCAATTTGTCTCAAGTGTTTTCTACCTGAACTTAATAATATTGGAGATGTGAGAGAAATTGGAAAAAAATTCACCCTCTGTGTTCAATTCTTTTGAGAAGTCGAAATACCTAATTCACTCTGGCAAATGATAAATGTTCCTCCCCTCTTCTAATTACATCTTGCCTTAGTCACAGCAGTCTCTAGTAAATCTCCTTTTGAGACTGTACACATCACAAACTGTCCTTGGTGAAAAAAAAACCTGAAAATGGAAGAAAGGAAAAGTTCTTGACTAGGTTTTTTGGTGGGGTTTTTTTNTTAATTGTGCTCACAGGATCTGGAATTGGCTTTTCATGTTGCTAACCCCCTTCATTGGCACTACTCTTTCATGTGCCACGTCCTAAAAAAACCCTGAAGTTTGACTGACAAAAGAGGAGTGGTGGCATGTGGAAGCTGTTGGGTGGGTGTCCCTGTGGGGAGCTTTACAGGCACAGATGGGAGGCACAGCATGTGCACACACACTGATTTTTGTGTTGGTGGTGGTTCAACTGCTGGCACAAATAAGCATTTCCACACCTAGAAGCTGCACTTTGCTCACAAGCCTTGGCTCACTGTAGGTTCAGTTGTTCTCCCTTGTTTGAAATAGTCTCTGGTTCAAGACACATTAAATTTCAACACAGTTTTTCCAATTAACAGGAAATTAAAATTATTCGGCCCATAAATATTCCAGTGGAAGAGCCATTTTTGGCTCACTAGCTGTGCTGCCAGGAGGGCACCTGAAGCCCTGATGGCCAAGCCCTCCCAGTGGGCAGCCCCAGCACCTGCACATCTGCCTGCAAAGCCTCTCCCATTTGCATTGATTTCAAATTGCTTTGGGCTAAAATGTCCTTTATCGATGTCATTTATCTTCCTAATCTCTTGCTTGCCCAGAGATAGTCTCCATTATCCCGTGGTTGCAAAATTTTCCAGCTAACATGCTGTTTTTAAAATGTTTGAGTGGTTTCATTGCCCTGAGTGGGTGGGAGGTGGGTTTGCCACAAGGGCAGCCCCACACAGAGATGAACCTGCAGGGAAAACAGAGATGGATTTATTTAATTTTCCCATCAAAAGCCAGACCTGAGGCTCACTGATGGAGCACCCAAAGAGAATCTGGGGAGGAGGGGTGGGATGCCCTCCAAGGGGCTTCCAGCCACATGCTTTTGGTCTGACCTTTCTTTGAGTGTGACTGCAAATATAAGCAACATTTCATCTTGAGGGTGTTGCCTGGAATGGCAAAAATTAACTGGAAGCTGGGATTTACAGCTGGATTCAACAGCAGGTTTTTGAGGAATGGCTCCAGTGGGTGTCCATAAAGCCAGCTGGTGCTGTGAGCAGGGAGAGGAATGCCACACTGGCCCAGGAAAGTCTGTCAGGTGTCCAATTGGGATTTTCTGGAGTGGAAAAATGTCCCCAGCACCCTGTGTGTCCCCTGCCCTCACTGCAGGCTCTGAGCTGCAGGGCACTGCTGTTTGTACCCAAGGGTGGCAGTTTGGGCACATCAGAGGAGCTGATCAAGTCTGGTAAAATAGGAAATTTTACCATTGACCAGGGGCCACAATGAGTCCAAAGCTTTTCTTGGTGGGAGGGTGTGAACAGCTTTAAACCTCCTAACAGGGAAATTAGGGAAGTCCTAACTGGGAAGGAGATGCTGATGGATGCTCCATTTCTGAACCACTGCCCATCCTGTTCCAACCCTCTTCCCTCTCTCTCTGGAGCTAGGCACAGCCAGCGCTCCTGCCGGAGGGAGCAAAGAGGGAGAGCAGCCCTTGGGTGCTGCAGGGGAGGCTTGGCACGCCTGAACCCGGGCCGTGCCTGTCCCGGGCCGTGTCTGTCCCGGGCCGTGCGGGGTGAGCCGCAGTCACGCGTGAAAAGGGCCCTTTGTGCTTCCCAACCCACCCCGACACAGCCAGCTCCGATCTGGAGGCGGTTTGGAAATCTGCTTAGAAGTCTGGCTCGTTAATACCCTACCCAAAGCTTTTATCAAATAATTAGCTTTTGCGTTGCACTTCCCAGTCAGCAATAAATAAATAACGATGCAGATAAAGCGAGGGTTACACTTAAGCTGTGCTTTTGGAAATGGCTCCTCTGACCCTGCCTGAGGCCACTTCCCCGGGCCCCTGGACTCTGAAAAGAGGCACCGGGATCTGAGTGACTCCTGGATTTGGCAGAGCTAAGAGAGCCCTGCGTGCCTTGATGTGATAAATTTTGGTCCGGGTGGTGCTGGGCTGTGCTGTCCCTGCGGGATGCCGTGGTCTGGCACGGAGGGATGGTGTACCCCGTGCTGGGCTGTGCTGTCCCTGCGGGATGCCGTGGTTTGGAAGGAGGGGTGATGTACCCCGGGCCACATCCTCCCCGCATCTCTGGGGGTGGGTCGGGTTTGGTTCCCACAATTGCAGACCACGGGGCAGCTCTGCTTGATGGGAGAGCCGGGAACATCGCAGCTGCCGTGTGATGCCTCCACACTGTGCTCTGAGCTCAAGTGGAGCTGTCACAGCCGCCCAGAGCCACCCTGCCCCCAGGACATCCCTTCTGTCCCTGCCCCTCACCTCCGCCCTGCAGAGGATCCAGCTGGGACCCTGAATGTGCCGAGGCCGCCGTTGCTATTTGGCCTGTTTATCTTGTTTGGGCTAATTATGCCAAGAAAGTCATTATAATTTTATGCTCTTTGGATTAACGTTTTTGCCCAGGGCCCCATAATTAGTCTGTGGTTTGTAGCTTAATGATTCTGAGCACAGTCAAGGAGAACTTTCTAACTGTAAATCAGGGGACTGGGGAGCTGGGCGCTGACAGGGCAGGGGATCTTCCCAAGAAATGAGCGTTTATCTCCCTGTCCCTGAGCTGAGCATCGGGCTGCTCAGCACCCGTGAGCTCACCCCCACCCTAATGCAAGCAGGATGCTGCTGAGGAATCGCAGTGAGCCCCAGCCCTGTTCTGAGCCTCTCCCACGCTGTCTCCTGCTTTGTGGGGGTCTCGGGGGGTGCTACCCTAGGGGAGGCTCAGCCCTTCATCCCTTCAGCTTGGAGCTGCTGCACAGCCCTCCTGCTCAGGGGGCACAGAGCATCCCTCAGCTGCCGGGGAAACGAGTTCCACTGCATCCCTGGAAGTCTGCCCAGCTCTCTCTGAGGAGCAGGCAATTTGGATAATGATAATCTCTCCTTTAGCTCCAGCTATTAGTTGCTTTAAGCATCTTTTCCTTCTTGATATGCAGTGGCCAGGGATGTCCGTGCTGAGGCAGAGTGATTTGGCACGTGGGGCTGCAATTGGAGGTGATGGAGTCCAGGTTTGGGAGAACTGGGGTACCTCCACCCTCACTATGGGGTTCACTGATATTTTAAAAAATATTGGTATCCTTGATATTTTAAATAAACCCATCATCCAAGGCAATAAACACCTTTATGTCCACCCTCTCAGGGCTTCTTGCTGAGGGGTATCAATGGAGCCAGAGAACCCAGCTCATCCCTGGTATCATCCTCCTGGTTTTTTATTCATTGCTCCTTGGGCTGGGGATGAGCTCAGAGCCACACGAGCTGCTGAGTGGGCAGGCTCCAGTCGGCTCGACTTGACAGATTGTTTGGGTCAAATCAGAAGCTCCCGGGAGAGTTCTGCAATTTCTTTTCCACTGGAAAATGTCATTAATTCATTGCCAAATTGTTAACAGAATCAGGGTCTCTGGTTTTAACTGGAGGATATTCTCCTGACAAATGTCATGGCTTTCCTTGAGCACAAGTCCGGGGAAGGGTAAAGAGCCAAAGCCCATCGCTTGCAGCACTCGGTCTCATCACTCACGTTCAGTTCCACAGGGAAATCTTTCCCTGGAGCTCAAGGCAGGCTGGGAGCAAGGCACGGGCGCTGCAGGGACTCCTGCCCGGGAAATATCCCTGCCCTGGGGCACTCCAGGCCAGTGAAGGTGCTCCTGGACCCCCAGTGTGCTCACAGCAATACCCACAGAGGTGCCAAAGAGGTGCCCCCAGCCTGTGTGGCACTGCAGGAGCCCCTGGAATGCTGTGGGAATGGTGAGGTGCAGGGGACACTGCTGGTCCCTGGGACAGGTGAGCTGCCCCAAGTGCAGGGGGAGCGTCAAGGCTTTAGCAGGAGAATAAATCACAGCGAGGCGTGTGAAGAGCAGCTATTGGATTTTGTGCGGGGTGATTAAATTTTCATGCCGTTTTCGCAAGGCTGTCTTAAAAACCAAAGCATTCCGTAGCCCGGGAAGGGATGCAGGGAGGGGAGAGGTGTCTGACTTCACTGCCAAGTCTGCACCTCAGGGTTCTCCCTTTCACCTGCCAGGGAAGTTGGGCTTCCCAACGCCTGGGGCTGGGTTGGGGCTGACTTGTGCTGGTGTCATCACAGCTCTGCCAGGACTGGGGCACCAGCGCAGTGCTTTGGGATGGGGATGGAGAAGGAGCTCGCCCGCAGTAAGCAGCCAGCCTGCACGAGTGGTGGGGAAGCATCTCACACCATCCAACAAGCCGTGCCTTTAAAAAAACAAACAAACAAACAATTTCCCCCAGCTGGTCGGTAGCCTGGGAGCTGGGAAGGGAAAGATTCCCAATGCTGACCCTCGCAGCCCCGTGCCCGGTGACCCCGAAAGGCACCACGGACCCTCCCTCTGGAGAGTTCTTCTCTGCATTTCGCCGGGGGTTCGCGCTCTGCTGAGCTCTGCTGTCTCGCGTTTCAGGAAGCTAATGAAGCGCTGATTTTCCTTAATTGGCCTCTCGAATTTGCTGATCACTCGTAAAGATCTGAGGTTAAAGAGGAAGCCGGTGCCTGTTATTATTGGTGCTATTTTCCATGGTTTCGGAGCATGAGCCGCATTTTCTGAGCTCGTTTGTGATTTACTGTCCCCGGGTGCTCACCAGGACAGAACAGAGTCCTTCAGCTGGCGAGACAAACATACAGGGTCAGACTGATCTGTGGAGGTGCCTTGGTTTTTAAGTGAGTTTCCTGTGGCTCAGCCTTCAGCACAGCCCGGATAAAGCCGGGAGGTGAAAACCCAGCCCTGGGACACCGGGCGGGGAATCCGCACACGGGCTGGAGCAGAGGATGCGTGGAGATGCTCGGAAGGGATGGATTCTGGAAGGGATGGATCCCGCTGGAAAACAGCCCAGGCACAAACAGCCCAGGGCAGCAGCGAGCTCCCTGTGCTCGCAGGGAGAGGTGCCCGGGGGAGAGCGGCGCCGCGTTCGAGGGTGACACTGGGTGTTTATGGGTGACATTGGGCGTTTATGGGTGACACTGTGTGTTAAAGGGTGACATTGAGTGTTTAAGGGTGACGCCGGGTGTTTAAGGGTGGCACTGTGTATTTAAGGTTGTATTTAAGGGTGACATTAGGTGTTTAAGGGTGACATTGGGTGTTTAAGAGTGACATTGGGTATTTAAGGGTGACACTGGACGTTTAAGGGTGCAGCATGAGAGGGGGGACACCCTGCCCTGCCCTCCCTGACTGCTGTCCCTGGCTTGTCACCTCGCCCCAGGCTGTGTCCTGCTTGTCTCCAGGGCACGCAGAGAACGGCAGCGCTTTGTTTGGGGCAGGATGTCAGTGTGTCATTACCACAGGAATTATTTCAAGGAGTGGGGAGGTCAGATCCATAGCCAACATCTTGGCACGGGATTTGAAAGAGATCTCTCGGCCTGGTGGTGCAGGGTTGGGTGGGGAAAACCGCAGAGTTTAACCAGCCCGGAGTGGGGAGTGAGATCCTCGCCCAGCTCAGCTGGGTTACACATCTTTGGGGAAGGGCAGTGGTCAGGGCTCTGCCTTCCAGGGGCAGCTCCATGAAAAAACCTGTTCGTGCCACCACCACGGGGCGGCCCAGCTGGCCGAGGAAAGGAATCCGAGTCCCACATTTCGTTCATGGTAACTGCCCATCCTGGGAAGTGAGTTTGGGGAGGAATCTGGTGCTTGTGTGAGCGTGGAGGAGCCCTGTGGGCTGGACACCAGGCAGCTGGAGCCCAGCCCAAGGCACAGCTGTGGGGAGTTCAGTTACTCAGCTTCCAAAATTACATTTTTCTGTGGTTCCCTCATTTGAATGAGGAATAATGTAGATATTGTGAGCAGAGCTTGTCTGGGAGCTCTTGGAGAACCAAAACTATGGCGAGTGCACTTGTTCTGCTGGTGGCACTTTGCTGGGTGGCAGTGGCACGGTGGGCACAGCAGGAAGGAGGGCATCCCAGGCTCGGGGTGGAGGCAGGAATTCAGCTGGGCACTTTGCAGGGAATGGAGTATGGGATTAAAAGCCAGATGCCAACTTTAAACACAGGGCCAAAACCAGAGCAAACCCCCAGAATGTCTGAGATGTTTGGGTGAGAAAAGAAGTGCAGAAATCTGCAATGCCAGGGGTAGTGCCACTGCAGAGGTGCCCGAGGCTGCAGTGGAAAACAGCCTTCACACACAGCAAGGGGAACCAAGCCATGGTGTGACAGGAGAACCTCTGTGCACATATCGTCACCATGCATGAAGAGGAGATGCTTTCACAGAGCCCGGGAGGGCATTGGTGGCAGCAGGGTTGTTGGCTCAGAACAAAATGATTTTGAAGGTGGATTTATCCAGCTTAGTCCCCAAACTGCAGTGCTGTGCATGCAGTAGCCCAGCTGTCCATCTGTCAGGCTGCCAGCCCCCTGGGGCCATCCGGGCCAGGTTCCTGTGCTCAGAGCTGTGCTGAGCCTGCAGAGCCCAGCTCACAGCACCTCCAGCATTTCTGTCATTCCAGGCATGCCTGCAAGGTTTCAGCCAGACCAAAGGCAGCCATGTCAGGGAAACCAGCACACAAATACTTGTCATTCCAGGCCCTAACCCAGCCTTATTTTAACCACCCCATGCCCATTTTTTTTCTTGCTGGTGCAGAGCCCACGGGAGGGTCCTGTGGTGCACTGAGCTGGGGGATGTTCCTATCCTGTGCTGCTGGTCATCTTCATGGGTTGTTTCCACCTTCAAGGATTGGTTCTACCTTTTAATGAGGAGGAAACCCACGTGTGGACACGAGTGGGTGCCTTCCCCATCACTTTGGGGAGTGCCTTGTGCATGCAGGAGCCAGGGACGTGTCTGCACCCCATCACTGCCTTCTCAGCTCAGGGTGTTGGGGCAAAACTCTGCACCCAGCTCTGATCATCATCTGGGGCTGGACATGGGGTGAAGGCTGGGCTTCCAAACACAGCAATCCCTTCTGCCACCTCCTGTATTCCCAACCCCTTCTTGTTTCACAGTGTGTCCCTGACCCAGCTGCTCCCCTGGCTGCAGCTCCTGTGCTCCCCAAATATCTGTGCTTTACCCTGGGCTGGAGCAAATACAGGCCCTTGGTGATGAGGGATCACCAGCTGAGGGATGAATCTGAGCTCAGTTTTGTCTGGACCAACCTCCTAGCTGTGCTCAGACTGGCATTAAGGGGCAAGGCAGGGGTGCTGAGGCTGGATGGAGATGCTCCAGAGAACCACGGCTTTTGAAAGCAAACACAACAGCACAAATGTCCACCGCAGGCCCAGAGCTGGGAGGCGAGGAGGAGGCTCTGGTTCCTATGCAGAGTGAGTGCTACCACTTCAAAATTAAATGCAGTTGCCATAGAAATATTAATTGGGAACAAAATCTGAAGATGACACTTAAGCAGAAGATGGAGCGTTACGGAGGGATGAGGACAGCGATGAAAATAGAACAGTTAAAAGGAGAATTCTTCAAAGGAAGTATCATGGAGGTGAATATTTAATGCACAATCAGCAGGCCGCCACGTCAGTGGTGCTTTTAATGTTGTAGGGCACAGGGTGGGAAGTGTTTGCCTGAGGACAGAGCACCCTCCCCACCAGCAAAGGTCACCAGGCATTGCAGGGGGAGGCTGAGGATGGACCCTCAGCAGGATTCTGCTCCTGATTGCAGCAGGGCTGGGATCAGGGCACGGCTCTGGCACCAGCCCCAGCCCTGTGCTCGCTGCCTGCTTTGCAATCAACCCATGAGCCAGAGGTCAGAGGAGGCACCTGATGGACACCTCCTGGCAGGCTGGGCTCTCTGCCCTGGGCAGACACTGGCAGGAGGCTCCCAGGCATGCATAGCTGGGTCTGAGCCTCCTCCTCCTCCTCCTCCTCCTCCTCCTCTGGGAGCATTTGCATGGAGAGCAGGGAAGAGCTCCCAGCCCTGCCAGACAGTGCAGTGGAACCAGCTCTTTCAAAAGAGCTCCCAAACCCTTGCTGGGCCTGGGTTGTTTGGGAATGTGGCACAAACACCCGTGAGCAGAGAGCTGTTCTGAGGTGAAGCAGGGCTGAGGCAAGGCAGAGTGGGGACAGTGACCCACTGAGCAGAAGTCCTGCTGGACCCTTCTACAGAGAGTACCCAGAGCTCTCCAGGGAAGGATGGCTGCCAGCCACCTCTTCTTGCAGCAGTAGTGTCACTGGTGGGGGAGAAGAGAAGGACATTGCTGCAGAGAAATCCTGATTTAATTCTTTTCCACATTAAAAAAAAAAAAAAAAAAGGTAGATTAAGGTAACAACCAGCCCTTCTTTCAGGCAGCCCAGTGAGAGGAGAGCAGCTCCATTCTGCCACCCCACTCTGTGCTCACTCTGCCAACTCCTGTTTTTCCAAGGAAGAAGCTTGTTCTTCCAGGCTGTTATCAGCCTCATGTCCCTTTTTCCCCCCTGCTTTGTCTCCTGGGAGCTGTGTGGGATCTGCATTCAGGCAGGGATGGAGATGAGGATGGAAATGGAGCATCTCAACAGGACCACGGGGGTGTCAGTGCTGACAACACACAACTGGGCACAGCCCAGCCACTGTCACAGCCCCAGCTGGGCAGCAGGGCAGGGCCAGGTGGGGCTGGCAGCTCTCCTGGCCCTGCCTCTCCTGGTGGCTGTGACCTGGCAGGGTGCATCCATCTCTGCTGATCTCTCCCTCAGAAGTAGGGAGGGTTACAACCAAGTCGTTCTTTTCCCATGAACCACCTCCCACTGTGTTATGCTCTGAAGTTAATTGCAAATGAGGAGATGGAAATAGCTTATTTTGACTTCCCTTAAACAGTACTCCAGTGAATTTTTTCCTTATTTTTTTTTCTGTCTCTAGAGGCAGTCCTGTGTCTATTGGAAAATAGCAATTATTTCTGTAATTCCCTAGAATTAGTAGAATTAGTTGAATGGGTAATATTTGAAGTGAAATGCTGATTAGAAATACACTTGACGTGGAAGCACCATGAGCATCGTGGTGGAGCTTTGGGGGCTCCTCCTCCATCCCAGGGCATAACAAAGCTCAGCTCAGGTTTCTTGGGGAATATCAGAGATGTCTCAGGCATGGCCAACAAAGATGCTGAAACTCCTCTCCTGCGAGGACAGGCTGGGAGAGTTTGGGGTTGTTCAGCCTGGAGAAGACTTCATGGAGAACTTAAAGGCCCTTCCAGTGCCTAAAGAGGCTCCAAGAGAGCTGGAGAGGGAATCTGGGCAAGGACGTGGAGTGACAGGACATGGAGAACTTAAAGGCCCTTCCAGTGCCTAAAGAGGCTCCAAGAGAGCTGGAGAGGGAATCTGGGCAAGGACGTGGAGTGACAGGACAAGGGGAATGGCCTCAAACTGAAAGAAGGCAGGGTAGGGTTAGATACTGGGAAGAAATTCTTTACTCAGAGGGTGCTGAGGCCCTGGCACAGGTGCCCACAGCAGCTCTGGCTGCCCCTGGATCCCTGGAAATGTTCAAGGCCAGGCTGGACAGGGCTTGGAGCAGCCTGGGACAGTGGGAGTGTCCCTGCCATGGCTGGGTTGGACAAGATGAAGTTTCAGGTCCCTCCCAGCCCAACCCATTGTGTGGGTCAGTGAGTCCATTCTGTGGTGGGAGGCTGTGCAGGCAGGAGCTGCAGGGCAGATGCAGGGCAGATGCAGGGGAGCTGCAGGGGAGCTGCAGGGGAGCTGCAGGGGAGCTGCAGGGGAGATGCAGGGGAGCTGCAGGGGAGCTGCAGGGGAGCTGCAGGGGAGATGCAGGGGAGCTGCAGGGGAGCTGCAGGGGAGATGCAGGGGAGGTGCAGGGGAGCTGCAGGGGAGCGGCAGGGGGGNNNNATGCAGGGGAGCTGCAGGGGAGATGCAGGGGAGATGCAGGGGAGATGCAAGGGAGATGCAGGGGAGCTGCAGGGGAGATGTAGGGCAGATGCAGGGGAGCTGCAGCATCCTTTCCAGGCTGGGGATGTGCCCAGTGCAGCTCTGGTGAGATACCACAGCTGGTGATGGTGATGGGCCCACCATCCTGCTTCCAAAAAAGGAGCAATAAAACCACCCCAGGCACTTTTCTTAGCTGGAATGAGGTTGGCATGGTCCATCTTGGGCACCTCCTGCAGCATGCAGGGCACAGTGCAGGCCTTGGGAGACTCGGTTCTGCTAAAGATTTGGGGTGATACTTCATAAAAAAAATTGTCCTGTGGTATTTTTAATAACCTGCTGGTTTAACTCAATTATGGGAGCATAATTAACTTGCTGAGATGAAGCAGGAGATAAACCTTTGATTTTTTTTTTCTCTCTTGAAGGATGCAGCAGATAGATTTTGAACTTTGTATTCAATTACTTAAAGGAGAAAAAAATTAACAGGTTTCTGATGAGAAAAGCATACTACCTCCTTCATAAAGGGAGATTTATTAAGGATAGTGAATGAGTGTACCTCAGGGCTCAATCATCTACTGTTTTTTTTTTTTAAGGGGTGATTCAATTACTTTAAGATGTGTTGCCTAAAAGAACAAACCGGGCTCTGTTACTTGGCAAATTAATCAAGTTCTTTTAGTGGTTTCTCTGGGTTAATAATTTCATTTAGGCGGCCTTCTGTTTCGTGGTTTCATCTCTACCAAGAAAACTCTCAAAAGAGAGGGAGGGGGAGAAAAAAAGTGCTATTTGCTTTCTGTGCAAGGCAGCAAATGCTGCTGAGACAGGAAAAGTTTTCCAAAAATCAGCTCTCTCAGAGGTGCCTGTGAAAGCAGCAACTGGTTGGAAGAGATTTAAAAAAAAAAAAAAAAAAGAAGTGTTAAGGCTAATATTTTCACTGTGCAAAAAGGCCATTTGGATTTGTTGTCATCTGTGAAGGGCTGTGGATTTTATTTGTAATTACTGTGAATGACGTTCTCTGGCTAGCGCGAGCCAATCCTGAAAATGTCACCGATTTTTAACACATTTGTCTCTTTGAATATTCATAGCTCTGCTATTCGATGCAGATGGAGAAAGTGCCACAAGGGAAAGGAGGAGTTTGCCCTGCCCTGGGCAGGGGGACAGATGTTGCCCACAGGGTGGGCAGGGCACCCTTGCACCGACAGCCACCACTCCCATGAAAAAACGGAATGTTTGGGATTATCATAGAATGACTTGGCTTAGAAGGGACTTTAAAGATAATTTGTTTGGGTTTTCTCAGTGGGAAGTTAACAGCTCCCACTGCCCGTGCCTGGAGGGAGAGGATGGGGATGCAAATACAGGTCCCTTGGCACAACTGGCTGTCCCCAAACTCCATCAGGGAGACTTTTGGGAAATCTTTAGGACTGCTTTTTTGCACCATACAACATCTTTATGAAAGGCATGCAGAACCCTATTTTATTTTCTCATTGGTCTGTTATAAACAGAAAAGAAACTTAAACTGTGGCCGGGGCTGTATCCACTTAAAACTTGGGTCTGGAGATGCCAAATTCTGCATCCAGCATTTTGGTTCAGGGGAGCAATGCTTAGAGTGACCTTTCTGAATAAAACCACCAGCACCCAGGGCTGCTGAGGGCTCAGACATCACCCTGCTCTGGCACAGACCCAACATCACCTGCAGAATGGGGGAAACAAGGAGTGCCATGGGCAGCAGGAGCCCAACCCCGTTAGCATCAGGGACCAGGGGATGTGCCCCCCTCCCTCCCTCCCTCCCAGCCACCACAGGGACATGGCTGCTCATGGCAGGGCTTGTTGCTTTTCCTCTGGGCAGCACTCTGGCGCTGATCAAGTTAATGGAGGGAGCAGAGCAGTTCCCAGCAAAAGAGGTCATCTGTTTCCTTTCAAGGGATTTGGCTCCGGTTTCATCGTTTCATCATCTGGAGGAACAGTGAGGCCCTTTTATCAGGAAAGGCTTTTGGGGAGGGGGCGTGGCAGGCTGGTCTCTCTCTTGTGTGATAACTCATTTTAGACCCTCACATAAAACCTGTGCTCTGTTTTATGGCTTGGGAAAGTGCCCCAACGGGGCAGAACAGAGGGTGGGGACACACTGGAGCTGTTCTGACCCGATCCTCAGGACCCAGCACCTGTGCAAGCACCAGCCACGCTCCACACTGAGCACCTCACCACTTGTCCAATGCCATGGAGGTGGCCAAACTGTGCTTTTCCCCCTTTATTTTCCTTGAAATTGCTCTTTTCCAGGCCACAGTACCCAGCGCTACTCTTAGCCTCCGCCTCCAAAATGCTTTTCTGGATAAAAATGGGAGTGTCGGCGTGCTGAGGTGGGGTGGATATTTTTAGAGCAGCTGGCAGACTCTGCAGAGCAATTATGCTCCAGGTTCCCAAACAGCCCTGAGCTCTGTCCCTGGCCAAAACCACCCCCTGGTCCATTTGTCCGGGCTGGTGTGGGTCGGGGAGCTCTGCAGGCAAACCCCAATGTTGGAATCAGGCACAGCTGGAGCTCCAGTGAGGCCAGAGCAGCCCCTCACCCGCCTGCCTGAGCAGTGGGAAAGGGAATGGCTCACAGATGTTGCACAAAGCCCACCTCTGGGTGGGGAAAAAAAAAATTAAAATCTCTGATCTTATCCTTGGGACTCCAGGCATTAACTTTCCCTTCTTCCCAACCCCCACGCCGACAGCAGGGCCTTGGTGCTGCTCGTGGAGCATCCTTGGATGGGGAACTTCTGTCATGCCTGGGTAATGGTGGCTTTTTGTGCAAACAGTTCTCGGGTTTTTTTAATGCCTTCACACTTAAACTTAATGTGCTCATCCGAGTGTGCCAGCAGCTGCTTTTATGCCAAGAAAAATTGGTACATTTTGAAGGTGTTGGATGCTCCTTTGCTGGGGACACTCTGAGGTGCTTGTTGGTGACAGAGCTCCAGTTCTTTTTTTAGGACAGTAATTCCCCCTTGCTGTCCTCTGGATGGAGGCACAAGAGAACAGTCACAGGTTTTCTGTTGTCCCTTTTTGGCAGCTCTCCAGAAGCATCACTGCAAATTCGAGCTGTGATGCCCAGCAGACAGCCCTGATCCTGGCAGTGCCCAGGAGGGTTTTCCATCCTGCACAGGAGGAAATTTTAGGCACAAGGTGTTTGCAGGGGCCAGGAGCAGGGCAGGGACACATTAAATCCCACAGCATTATTCATCCCTGGCTCTGTCTTTTCTCCCTCCAATTTCCTCCAAGAGCTGATTTTCCCACTTGAGGAGGGGAAGCAGAGCTCTTGCTTTAATTATCACCGTCCTTCCCCTCGGAGCAGAGGATTCCTGGATCAGAGATGGCACTGCACCAACACTTGGCTCCAGCTCTTCCCCTCTTAAATCCCTGTTTGGAGCACTGGCTCCTGGCTTTTCCAGCTGCCCATTGCTGCCCTCTCCCCACCCAGAACACACCATGCCCTGCCCGTGGAGCTCTTTTGCTCCGAGGTTTTTAAGCCATCCAGGAGGGCTGGGTGTCCCAGCACTGCCTCATTCTGCCTTGGCTCTGCTCTGCCTGCCAGGCTCTGGCTCCTGCAGCCTGCTGGAGGATTTATTGCTGGGGAAATGCAGTGCTCTGACTTATGAAAGTAGGACATTCGCTTGGCAGCTCGAGAAATAATGGGAAATCCATTTAATTATTCCCCAGAAATGCTCCGATTGTGCAGATGCCGAACTTAGGTTTAATATAATTTAGATAACTCATGTCTATAAACATGTCTGGGACTGAATGTGATGTTCAAGACACGGATTTGAGCCTGTGCTTTTCCTCCTTGATTTCAATTGGAGCTTCAAGTGTCCTACAAGAGCAGGCTCCTCCCTGTGCCTGACCCCTCTGGGTACCACCAGAGCCCCTGGTTCACGTCTGGAATGCTGAGGAAGATGTTTTTTCTCTGGTTTGCAAGAGTTTTTCACAAGGATGCCGTGGGCAGCCGGGCACTCAGGTGCTGTGCTGGGGCACAGTGCCAGCCTCAGCACTGGCATTGGTTGTGCCTGATGGAACAGGATGGAAAAGGGGGAAAAAAGCACCTACTGCTGGTAATATCAGTGCTCTGGGGTTAAAATGAGCCCCTTCTTTTATGGGAAATCTCCCTTTCCTCCCTGGCATTTGGGAACAGCCAGGCCACCCTGCCCAGGGTAGTTTTGTAACCCGGCTGAGCCCAAATCCTTCTCCCGGGAAGAATGTTCAGGATCTCTGTGTAAGGTGGGAATCTCCCTGGCACGGCAAATACGGGCATTTGTCAGGTACCAAATATCTCAACTATTGCCCTGTTTTTCCCCACTTCCACCTCTTCCTGGGCTCTTTCCTCCCTCAGCCCAGCTTGTTTTCCCCTGCCCTGGTGTGCGCTGCTCTTAAATGCCTCCCAACACTCCTGCAATGGCTTTTCAGCCCAAAATATCGGACTCTGGGATGTCACTCACTGATGGCCACCTTGGCCGGGGATGTCCGAGGAGCCAGTGCTGAGAAACACCCAGCAAAACCCCATCAATCCGGGCTGTGACTCATCCCTCGTTTTTAACTTCGACTTTGCAAACCCCCGGAGCAGCGAGGTAAGGGAGTGACACACATCACTGCGGAGTGATTAGACCGAGCACACACACACACACACACACACAGGCACAGCAGTACTGATTTCTGCATTAGCATGATAATGAATGTTCTCACTAGAAGCTTGTAATTATGTTTCCTCTTTTTTTCCCCTCCCCCTGAAAGTATAATTAATTATGAATAGAGCCAGAGTTTGACGCTAACGCATATTTTTAATTTTTTTTTTTAAATCCCTTTTGGTTCTATTTCTGCCCTATTAAAAATTTATGAAGGAGCCAGAGGTAAAGTCGTTTTCCCAGACAGTTGCTCCTATAAACTCAGTGGGAATAATATTAAAAAAAAAAAAAAAAAAAAAAAAAACCAAAACAACCTAACANGTAATATTAGAAGGCAGAAGGGGACTTTGCAGGGGATTTTCTCCCCTCTTTAGGCCATCACTCAAGCAAGATGCTGCATTTGCCTGTTGAAAGCCACAGTCCATCCCCACCGTGTCAATCTTGGGGAAGCTCCCATGGGCATGGATGTGCCTGTGGGTATCACGAGGTGACAAGCTGCCCCCAGAGGTGCCAACCCTGCAGGTTCCCTCCCTGAAGCTGCTGCAACCATGCAGGATGGAGGTCAGAACACGATGCCGATGTGCTAAGAGAAGAAAAACTCTTTATTGGTTGAAAATAGAAGAAAAATAACCTGCAGGCGCCTTCAGTACCTTGGGAAAGCTATTTAGGAGTAGGAGATGCAAAGCCAAAAACTTCCTAGGGAGTGCTTGTATTTTTCAGTCGGCTCACAAAGATCAACTCTCCCAGGATTCCAGCCCTGGGCTGTCCCAGTTTTTTAGATGCAGGACAAACCCCTGGGTTTGCTCCCACAGCTGTGATGCTGAGCCACCTTCAGCGTGGCTCATCCTTTCCCTAGAAAACCCGTGTTTAACCACACCATCCCTCGGGGACAGAAAGTGAGAATTTGGGTGAAAGCAGCTCAGCGGTCTGGGGTCATTGGTGTAAAGATGTAGTGATAGAGACAGGGACTGAGAGTGAATGTTCACAGGACCTCCATCCTTCCAGGCATCCAGACGAGCCCCTGGCAGTGCCACAGGCTTTGCCCCCTGCTGCTGGAGCCTGTTGTGCTTCTTCCTCCTCCTCTGCTGGTTGCCATTCACACCGCCAGCCTTCCCTTGCCGTAGGTGTGAACTGCTTTTCTTTTTAAATTGCATTTATTCTAACAAATGTCTCATGCAAACACAATTGCAGGTTTGCTAGAGGGAGATGCTATTTGCAGGCAGCCTTGCACAAAGGCAGATTTATTCTCCTTCCATTCATTTGAAGCTAAAGTAATAGCTCTAACTACATCTGACTTATAATAAGCACATTCCTGGGAACAAACCTGTACTCTGCATGTATTTCCCTCTTTGTCAGCTCCACATAGGCACTTTTTCTCCCTCTCTTTTTTATTTTTTTTTTACAATAACAAAATCAGAGCCTTGTCAGTTGGCCCTATTTATAGCACTCCTCTGTCTCCCAGCTTTTATGTTCCAGCATAAGTAGCTCTTTACCCTCTGCTCACAAGGAGCCAAGCATGAGCCTGAACAGAGTCTGGATCTCCATAATAGCTCTTTTATCCTTCCCTGAGGAGGGGAGCATGCCCTGCTCTCCACACACCCTCCTGTTTCAGCTCCAGCCTTTTTGGAGGGCAGCACCCATCCCCACAGGCCGGAGGGCTTTGCCCTGTGTGTTTTGATAATTCTTTTTGTCAGCATCTCCTTGAACTTGGGGGTGTTTTGCTGTGCACCAACGTGGTTTGCTGCTTGCAGCTGTTGAGCATCGCTGGTCCCATCTTCTGGCCTGTGGTGGCTGGGAAGCAGCACCAAAGTTTGACACATGAAATTGCCATCTCTTAAGAATATGAGTGGTTTCCCAGGGAGCTGCAACAAGAACGATCATACTTCAGTGATTTCTGTGGTTAAGCTGATATTTTAATGCAGTTGATGTGTTTAAGAGATCTCCATAGGCAGGAATGGATTCAGAATCTCCTGTGGCTCCTTGACTTGCCATGGTTGGTTCCTGAACTTCTCTGCTCCTCATCTCTGGGTGTTATTTTGGGACAGGGTCTGGCAGAGACCCTGAGGGAGGGCTGGGGCAGCTCCCAGCGTGGCATTGGCCGGGATGGAGAGCAGAAATGGTGGTTTGAGGACAAGCCAGAGTCACCAGAACCCTCAGCAGCCTTTCCACCCCCCAGCCCAGTGTTCCAGCTCTCCTGGGTGCTCCCAAACCTGCCAGTCCTTTGGGTGAACCCTGCCAGCAGGAGGATTCAAGGCCAGGTCGGATGGGGCTTTCAGCAGCCTGATCTAGAGCGTGGCCTCCTGCCCGTGGTGGTGGGGGTGGAACCAAACCCCCTGAAGGTCCCTTCCAGCCCAAACCATTCTGTGCTGCTGTGCTGGAGCAGAGCAGGCTGAGCCAAGTGCTCCTGTCCCACTCGGTGTCCCCGTGCTGGCACTCACACACCCCTGTCCCCTCTCTCAGCACAAGGCACAGTGTCTCCTCTGTCCCTGTGTCCTCGTGGCACGTCACTGGGACTCAGGCAGGACTCTCCATCTGTTCCAGGCAGAAAGATTACGATAAAAGGGGCTATTGTGCTCTTCTCCCTCCAACTAACTTTAATTCTGGTGAAGGGGAAAATCTACATGCTAAAAACATCCTGGGTGAGAGGTCCTGCTTGGATGTTTACAGGGTAAACAACCACTAAGACTTAAAATTGCAAAATAATAATAATAAAAAAAGAATGTTTCAGGCAGAAACACAAACAGAGAGCCAGGGCTGGGGGAAAACAGCTCTGCCACAGCCTGGCTCCTCTGCAGGGCTGTGCTTCTGAGGATTCGTCCTGTCTGTTAAATATAGCTGATGAGCTGTTCTTGAATCGCACCTAATTACATCTCCTCTCCTGCACGCTGGCACTTCCCAGCTCTCTGGAGCTACAAGGAGCTGGATGATTGCAGCTTGAACTCCTCAGGTGGAGTGAGACACTCATTTGTCATCCCCTGTTTGGCTGTCTCCTGCTTGGGAGGAGGGAGATGAAAAGTTGAATTCTCTGAGAAGGGAGGGAGAAAAAGAAAAAAAAAAAAGAAAAAAAAATCCTTTTGAACTCTTGGCTCATTAAGATGTCAAAAGGTTGGGTGCCCTGGCAACTGCTTCGTGTCTCTAAGCAGGGCTTGAAATTCCTGCAGCCATCCTGCAGGGAATTCGCAGGCGCTTGCTGGGCTCCTCGCTCGTGGGAAGATGCCACAGCTCAGCTACAGGATTCTCCTGAAAAGCTGCTCCAATTTCATCAAGTACAGGTTTCCCAGCTGGGAGCAGCTGCCCCTTGGACACCTGGCTGTCCAGCCCCATCCTGTGTCACCTCATCCACTTCTCATTGTGCCTCTTCCACCCCTTTCCATCCCCTCTCAAAACACCAATTCAGGCCCATGAGGGTCATTCCTGTGGCCTTCACCCAGAAAAAGTCATTGCCTGAAAGGTAATTGCATGAATCAGTTTGGTTTTACTGAGTTTGGAGGGTTTTTTTTCAAGATTTTGCCAAATTTCAGCCAGCTGCTCTCCAGCCTCTCCATCCATAACCTGTCTGGCAAAACTTCTACCTCATTTTTTCTGGCTCCTCCTTGGGCTGCACATTCTATGCCTTTTGTTAAAAGATGCTTCTTCATCCCAATGCAGGGCTCTTGCTGGAGTTTAAGTGCCTACAAAAGAGGGAAATATGTTTTTCCCAGTTCCAGAAAATACCAGATGTCTTAAAATGAAAAACCTCCAGAAATAAAATTTCCCAATTACTACATATTGCAGCACATCCAAAGCAGGGAAGCAATTTCTCAAGGGTGGCATTGGAGGAGTGAGAAGGGGATCTGACTTCAGCTCAGCTCTTTTGGCAAAGAAAACCCTGCTATCCCTGCAGGGCCAAAGGCTGGAAGCGTGGGGGATTTTCCTTTGGGATCCTGCACCACTGAGTTATCCCTTTCCATGGGAGTTATCGCTCCAGAGCCACCTCAGTTCCCCTAAAAGCATCACAGGAAAAGTGCAGAGGGATGCTGTGGGGTTGGAACTCTGGGGCAGGGGTACCTGAGCCCCTCAGGAAGGGACTGTCCCACATGGATGGGTGCCAGGGCGTTGCCACAAGCCAGGCAGGCTGGTGAGTGCCCTCCCCTCTGCCCCTGGGCAGCTCCTGCACCCCCAGCTGAGCTCAGCTGAGAGAGAGACAGAGCTGTCATCACAAACACACTTCAGATCTCTTCCATGGAGGAGGAAAAACGCCAGCATGACCAAAAATATGCACAAGATCCACTCACCAGTTAGAAGTGGCCTGGCTACCAGTTTCAGTCTCAGGGGTTCAGCTTTGCTGTGGGAAGCCCTCATGATTTTCTACTGTTTCACTCATAGCCAAAAATATGATGAAACCAGAATCGAATGGGTTTTTTTTTAATGTCTCATTACAGTAAGCATCATAAATTATTCACCCATGAGGAACTGAACCACATTTCTTACTCAAAAGGAGCTTCCTTTCCTCTTCAAGAGCTTGGAACTCGGAGCCTCTTGGGCTGGAGGTGGATTTCAGGGCTTTCCCACCTGCTGCTGCCTGAATTCGTGAGGACATCATTGCTGCCTCCTCACTGACATCCCCCCAGCCCTGCTTCCATGGTGGGAGCAAACTTCACCCGGGGTGTGGGCAGAGACGGGGCAGGCGGAGGTTTTGGGACAGGCTTTGGCAGGCAGTGGGGATCCCCATCACACCACCCCCAAAACCCTGAGCCCTAGTGGCAGATCCTTCTAGAAATGCACGTCCTAGGACAATGTCAGTCTAATCAGCGCCCTCTTCATTAGCGGGGTCCTATAATTAGAAGCAGCAGCCAGCCATCTGCTTTTATGTGGCCGCATCACACGGTGCCTCTGCCTGTCCCTTATTGCCGGCCGTCATTTGAGATCAGCGCTCCCTGCACCCCCAGCCGCGTCTGATCTCACTTTCATTATCGCTAATGACCCTCTCTGGCAGCGCTCCGTGGCGTGGAGCGAGGGCAGAGCCAGCTCCTCTTCCCTGTCTGCCCGCCCATCATTCCCTCCACGGCGGATTTTTGGGGTTTCACAGTCTTGCCACTGGACCTTCCCCAAATATCCTCTGCCTCATGCCAGGAATGGGCCCTGGGGCTGAGAATAGGGAAGCATTGGGGGAAATATTGCTGCTTTCAAATATTTGGGGGGTTTTCAGCTTGTAAAGTGCTTTCCCAAGTTTCCCGTTGCACCCTGCTCCTGGTGAGGATGGCATCTGGCAGGACACCAAAAAGACCACCTTGAACACACCCAGCAGCCGAGGGCTGCAGGATAGTCAGACCTTGGAGGAAAGAAAGGAGAAAACCTCTTTTTATGTATCTTTAAATTCGGTGCCTAGACAAAAGCATAAGACATATAAATGGATTAACAGCCATGGTTTATTAGCGCTCCTTTAATTCACTTCACAGGGCTGAGGGAAAAGTTATTAGCAGATGTATGGCCAGTAATAAGCTAATTATAACCCTGTCAGATCAGAGATTTGAAGAGGTGGGTAGTTTTGTGTGTGAGATAACTATAATTGTCTGTTAAAGATTATGAATTAATATTGATTTAATAAAGCTCTGGCCATTTATTTCTGTGGTAAAAACTAGTTGGTTATTCTGTGAGCTGCCCCATCACCATGGGAGGCAGCAACCATCTGCTGGAGGTGTGTGCTGGGGAGGCCAAAATGCCCTTGGGACTGGTCACTGAGCCTGTGTCCTGCCTGCCACTGTCCCCATTGGTGGCTTTGACAGGGACAGCTTTGTCCCCTGGCTCAAAATTGGTGCCTGGTGCCTCTCTGCAGCACAGCAGCTCAGCCCTGGGGTCACCAGGCACCTGTGGGAGGGGAGAACGCATTTGCTGCTTTTAGCTGGATTTAAAACCAATCTGCATTTATCTGCATTTAAAAGCCAATCCCCTCAGGAGGGACATGACCCTTTTGGGGTCCTGTCTGTCCCCTGATGTGTTAAAATCTCAGGCAGCCCCTGGAAGAGCTGATGGGAGCGTGCTGGTGTGGGGCTGGGGAGGCAGATGGAGCATGAGCCACTGCTGGCCCTGGCACAGGGTGTCCAAACACAACCCAAACCCGCCGTGGCAGGGGATGGGACAGCTGCTCAGGACCACTCAGCCCAGCCATTTGGGAGAGGGAGCCAAGGAAATGGCCAGAGAAAAAGGAGAGGCCAAGCCTCATGGCCAGGGTCGGGACTGGCTGGGAAAGCAGAACTTCACTGCAATTGGAGTGTGTCAGGGTGCTGGTGAGGTCCTTCTCCCGTGGTGGGATCACCCTCACACCTTGGGGATGAAGGCAACGTGGTCATGCTTGAATCATTTCCCAATTTACAGCCACCATCCAGGATCACTTCCTTTTTCCCCTCTCTGCACGGAGCTGAGTGCCACTGACTTGGGGATATTTCACATTACATAATTAGTTTCTGTAAATCGTTGCCAGCTTGAAGGTGAACACAGAAAAAGGCAGGAGTGTGGCGTGGGGAGTGGGTGTGACACCCCCTGACACCAGCTGCATCCCCGGGTTTTGCCTTTCCCCCCTCTCCAGGGTAACATGCAGAGATCTTTAGCTCGGTTGGTTTTTTTCCTGAGACAGATCCACCTCCCTAAGGTGAACTCCATCCCTTCACATCGAGTCCCACCGAATTCCTCTCATGCCTGGAGCAAGTAAAGGCAGGTCACCAGCGCGGTGGGAAGGTGTTTTGGAGGCAGCCGTGTTGCATCACACAGGGCAAGGCTGCAAACCTCCTGCTGCTTCCACCCTTTGCCAGACCCACCCCTGGGACCAGGAGGTCCAGGACCCCTCATCCCTGTGCCGGGACGCGTGGTTGTGGAGGGTAAAACCTGCCAAAGTTTTCACTCCCATTGGTCCTAGCGGGCTGGTGCTCCGGTAAAGTGAATTACAGGCTGGCTGAGGCTAAAGGCTACGGCTTGCTTTAGATGTAATCACTTTCCCCTGAAGCTTTCTATGGGAGGCTGCTTTCAAAGGGAGGGTGGCTCCTGTTTTCCATCTCACTTCTTTTCCTGGAGGAGTTCGGGTCACCCTAAGCAAGAAAAAACCCAAATTTTCTTTCATTTGTGCCGGGCACGGGGCAAGTTTGACGCAGACCATCTCAAATACCTGAGGCAGGACTCCAGTTTTCCACTGCGAGCTGAAATCCCCATCTTTGCTGCTGGACGGCTCACATTACCATTTTATCTGATGGAATAGCTATCAACGGCGGCTTCCAAGTGAAACTGCTGAGGAAAATCTGTGTGAGCGATCTGCAGGCTCGCAGCACAGATACACCGTGATTACAGCGACAGCCGGGCTCTGTCTCCCGGCTTTAACGTGGGTGTGGTGTCCTGCTGCGGCACAGCACCCCCGCCAGCCCTCCCTCTGCTCCGGGATGCTCCAGGCAGGCTCAGGTGGGCTTTGCTCAGATCTCAGAGCCTTGAGATGCTGCCACGATCTTATCTGTGATTCCTCCAGCGCAAGAAGCTTCCAGCTTCCAAGATCGCAGGGAAAAGGCTTGAAAACAAAAAGCCTCGAGGCTCCAAAAGCCAGAAATGCACAAGGAAATAATCCCCACTGTTCTAAGAGCAATGCCACAGCAAAAAAGCCCATATTCCCACTGCAACATCAGCCTGGTGATTCCCTTTGGCACCATGGCCTCCTGGACCGCGAGAACAGGCAAAAAATCCATCTGTGCTCTGGCAGGGTATTCAGTGTTGCTGGAAAGTGTGTTCAACCCTAAGGGGTTTATTTAAATACATTTGATTCTAATGTTGTTCTAAGGTCACTGTGATATAAAAGCCTGGCTCCTGTAAAATTAATGTCTGAGTCTTTTTGCTGTGATACAAGACTTTCCTTCCATTCATTAAGTGAAACGTCACAGATATTAAAAAAAAAAAACCAAACAAACAAAACAAAAAGGAGAAAAAAGAAACCCTCAGAAAATGCTAAATGGCTGGAACAGAGAAATCCCGCAGTGCAACAGGGATAAATTCGGTCCTTTATCTACCAAGATAAACATATTTTCAAGAAGATCTGATCTGCTCCTTTGCTTTCACAAGACGCTCAGCCTGTGGATAAACCAAAGACTTGAAGTGCACCAAAGGTGCTGCCCTGAGCCAGCAGACACCCAAGTGCCACAGGCACAGGAGGGCAACTTTTCCTGCTTTTTCTGACGCGCCAGGCTCATTTCAGGCAATTTGCCTTTTGCTCCTGGTGTTTGTGCTCACACCGCGGGGCGCGCCGTGCTTTCACATGGAGCGGGGTGACTTCAGGAGAATGAGCCCAGGCCTGGGAAAGTGCCCGTGCCCTGCAGCAGCGCAGCCGTGCCGGGGCAGCAATGCCGTGAGCTGCCCGCTCTGCCTCTCCCCGCTCGCGGAGATGCGGGGAAGGAGAAGCGAACTGGGGCAGGCAGAGCGGCCGTGCGTGCCCGCATCTGCGGTGGAGCGGGGCGGGACACACGGAGGTTTTTACAGCTGCTGGAGCAGGGGAGGTTTGCGAGATGCTTTTCCAGCTGTCGGGGTCATGCATCACTCGTGGCAGGGAGAGGGGGGGGACTCGCCTGGGGAGCGGCACCCAGCAGTGCAGCGGGAACGGGGGTGGCTGAGGAGATACGACCTTCCTCATCCTCCCTGGGAGGATGGAGGGCAAGAAAAACTGTGAAAAAACAAGATATTAGTTAAAATCTCTCAGTGACCCGGGTTGCCTCAGTGCTGATTCCTGTGGGCATTTGCTTGTTAAATTGTTCCGATTTTCCTGCAAAGATCCCACCCTGAGAAGGTTTTTGACGCAATCGGGATCGCAGCACAGACACTAACCCAGGGCTGGCAATGTGCATCGTGAGGTCTTCTCCTGGAGCCCCCCACCTTCCTTTAGCGGGAAAACTGAAGTTTCTTAACTATGTTGCCGTGAGATGCCCTGAACAATTTTTCGGGGCTGAACCTTTTCCTGAACAATTTTCGGGGCTTTCAGAAAGCCAAGCAGTGCCCGACCCCGCTCCGACGAAGCGCCCGAAACACCACCGGCATCAGGGGGTTGTCGGCCAGCTCACACCACAAGTGAGAATCCCTGATTTGCACCAAAATCATTATCAACGACACGCAGGGGCACTAACGGAGCCGGCCGCACCGGTAAAGCCGGGAACACCGATAAACCCTTGGCAGGGGTGCAGCCGATGGCAGCGGCACTGGTAGTGACAGGGGTGAAGCGAGTGACAGGGGTGAAGCGGGTGCCGGGGATGAAGCGGGTGACGGGGATGAAGCGGGTGACAGGGGTGAAGCGGGTGCCGGGGATGAAGCGGGTGACGGGGACGCAGCCGGTGACGGGGACACAGCCGGTGACGGGGATGAAGCGGGTGCCGGGGATGAAGCGGGTGACGGGGACACAGCGGGTGACGGGGACAAAGCGGGTGACGGGGACGCAGCCGGTGACGGGGATGAAGCGGGTGACAGGGACACAGCCGGTGACGGGGACACAGCCGGTGACGGGGACACAGCCGGTGCCGCCACCCCCGGTCCCGCGGGGCTCTCGGCGGCGCGGGCGCACGCGGCCCCTTTAATGCGCGCGGGCGGCGCGGCCCCGCCCCGCCCCGNCCCCGCCGGCCGCTGAAGCGGGAGCGGCCCGGCGATGGGGGGCGGCAGCTGCCGGCAGGATTAGGTGAGTCGGGAGGGGGGAGCCCCGGGGCAGCCCCCGGTGCCGGGCTGGGGCCGGGCTGGGGGGGCCGCTCCGCTCCCCGCAGGTGGGGGAAAGGCGGCCGCGTTACGTAAAAATGAAAATGTGCCACGGGAGCTGCTCGCCGGGGAGAAACTTTCTCCTTTTTTTTTTTTCTTTTTTTTTTTTTCTATTGGTTTTGCTGTTTTCGGCCTCAAGGGAACGCGCCGCCCGGGAGCGCGGGGGAGCCCCGCGCTTGGCAAACTGGCGGGGACACCCTCTGCGGGGTGGGGGCACCCAAGGGCCTTTATTTACCCCTTTCCTTTTTATTTTCCTCCCTCTCTTTCCATCCCGCTGCGTTTCCCGGCTCCTGCCCCCCGCACGCTGGGGGCTGGCGCTGGCCCGCAGCCCCAGCAATGAATGAGCGGCCGGGCGGGCACCGGGAGCGCGGCCCGGGGGTGCGGGGGGTGCGAGGGCACGGCCGGTCCCGGGCACGGCAGAGCTGCAGGGCCGCCTTCTCGGGCGGTGTGCTGTTCGTTGGGTAAATATTTACGGGAGATAACTGAGCCGGTGTCTGCAGGCAACAAGTGCACGTTTCTCTGAACCCCAGCCGAGGTCTCTGGAGTGATCGCTGGTTTTGTTTTTTTGGTTTTTTTTTTTTCCTGTTGATTCTTATAATTTCCTGTTCCCTGTTTTCTCTCGGCCCTTCCTCCTGCTCCCTTGGCCTGACAATGCACAAAGAGCAGGCTGCAGTGGGTGCAGGCAGCTGCCTGCCATGTGGGCTGCTGCCAACTCCACTGAAGCAGCAAAACCTGCAGGGCTCGGGCTGGGGCTGCCTGGGCCGTGCTGACCCGACAAAGCCATCCCCGCTTGCAGCGCTTTGAACCCTGTGGAAACCCAGCATGCCTGCAGGCACTGCTGCCTGCGCTCCAGGCTGCGGCTGCTCCCTGAACTTTGTGTTTTTGGGTCAGCTCAGGAATGTGCGGGAGAGGACAGTGCTGCTGGAGGTGATCTGTGCAGTGCGTGTTTCCTAACCCGTTGGTTCACAGGCATTTATGGTTTGAACTCTTTCGGCGACCTCTCCCTCAGTATTCCCACGAAGCAAAGGTTGGCGCTCTGGATGCCTGAAAACAGCAGGGTTTTGCTGAATCTCGTATTTTTAATCGTTTGGTGAATGCGATATTGCTCCACTGGTATTCCTTGGTCGTGTGGGGTGAGAGTTTTTCCACTTCCATTTAGTATAGGGTTTTTATCAGCAAGGTTAAGTTCAAGTTTGCTGTGTGCTTTACTGATAAAGATTTGGTCCTACTACTGATTCATAAAGGGAGCTAGTGTGAATTGGGACAACTGGGTGAGCATTCCCCACTCTTCTGAAAGTGGTGACAAAGCTCTCAAGGACTCCAGTGAAGCCATGTATTCCTGGATAGTTTTAATGAAATCATACTTAATTCTCTGAGTTTCAGTGCTGACTCGTTGGGTGACTTTGGGATTGAGCTCAAACCTCCTGTGTGCTGGGACTGCCAGCTCTGTGCAGGACCTGTGCCTTGGGTGAGGAATTCAGTGAGCAAGGCTCGCAGAGTGTGTTGGGGTTGAGTCCCACGATGCCACGGGAGGGAAGTTTTGCGTGTGACAAATATTTTATGACTTTAGTTGAGTAAGTTTCGCTGTGAGAGAGACTCTTGCAAAACGTGTTTGGTTTATTGAAAGCAAATGCGCTCAAACCTCGGTTTGTTGTTGCCAAAAGGGAAAAAGTAGAAGCTATTTTTGGTGTGAGAGAGGAGATGGGGCACGCACATGTCTGGGGCAGGAAAACACTGGTACTTTGTTCTCCTGGCTTCATGTGGGTGGTGGTTTCTGTTACTTAGCTGTGTGTTTCTGCCAAGTGGCAAAACATACCTGGTTCTGAAACCCCTGCGGAGGTCAGGCTCTGTGGAGCTTGTCCTGGGCCCCTGTGGGAACTCCTCCCACATCAGCATCTCCAGCCCTGGAGAAGTGGGTAGGTGCCTCTGTCTTCACACCTTGCAGCTCCAGGGAGGTGACTGGCATTTTTTTGTGACAGGAGCTGCACTGAAACCATAAATTTGTTTCGTGCGAGCCACCAACCAGCTGCTGCTTGGCAATAATTTTCACTTGCTAATGGCTGTGGTTGGATTTGAACCAAGCTGCCTCCAGTAAAGGTTGTACTAATCCCTGGAGCCATCCTGCGCTAAACCCAAAGAGAGTTTGGTTCAGGCCGTGTTCACTTCTTGTAATTAGGAGATCCAGTCTGGTAAAGGCAGTTTTGTTACGATTGGCAGTGATGGTGTGCATGCAGCTGTGCTGATAGCTGCGTGTGGTGAGAGCTCCCGTCTCATCTCCACGGCAGCTCCGGACTGCGCTGGCTGGAATTGAGTCAGAGGAGATATCTTCATCTTTTCTGACATGGCTGTGAATTATTTGTCCCCCTTGATGGTTCCCAGTGTTCCTCCCACTGCTGGTTCTGGTTTTTAGTGGCCTCTGCTGCAATACAGTCCTTTTTGCAATCTGGTTGTCCTGGGGAGAAACCTGTTTGAAAGCAACTGTAATTGATGTGCCTGAGATACCATCATCTCATGGCCCTGTGTGGGGAGGAAAGTTACGATATGTTCAGTTTCTAGGTGAGTGGTACAGAGGAGGATTAAACTGGGACTTTCTAGGGGTGGGTTTTGAGTGGCTGATTTGAGCAGTTGTGAAGGGGAGTGGGTTGAAGGAGGGTCTTTGGGGTGCAGTACCCCCCATCCCTAACCCAGTGGCTCATTCTGACCAGATCACTTCACAAGTCAGAAAACTGAGGCTGCTGGGGTTATGTGAAGTTCAATGTGTCAGAGCAAGTCTGCTGCAGAGCTGGTGAAGGGTCTCTCTCTCCATGAGTGCTTTGCTTGTTCAGTGTGAAGGCTTCTTACTCCCACTGCTGGTTCCCCCTGGGTTTTGTGCCTGCGAGCAGTGGCCCCAGTGCAGATCGTGGGCTTGGCTGCAGGGGTGCACAAGGATGGAAATCCAGGCCAGTGTGTTCTTAGGAGTGTTGTAGGCACACAGCTTGTGGTACTTGGGAGTGGGGCTGTGCCTGAGCCTCATCCCTGATGGGCTACAGCTGTGTCAGACAGGTAATTAGTACTGAAGGTAATGAGCCATGGAGTGCTGAGGGGCACTGACCAGTCACAGAAGGGTGGAGAGGACACACAGGTGGGATGCATGTGAGATCAAGAGTTTAAAAGTGCTGAGGAGCAATAAAGAGCAGATGCCTGCAGCCTTCTGCAGTGTTGGTGGTGGCTTCACTGTCCCTCTGCTGTATAGGAGGACTGTTATTTTTGTGCAGCTGGTTTGTAGGAACTGTGGCTCACTTTAGTGTTTGCTGAGAGTTTTCAGTGCAGAGCAGGGTCAGCTCTAATGGAGCTGGAAATGAGGTACAGTAGCACCCAGTCACCTCTCTGATTAGTGACTGAGGCTTTTGCAGCTGCTTAAGGATTTGGGCATCGTGAGGTCATGGATTCTCATCTAGGCTGCTGTAGCACAGGCTCCTGCATGGCTTTGAAGGGCCCTTGCCGTGTATCGACATAGGAAAGCAGCAGAGAATTGCTATTTATGGCTGGGCTTGTGCTGGCACATAGGTGTTGAGGTCTCTGATTTGCCCTGTAATGTCAAGGGATAGATCTTTGCATTGCAGCAGAAAATGGAAATGGTATCATTTAATGAGCGTGACTAGAGCAGAAATGCTTCCCAAAAAGAAGATTGAAGAGGGAGCTGGAGCTCCAGAACAGAGGGCATGAAAATGCCTGTAAAAGCTTGATCAGAGTGAGGGATGGATCTGGCAGGAAGGGAAGGAGGACAGAAGAGCAGAAGGAAATGAGTGATTTGTCAGTTTTGGGAAGTGATCCCTGACCTGAGCACGAGGCAGCAGCGGGACTATACTGGGAATTGAGAAATCTGGGCTGCACCCCCAGTCCTGCTGCCCACTCTACTTGTCACTTCCCTTCATGAGGCCACCAGTTCTCTGTTGCTGCCAACCTGCCCTTGGCAGCTGGAGTCTCTCCGGGGTGTGGACTGTTCCTAGGAAAGGCAGGGTGCCCCAGGAGGGGATATTTGTGGTGAGCAGGCAGTGTTCACAGGGTAGCAGCTCCCCTGCTGCCTTCTCTGTGTGAAGCTGAGAAATGTGACCTGGCTGAGGGTGGGCAGGGAGAAGAGGCACTGATTGCTGCCAGCAGTGTGTGCTCAGCTGCTGATCCCAGTCTGGCTTGGAGAGGCCCAGAGAGGAGCCCTGCCTGTAGGGGAGAGGTGGCACTGGAAGAAAAGCAGTAAAGATGGAGGTAGGTGGCCATGACTGTGATTGTTACCACAGTGCCAGGGCTGGAGGGGATCTGGGGCACGGGGAGGGGACAGGGAGAGCGTGGCAGTGGTTATGTGCCTGCTGGGTGCATGGAAGATGCTAATAATGGTTAGTGCTCTCTTTATAGCTGCGGAGCACTGAGCAAACATTAATGAATGTAAAGGATAGCAGCTCTGTCTAGTTACAGAGAAGGGAAGTTACTCCAAATTAACTTTATGATCCATGAAACTGAAGGTTATTTAAAAAAATAATAACGTAAATGGAAATGCTGAAGTTTTTCAGAGTCGCTGAGTACGCTGCTTGTTGTTTAATGCCTTCCATTTTTTCACTCCCAGTCTGTGTTTTTGGCTCGGGAACAAATTATAAGCAATATCAGCTTACGCTTGGATTTGAACCCACATTGCTCTTAGTCAGCTGAAATATTTCCCCTTATCGCCGCTCCCATAATGTTTATTTTAGACCGGATAGCATCATGGCTTTTCTGCTCGCTGTGGGGAAGGAGCCAGTCTTTGAAATAGCCCAGCACCTTGGAAAGAAATGATCTCAAAGCCAGTTTGGTTTCTGACTGAGGTACAGCTTAATTTTCCAGTAAGAAGTTTCTGCAAGGCTGTATCCCAGAACATTTTGCAGCATTAGAAACCCAGGAGGTGGCAGATGGATGAATTGCTGACAGATTTAAAATCGTGCGACAAACATAAAGCCCTCAGACGTGAGGCCGAGGCAGGAGGAAGGTTGCAGGGAGAAATGGAGGCAGAAAGGTCGAGTAAGTTATTCTGGGCAGAAGATGTGCAAAGGCAGGCTCCAGTGGGTTCAGCCTGTGAGGGGAAGGGAAGGCCTTCAGGAGCAGGGATGTCGAGGAGTGTGTTCCCATCCAAGTGCAGGGGACCCTTCCTGTCCTGGACTGGTGGTGAGAGGAGGATGATGAGGAGGAAGGGGGCCAAGCTGAGTGCTGGCAGCAGGGATGAGGCTGGGAGCGGGGTTGCCCTGGGAGGAGACAATGTGGTGGGGTCCAAATAGTTTGCTCTTGTGGTCAGTGATCTGAGGGGGAGTGCCAGCGTGTGAGGAGGCTGGGATGGTGTGGGTATTGTCTCCGGAGGCTGCAGGCCTGGCTCTGGCTCTCTGGGAGGGTGGTGCGTGTGTCAGGGAGGGAGGCAGAGCCGGCAGGATTTCCTCTCTGCGGCGCTGGCTCCTGGGTTAATAACTAACCAGGCAGTCTAGGTTTATCCTTTCATTGTGGAAGAGAATTATTTACATAATACCACTCCACATAATCTTTATTTAGCGTTGTTTCCCTGGAGTAACGCTGGACAGAGTGGCGGTGCCCAGAAATGCAGTTTGGCCCAAACTTGTGGGAAGTTAACTCTTCCAGTTGGGTGTGATTCTCTCTGCCTGCTCAGGGAACTGGCTGTAAACTGGATAAATACTGCAGTGGTGTGACCATCTATCTTGTAGTTTTTGGGACTTGTATGTCCTCTAAACTCTGTTTTCTGCAGGCTCTGGCTGGTGCTCTGTGCTGGTACCTGAATGTTGCCTACCAGCTCCCTAAGACACAGTTTGGGTTTGTCCTGTGCATGTTAGGGCAGGAGAGAAGTTTGCAGTGTGCTCTTCCTTGTCTCTGTGTTGAAGAAGGCAGAAGGAAAGAAATGTGTCAGCCCGTGGGTGGAGGATGACAGGATTTGGGAAGGTTCCTGGTGCAGATCATCCCATCGTCTGTGATCAGTCCCTGAGGACTTGCTGTCTCCCAGGTGGGCAGGTTTCATCCTCCTCAGGGTGTGTTTAATTGCCAGGTCTGGAGGCTTAGGTGGTTGTGTAAAGAACTGGGCCCTGATTATTGCAACACAGCATGGTGAAGGACAGAACCCTGCACTTAGGTGCCAGTGGGATGTGGTGGGAGAATTGGATTGCTGAGCAGGATGACAGGCAAAGTCAAGCTTTCTGAAAATCTGCCTGTGCCTCCAGCCGTGAGTGCTGGCTGGAGAGGGTGGAGGGTGTCTTTTCCTCTACACTGCGGGATGTGTGGGCTTCTAACAAGCTGTGGCAAACAATGGAAAGTTGGCTTTCTTCTGAAAGTATTTTAAAACCTTACGAAATTACTCCAGTGACTAAATTTTTTTCTTGATCTAAGACCAGATCTCAGCTGCATGGTACTTGATAATTTCATAAATAGCTCAGTCTTTGGCCTCTGCACACTCCTCAAAGCTGTACCTGCAGTGCTGCAGAAGCCCTGGTGAGCACGTACGTGGTTTATCAGCGGCACCTGGCTCTTGTAGCAGAAGTGTTTACTGCCGAGGCCGTGCCATCTCCTTGGTCTGATGTTGCAGGGAGCTGGTTTTGGGAGGCTGTGGGTCCCCAGTGATTTGTACTGGGTGACCTGATGGTGCATGCAGGGTCTGGGCTGGATGCTGGCTCTGAAGGCCTCTGGTGTCAGCCTTGCCGGAGGGCGATGCGGATCCTGTGCCAGTTCATGCTGCTGATACGGACGTCACTCGCTCAAGCCTGAAACTTGCTGGAACAAGGTAACTTGTGAGCACCTTCTCTGAACCAATTACACCTGGCAGGGTGAGTGTGCGTTGGATCAGTGCTGAGACGTGTCTCTGTGGCATTCCTGACCCCCTGCTTGAAGCCCTAGAGCTTTGTCTGCTGCCTCCTCCAGCCCATGCCGTTACCATCCTGCGATTTGTGACATCCTGTGGTGTGTAAATCTTGGGTGTCTGTCAGAGTGGTGTTTGGTACCAGAACTGTGTGCTCAGGAGTTTCTCCAATGGTTTGGTAGGGGTGTTTTTACAGCATCTGAACCTTAAATATCTACATCCCCTCTTTGGCATAAGACTTTTTTGTGTTTAGCAAAGAGGATGACCTTTTTTCCTATTGGAAAAGCTTCCTTGATCAAGTCCTTGCTTTTCTGTGGGTACCACATCATATAATTCCATTAATAAACTTTTCAAGCTCCATCTTGAAAGCAGTTACAGCTTTTTTCTTTTATTTTTTCCCTTTGCTGCAGAGTTTCGAGCTCATGCCAGAGTGTCAGCTTCATTTCTAGGTCACCGCTCTGCCCTTTCATTTCCCCCTCACGCTCAAGTTGGCCGGCTTGTTTTGATTTGGTAATATGTGAGGTGGTGTCCACAGACAAAACCAGGCAGGCTAGTGAAATTCATGTTTCCCTGCAGCCTTGTTCCTGTTGTGTGTGTGAATAATAATTTCCAAATGCTAGACCAGAGGTGATTAAAAACTGTCAAAGAAATAAAATGCAGCAAAGTCTGCGCTACAGGAATCTATGTGTTCAGTGTTTTGGGAAAACTCTGTGAACTGGCAGTGGAAAAAGCCTTCAGAATTCTTATTGAAGGCTTTCTAGTCTTAAATGTCCCTTATTTGGGGGGTGCTGATGAGGCAGCCTGAGCATATCCAGGCTGTGCAGTCTGGGGTGACCTGGAGTCAGGAGCGCTCCCTTTGTGCGCTGGCTCTGCGGAGTTTTTTGGGATCCAGAGCTATATGAAATATTTTTGCATGGGCACAGGCACCTGGGCAGCTGCACCAGCTCAGCCTCAGCCTTGTGGCTGGAGCTGCTGAGCGTGACTGGCAAAGGGTGGAGGGGTAAAAGGCTTCTCTGCAGCCTGAGTGGGTGCTTGAGTGGAAATGAAGAGCTGAAAATCTTTCTGAGGAGCGGCACACTGTGTCTGCTGCTTGCTCTAAGTGCTTGTTTTTTTACTGAGCTGCAGGGCAATGGGTATTCAGAGGTTTTTATGCAACTTTGGTGTTGGGACCGTGAAGCAGTTGTCATGTCATCAGTTGAGATGTGTTGAGCATCCTTATTTTTGGAGCAAATGATCCTGCTGGCAGCATGTATAGGAGGTGTCAGCCAGCCCTTTTTTTCTTCTTCCTCTCTATTTTTTTGCTTCATTTGTAGGTTTTAGTTTTGGCTTTACTTTGATATCTTGACAGGATTGCTACTAAAAAATTGTTGGGATGGGTTTTTTTTGGCTTTTTTTTTTTTTTTTAATGTCTACGTGCCTTGAGATGCACATAAAGAGCTGCTGTGGTTTTGGTCCAGACCCCAGCCAGCTGCCAGCAGCGTTCCTGAGGGCTGTGTGGTGTTGGAGTGAGAAACACTGCAGGGTTTTGGGTCTTCTCCAGCATTATGAAACAGAAGTAAGGAGACAAGTCAGCATGTACCTTAAGGGTTGTGTTTTTATTTTAACTCTCTCACTGTGGAGAGCTGAGGTTTGCATCTTCTCCACGGAGCCCGGTGCTTGTGAAATCTAACGCACTTCTGTGAATGTCCTTAAACTCTGCCAACAGCAGAGAAGGCTGAGAAATGGCGAATTTGCTTTGCCCTGAGGTGGAGGAGTCGTGCTGCAGAGGCAGACACAAGCACTCTGGTTGCTCCTGTTTCCCCTGCCAAAGGTGGAGTGAGTTTTGTTCTGGTTCAATGAGACAAGAGCTTTAAGCTCCATCTGTGTCTTATTTTTTTCTGCATTTTTGTTCGGTTGTGCTTTTTAAACGTCTGTGGATTCCTTCTCAGCAGGAGGTTTCAGTCCCCACACAATGTATTATTGTGTTTGCCTGACTCTAGTTCCTCGTTTCGTGCGGAAACACCTTGAACCTTTGGCTGAGTTGGAAGGTGGGTGCCGAGTCAGGCCCGTGGCTGCTCAGGAAAAACGTGTCCGTGCTCGATTGCTCAGCCTTGACTTACCCGGCTGCTGCTCCAGGCACTAAATGTGTTTGGCTAGCACAGGCACTCCCCTGCCTTCTGATCTGCGCACAAGGATTTTTGTTCTACACGGTGAGAAGGCTGTACCCAAAATAAGTGAGTGTTCACACTTGCCTTTATGAACTTCTTGAGTATTTTGCCAGTTAATTCTTAGGTAGCTGAGGCTAAAATACTGATTGTAAAGGACACAGCCAGGAATGCTGCTATCCCTGCTATTCTTCACTCATTCCAGTCTATGCAAAACTTAATGAAGGTGCCTGTGCTGTCTTGGCCGTTTGCAGTCTGCTTTACTAAGCCTCTTAACCAGCAGAAAAAAAAAAGTGTAAATAAATACAACAGCTTCACCCTGCAGCCTTGCCAAGTCAATTTGGTGTGTGTTGAGGGGGCAGAACAATTAGTTACAGAACTAAATGGTCTTCTCCGTGGTCTGTGCTCCTGTCACATGGCCATCTCCCAGCTTTTTGGTAACAGAGAAATCTGTATCAAGCAACTATTTAAGGCGTGTGCAGAGAAGGGGGGAAGCTAACAGCTGAACATGAACCTATTGAGAAATGTGGAGCTGAATTGGTGGGGTTGGGGTTGTCAGATAATGGTTCCTGCTCCCCTTTTTCACAGCATCTAACTCACTCGGTTTAAGCCATATTTCTGAAATCAGGGGACTTTGTACTGCTCGTTGAAGGAGTTTGCTACCTCGGTGCCTCTCAGCATGTTCCTATCACAGGGCTTCTCTCTCCTGTTACTTTTGACCTGAGTAGCTGAATGAATGTCTTCACCAAGCAGTCATGGTTTTGTTAAAGTCAGCACTGCTTTGTTGAAAAGTATGGGTCATGGAGCCAGAGGACACAGGGCCTGAAATCAGGCAAGAGTGGCTGTAGGTGACACAACCTGGTTGTGTTTCAAGCCTTTCTTTTGCAGGACTAAATTTCACAGGACTGAAATTCCCTTCTAAGGGGGAGATATTCCCCCCAAAGCTCTGCGCAGACCTGTTTGCAGATGTGCCACGTGTCTCTCCCAAGCGTGGGACACAGGAATCAATTCTGCAGCAGGTGATGCAGACCCTCAGGTGGGGTTCTGTTGGTTCCTGCAGCAGTTTCAGCTTGGAGTCAAGCTCAGGCACTGCTGTAGCAGTTCAGCCATTTCTGCCATGGTCTGTGGCATTTGCTCCTTTTCTGAGCTGGAATGAAGTCCTTGTTTCAGAGGGGTGACTGGGACTGTTCCTCCGCAGCAGGGCTTGGGTTTTTCGCGTTGTTGCTGCTCTGTGCTGGCTGCCTGCTGCAGCACCTTTGTTCCCTGAGCCTTGCGCACCCCGGGAGCCTCGAGTGGTCTGTGCCTTTGAGAGGAGGGTCCTTTTCTCAAGGGAGTTTAAAACCGCTCTGCCACAGGAGCCTTGCTGAATTACGAATGGCTTTTTCTCTCCCACTCTTTTCTAAATCTGCTGCTGTTCCTGAAGTTGCAGCAGATTTTACTCATGTGCTGGTGCACGGGTGAGTGTTTGCTGCGGAGTGGAGTTGTAAGCAACTGACGTGATGTTGATCATAATGTAACTAATGACACTTCAAATGTTTGTTTGTAGTACTCCGTGGTCTCTTTCCAGGCTCTAAAATTGACAGACAAGCTTCAGCTGGATTTGGCATGGTGTTTGGAGAGATGGACAGCTTTCTGTCACTTCTTTGACAGATAGGCTTTGAATTTTTAAGAGAAAACAGAGCATCTTTTTGACTTTTCTCCCCACTCAAAACCAGCCAACCAAAAGGCAGGTGGAGGGTAGATCTCGCATGCATTCTGTTTATTCCCGTGTGCAAATGCATCTTGTTGATGTGCCATTAACCTGGCTGAGCTCCGGTGCTATTTTTAGCAGCCTGATGGCACAAGGAGCAGTTCCAGTAATGGTTTGTGAGCAGCCCAGCCCAGGGGCTGGCACAGAGCCCAGGGTGGCAGGTTCCTTCCTCCCTGCCCGGCCTGGGGGGGCTGCATCAGCTCCCCAGTCCCACACGAGGAAATCTGTGTAAAGCATTGCTCCTCAGTTCCTGTGGCCATGGTAACCGACTTGGAGACATCAAACTTGACTAATTAACCTAATGGAGAGTCGTTTCCAGGCTGAGTCTCTCCCCTCGGATTTCAGAACCGAACTTGTGTTGTCTGATCTGCCAGCAGCCTCCACAGCCAGCGCAGACTTTTTCAGAGTGGTTTCTTTCACGGGTTTCTGTCACAGGTTAATTTAAATTGGGGAGGATGGCTCCAATCTCTCTGATGTCTTGGGTTTGTCTCTTGCTCTGCATTCCCCTCTCTAGGTAATCTCTGATTCCTGTGGAAGGAAGGTCCCAAACTTCATTAGAAAAAATCTGCTCTGATTTCCTCCTTGGACTGGGGGAGGTGAAAGTGGATACTTTCCTGCGTCTCTCCTGTTTCTGTACTGCAGGATCTCTGACTTTCTGTTTAAAAATCAGTGAAGTCCTCAGGCTTGAAACAAAACAGCACATCCTGGAGATGTCTGTGCACATCTTCAGGTTCCCTCTCAATGTACTAGTTAAAGGCATTGCTGCTTTGCACTGTTTCTCCTGGGTTTAATTATTATTTCAGTGATTGGAGCTGCAGACTGCGGCAGGGGCTTAAGAGTTCAGCCTCAATTAAAAACCACCCTGTGCCAGGCAGATAGCAGCAGGCAGCTCTGCTATTCTCAAGTGTCTCCAGCAGTCCATCGAAACACCATGTGATTGGCTCAGTTGAGAAATCTGAGTAGGCAGAAAGCAGTTTCTGGGATAAACCTTGTGAGTGCTTCTCAAAATAGCCTGAAAGCAAGGTTTTGCTTTCCACAGCCACTCTTGGTCCTTGAGGCTGGTCAGAATTTTTTGTGGATTACTAAATATTGTGATGGTCTGATCTTCACAAACCATAAGATCCTTTTTCTTTTTTTTTTCTTCTTTTGATGCTGCCTCTGGTATGTTTAAACTTAGAGGATTTGCATTTTCATGTCTTTTTTAGCCTTAATTGTAAGTACTGGGACCTTCCTTACTTGCAGTTCCAGCTTTTTATATTTTTCAGCAAAGCTGATGACCTCGTGTTTGACCCTTGGAAACCTCTTGGGCAGCCCAGCAAACAAATGTGGTGTGAGAAGAGCACATGATAGTAGCCTGAGCTATTACACTAGTCAGTCATTGACCAGGACTCTTGTTTTTTTTCCCTTTGAAGATTTGCTTAATCATTGGCATTGCAACCCCTGCTGTGCTGGGCACCTGGAGGGGTTTGCTGGCTGCTCCCCACCATATCCAGGGTGACAAGGGAGGTGGCAGGGGGGCTTTAGAGAGTCCAGCACTGTAATCAGGTTTTACTGGGGAAGAGATTGTCATTGATACCCCTGGGATTTGGCATCTATATAAATACACGAGCCAAGCTCTGTTTAAGTGTGTAGGTTCATGTCAGTTCATTTGTCTGGGAATGGGGCCTGGAGCATCTTACGACCATGGTCCTTCCATGTGATTTCTATTCCCAGTATAACCCAGGATCTGATGAGGTGGGGCTTGCTGAGGGTAAATCCCTGTAAATGCTGGTGCAGCTGGAAGTGACTGCTTCAGACATGGCTGATTTTAGGACCAGTTGAGAGATGGGGATAAAAACTGCGTGGCTAAAAGTGATGGGGACTAGTGTCCATGGGCCAGGGTGCTGCATGAATGACTGAAAGCCTCTGGAGCAGCTCTGAGATCTCAGAGCTGGGAGTTGTTTTTCCACCCTTATTTACTGTAATACCTCTGGGTGACACGGAGTGTTCGAGAGATGCTGCTAAACTGAATTCTACACTGGAGAAATGAGAATTGCTTCTTTTTGTTGGGGAAGAAATAAATCTGCTTTTATCACATCCTTGTTATCCTTACAGCTTGTGGCTTGGAAAATGAGAGAAAATTGATAGTGAGGGCTGAGTGACATGTGGAGAGAGGTAAGATCCTGGCTTTCTGTGGGCCTCATTTCATGAACTTCCTTGTCCTTCATGCGTTTGCTGATGTGTCAGTGGAACTGAATTTCGTTGGTTTGAGTGGATATCTTAGATTAACTCTCGATTGCCTGCCTAAGGATGATTCTAAGCGAGGCTTCCAGCAGCATCCCTGCTCTTGCTGTGTCTTTGGCTGTTGCTCCCCTCTCCCAGGCTGGCTGTCTGCACAAGGGGCTGCTCTGCAGAGAGCAGCCTGTGTTCTGTGCCCACGTACTGTGCAGGAGCCATGAAAAATGTTGTTCAGATGACAGTGATTCGGGGTAGCTCTAGAAAATAATTTTCTGCTGGTGGATAGTACCAAACTATTTCCTTTCACCCACTCCCTCCCTTGCCCAAAACAAAAGAAGAGATGAAAGGATTCATTAGGAATTATTCACTCAGCTCTGCCGCCTGTCTGAGATCTGGCTGTCTGCGTTCATCCCCCAGCTCAGGGAAGGTCAGAGGCCATCTCCCTGGGGAGGATTTGCTGTTGACTGAATTGCACTCTGTCATTATCCTGCTGGATAACGAATGCAGTGGCCTCATTGGCACTGGCTTCAGAAAAAGCACGGTCATCTGCATGTGGCCTTGAGGCGAGAGGCAAAAACCTAAGGAGAGCAGTGTGGAAAAGCTCATCTTGTGGGAAAGATACAGGACAGACCCAGGCAGTTTGGCACAGTGGTTTACTTGCTGCACGATGCTGAGCAGGTCTGTAGCTGCCCTGGACCTCTGCATGATCTTGTTGGAGGTGGGGGAACGCAGCAAGGGGGTTTAAAGGGCAAAATTCCATCTGATGAGGTGAAACTAGTTAAAGCTGCTCCTGTTCTCTGCAGTGGAAAATGTGGCATCCTTGTGACACAGTTTGAGATATTTTAATGAGATTTAAACAATTTTTTTCCGCTCTTTGTTTTGTTTTCAAATAGGTTTCCTGAAAGAAAAACATAAAAATCCCCCTGAGCTAATTGGTGTGTGATTTGAATTCAGCTGCTACCTTGGAAGAGCTTTTCCAGCAGCTGATCTGAAAACAGCCTTTCCCACAATATTGTGGGTTGTCAGTCAATGCTAAAGGATCTTGAAGTTGCTGGTGGGAAGGAGGGAGATGTTTTGTTTGATATGCTGCATCTTTCAGTTGGAGTGTCATAAAACACTGAGAGATGTGTGAAAGACCCTAATGGGGAGAAGCTATCAGAGGGATAAAAGTCATGGTAGCTGGGTATGTGTAAGAAACAGTGGTGGGCACCGGAGCCTGTTGGGCTGGCTGAGGAAGTAGATAGACCTGAAGAAAATTTGCATTTTAAGCACCAATTTCAGATGTTACCCACTGCCTGGTGCCTTGATCTTCTGGCAGCCACTGGCTTAGAAGGACTTAATGCTGTGCCCTTCCAGCATGTGGTTGCACGTCACTGAACCGTGCTGGGGTGGCCAGATGCAGCCCTCTGAAGTAAAGCATTAAGCTTCAAATGTTGGCCTTCATTGCCTTCAGGCTAAGTCGGTTCCCTGGAAGATGCTGTGATAAAATTGCTGGCCCAGGTAATTTGTGTCCTGATGATGAGCAGCAGAGAGCAGGGCAAGAGTTTGTGTGCCTGCTTATTGCTGTCATCTGTCTTGCAATCAGATATTTATGAAATGGCCTTTTGTGTTGGAGTGTGGGGTGTGTGAGTGCATATTTAAGTGGTTAGTAAATACAGTCAGTTGCTAGATTGGATCAAATCATCCTCTTAACAAATACAGACAGTGATGTTTTGCATCTGGGTATTTTGACAGTCAAGTACAGGAGGAGGTGGTTGTGGTGAGTTTAATGTCTTGTACCCAAAGCAGGGCAATAATTGCTTAAAAATCACTGCAATTCTGCTACCAGCACTAAAGGATATAAAATTATCCTGTGCTGTAATAAATAAAAAAATACAGCTGCCTGGAAAAGTCTTGTTGCTCAAATTCAGGACAAAGTGTGTGTGACTGGTTGTGAATCAGTTTAATTTCTTCTGGAGTCCGACCCTCTGGATTCCTATCACTGCAAGAAATCCTCCTTGGAAGGCAATCATCTCCAGGCTGGTGCTCAGCTGAGCGATGCATGACCAAGTAGTAGCTTGTAGCATTTATGAACTAGGGCAGAAGTAGATCCCTTATTCAGACAGAGCTGTATAAGCCTCCAGTGCTCTATACTAGGCCCCAAATTTGCCTACATTATAAATAAGTCTGTGGCTGTGTGCTTGTGTGTTTCTTTTTTTAAGCTGAAGGCAACCCCTTAAGCTCTTTTCTGCAGGTCTGTTCAAGCTGGGGCATGGGGAATTCCTAAGAGGATTATCATGGTTTACTTGATACAGAACTTGAACTTGAGCAATGGCTTATCTTATCAGTGATAAAAGACATGGAAATGAAGTTTACGTAACCAAAGAGGCCTTGAACTGTGGCTTTTTTTTTTTTTTTTTCCTCTCTTCTGGAAACTGGAATGACAGATCTCCTGAGTTCTCTGCTCACAACTGCAGCATTTGTTTCTGGTGTGTACTGTCTGCTTACCACTGGCATTTATTTCCACTGCTCTGTTCGGAGCTGTCCTCTGAGAAAAAGAAAAAAGGGATTGAGGCAGAGGCTCAGCAAGAGGCATTTTCTGCTTTTGCAGGAAAGCTTGGTGTCCTTGCTGGAGAGACTGGTGCCACGTGGCTTGTTTGCAAGCCCCTGTGCTACACTGAGCTCAGCAGCTGGTTTGAAGAACAGCAGAGAGCAGATCCACTTCACCAGTGGGCTGTGAGCACGGGGCTGGAAAGGCTCCAAAGCTGGGAGTAAACTTTACCCTGAGAACCAGACAACGCCTGGGAATAGATGAAGATGCCCTGTCTGTTCCCAGTGGAAAAAGTAAATGAGTGGGGAGGGCCAGGATAATCTCTTTGGTGGCAGCTAGAAAATGAATGCAGACAAATGTGTGCTGCTGTGCTCTGGCTCTGCTGACCCATCATGGCACGGGGTGGGTGCAGTGCCCAGCCCTCTGCAAGGGTGAGGGAGGTGGGGCAGCACCCCAGTTGCTGCTGGAGGAGCAGAATGGCCTGATCATCGGGGCTCCCATGGGATGGGCTGAGCAGCTGCGTGGCCACCTGCTCACCTGCCCTGCTGGCCAGGGCTGGCTGTGCCTCAGCCTCTGCCCCCTCCCCTCTGCAGGGGGAGATGCACAATGCTCAGCGAGCAGCTCTGTGACCGGGCATTAGGAAGAAGAGAGGAGCCTTTCCACCCTGCCACATTACAGTGGGTTTGCCTGCCCCGGTGTCCTACACCTTCTTTGTCTGTGCTGCGTGGGAGGAATTTTATTTTTTGAGCTCTTGCTGTCACAGATTGTGACAATGCCGCAGAGGTCTGGGCCGCGCCGTGCTTCCCACAGAAGGACTCAGCAGACAGTCGAAGGCTGGCAAGCTGACAGCTCTTATTAGAGGTAACCTTCAGGAAATGCCACACAGCCCTCGCTGAGCTTTCTGGCTCCAGGCACATACAGTATTTACACCAAGCTTCTTGAGTTTCCCTGAAGGCTCTCAGCCTGCAGCTGCCTCTCTGTGCTCTGCCACCTGCCCTGTGTCCTCATGCTCCAGCGCCTGGGGTGGGTTCTGGCTGCTGGGCTCCCCTGGCAGCAGCCCACCATGCTGGGGGGGCTGGTGACACCAGCTCTTCCTCTGTCCTTTGGTGCTGTTGCAATCCAGTTCTGGAGCCCGGGGTAAAGCCAGCACCAAGTTTCCACACTTGTGTGTGCAGGGAATGAGCTGTTAAGAAGTGCAGCACTTGCACAGCAGCTCTTTGTTAAGATGCAAGGGAATTACATGGGATCAGCTCTTTTGACTGAACAGGTGACTGGCTTGAGTGGCTGTGTGTAGAGTTAAAAGCCAAACCCTAAGCACTAAGGTTTGAAAAATTTTTCTCAGGTTGTCTTGATGGTGTTTTCACATCCTACGTGGGGTGGGAGGAAGGAAATGTGATACTATCTGGTTCTAGTAAATGACAGTGCTGAACAGCACCTGAATACTTTGTGGTGCCAGAGCCTGGACTGGGTAGGTGTGGGCAGGCACTGTTGTGCACCCCATTGGGACATTTGCCCCAAAAGCAGGTCAAGTATTTTCTCTGCTTCCTGGCTGAGAGGTTGGGGAATGTGTATCTGAAGGGTGGGCTTCCAGGATGTGCTCAAGCCTAACCTTGCTCTGCTGCCCTCAGAGTTGGTGGCTCATGTACCTTCTACAGACCAAGGAGTGACTTTTTTCCAGCAGCAGGCAGCTGGAATTCCATCCACCCACTCTCCTCCTGCTGCTTGTAGTGTGCACAAGCTGCTTGGTGCTCTGCTCCCTTCAGTGAAGGGTCAGCTGTGATCCTCCACGAGTGGATCTGCTGTATGAAAAGCAGAAAACTGCTGTCCTGCTGGATGTTACCCTGTTTGGGGAGATGGGAGCTCCCTGGTGGAGTTGTCCTCTGGGATACTCCAAAGCCTGGTTTGGCACATGCACCTAGCGAGATAAAGTCTTTCCTCCCTGCTACCTTGTGGCAACTGTCAGAGGGGAACTCGTGGAGTGGCATTAAAATCCCACTTTATTATTGCTAATTTCCCATAATACTCGGGTTTGGAGTGCCTGGTTGCTTGGCCTTGCTCTGTGGGGAGGAGTGGGACAGACTGCCTCAAGCTGAGGTCCCCTGGCTGTGTCAGCTCTGAATCCTCTGCTCCTCTGGTGTGGATTTAATTTCCACGGTGCTGCAAATGCTTCCCCAGTGCCCAGCTATCAATTGAAAACCAGTGGGGGGGGAGGGGGGGTCTGCGGGGGGGTGGTGATGGTGGGGAATGACTTGTGGTCTCCATGGCAACCTACAGACGATAAATGGATCAATGTGCTGTTCTGCACCATCTGAAACTCAAGCGGCCCTGGCTAAATCTGGGGGCTGCCTTTGCCTGCCAGATCCTGCTGTGGGGTCATTAGTGTGAGACAGCTCAGCACGAAAGCCTTCCCAGCAGTGTGCCTCCGGGGTCTTGCTGGGTTTGCCACAGAGTGTGTGGGGTTTGGGCTGGAAACCCACACTTGGCTCACACTTGGCACCCTTGGGGATTGGGGTGTTTAGAGCTGCGCCGCTGCCTTGGGTTTAGGTGCTGTTATGGGCAACTGGCCAGGCATCCGAGTCCCTGGGTTTGGAAAGGGTAAAGACTAATGGCGGGTTTGCCTTCCAGCACTTTTTAAAATCTCCAGCTCTTTCTGCACAAGCACAGGGAGGTTTATGTTTTTTTTTTTTTTTTCTGTGAGTTAAAGGCTCAGAATCCTGGATTAGGTTTATATTGGGGTGGTGGGTAAGGACAGCTGCCTTTGTTCTCACTTCTGCTTCTGGTGCTGTGGATAAACAGAAAATCTGTCTTCTAAGCTGCTGCTCCAGTGTTTCCAATGACCACATTTACCTACAAAAGAATATATTGATCTTCCCCCATCAGATTTCATAAAACTTACCTTGATCTGAAGTTTCAACCCACTGCTTTTTAAACAAGAGTCTTTCCAGTGCTGAGGTCTTTTAGGTGCTCTGGAGTCATACCTGGCTTAGGTTCAACCAGAGACTCCCCAGTTCTCAGCCAGGACCAGGGACTGGTGTGACTGGAGCCAGTGGAAGGCTGTGGCTGTGTGCTGCTGGCTGGCTCAGCAGCACTTTTTCAGCCCATGCTTTTCTGGCTGTGTAAAGGGATAATCCCAGGTGTCTCCAGTGCTTTGAGTGCTGCAGATGTAAGGGACCACTTTCGGTGTTGGAGGTTGGCTGTGGTGATGAGGATCTGTGCAGAGGAGCTCAGGATCTGAGGCGCTGCCTGGCCTCGGCTGCTCTCGCATCTGTGGGGATCAATGCTCTTCCCTTGCAGCAGGAGGAAAACTCTTGCCTTCTATTTTGCAAAGGGGCCTGGAGAGATGAGTTGCCAGAGGCTGCACCTGAGGCTTGTGATGAAGCTGGGAGTACCTCACAGAGCTCTTGAGCTTGAGTTTTCTGCCCAGACTTACCTGTGAGATAAATACTGCTGTCTGTAGTGCTCTTCACACCTTGATTTCCAAGTGCCTTTTGGGATGATTGGAGGTTCTTTGATTCCTTGGCCAAGTCTGTTTGGACAGGGATATGGGTTCATTTCACTTATAATTCGTGGTGTTATGTTTCTAATTTTGTTAATGCAGAGAGGGAGACCTGCTGTCTGCAGTGGGGTGGAAAATCCCCAGAGTATGCTCTGAAACCACTTTCTGTTGTGGTTCTGTCTGTCCAGCTCTGCTTGTAGCCCCTGGCATGTCCCACAAGCTGCTAGTGGGGCAATTGCCTGTCACACATCCAGAGGCCCCTTTTGGAGATCACTGTTGCTGTTTATAAAGGCTCAATTGTGGGACAGTCTGGCCAAATGATCTGAGCTCGTAATTCTGTGTGGTGCGGCGCTGAAATGTCCAAGAAATCTGCCACCTCTGTTGCCTTGTGAATAATTTATGGATCTCTTGACTCCAAGCTTATAAAAATCGATAACTCTTTGTGGATTTTTTTTTCCCCAGCAGCAGCTTGGTTAAACTCTCCCATTCTTTTGAGTTGCTGATATTGAAAGGCTGTGGCTTGTTCGCTTACCCTGAGCCATGTTTTCTTTTTCGCAGCACAATTGATCTGGGCTTTTCCACAGAGCTGTCCACTGCTGTTCTTCACCAGGATGTTTGGCTCAGGCTACTGAAGGAGACAACCTCCCTGCACCTTTTCCATGGGCTATTGCAAGTGTTTGGGCTGTTAAATCTCCTGCTCTGGGGCAAAGCTGCAGAGCTTGGGGAGGTCCAAGTGTTTGAGTGTTAGTCCTGGCTAAGAAGAGGTTTCAGCAGCTGCTGGGATGAACTGGCAGCACCAGGCCAGTTCCTGACAGTAGAACTTGCAGCCCCCTTAACCCAATAATTCAGATATGGATATGTTAATTTATTCCTCTAATTTCTAGGCTTGTCTCTGAACACTGAAATGCTCTGATGATCTTTGCTCCCTGTCAGGCTTGGAAACGAAGCCTGAAGTGTACCAGTAACAGCTGTGCCCTCTGTGTTGGGTTATTATCCTTTCAGAATTTAATAATGTGACACCCCTTTTTACTGGATAGCTTGTCCTTCCCTCTAGGAACAGATCGATAACAGACTTGTATCTGCTATTTGGATGTAATTGCTAGTGTCAGCTGATGTCTGGTGCTGTTTCTCCAAACAGCCTTGGAAGCTCAGTAAGCTGTGGGGAGTGAGGATTTATTTTCCAGACTTGTGTTGCACCACATCCAAGAAACCTGAAATAGAGATGGTTTTGCAGAGCAGTTTCCCTGCTCCCCTCTCTTCCTGCTTGTATTTGGTGATGTGGGCTGTGAGCTGAGGAGGGGGAGAAGAGAAATGGAACCTCCAAAGGCCGTGGTGGATAACTGTGTCTGAGCCACAGTGCTGTGTTTGGAGGGCTCCAAGGAAATGAAAGCTGACTGCTTAGCCATGGTCTCGGTCTGCAGAGCTTACAGATTTCATAGTTAGCTGTAGATGATGGAGGATGGGTTTGGCTTTGAGGGGGGAGAAGGCAAGAGGGTTCTCCATTGCAAACAGTTTATTCTTGCTGAGTCTTTAGGGTAATTGAAGAGGGTAATTGCTGTACTTTCATGCATTTAATCCATGGGTTGCCTGGGGAAGAAGGAGGAAATGATTCAAGTGTAGGAAATAGGGGAGGTTTACTCCAAGGCTACCCACCCCCTGCCTGGTCCTCCCTCTTCCTAGTTCCAGTTTTCTCCCTGATTGCAGGGAGCCTTTGCTGGGGTAATTGATGGCACTCTTAGCTGTTGGGAAAGAGAGAGGGTGAGCTGTGGGTAATCTGAGGACTGTTTTTCAAGGGAGCAGTACTTTTTTTAATGAGTGGGTTTGAGGTGAGGATTATGTGCATGGAAATATGGTACGCAGAAAATAGAGGACTATAGTAACTATAAAAAAAGTCTGCAGTATCTAGAACTAAAAAAAAAGACTTTAGAAATACTTCCTAGCTGTGGGGTTGGCCTGTGTAATCCTACAAGGAAAGAGAAGCTGAGTGATTGATGGTTGGCTCCATCCTGCTTTATCCCTAGATACAGAGTACTGTATTAAATATGGTTGCCTCTTGGTATCAACACGTAACAAGAGGCAGAATATTAAGTTACAGCCTGTGTAGCTGTCTGGGGGAGGTCCATGGGATGGCATTCCTGCCTCATTTCAGTCTGTGACAAAACTCCCATAGATGGAGTCAAGGCTGGGCTCCTGCTCTGTGTATTTGTTTAATCACCCTGTCTCCAGAGAATGCAGAACTGCTGGGAATTGCAAAACCATTTCATTAAGAATCCTTGATGCCCATTTTACTAGCTGAAAGCTGCGTGCCAGCATGGGCATATTTTTGTTTATTTATAACACCTGCATTTACAGCGCTGCGCAAATCATCTGGAGAATGGGATGAGTACTTAAACCCCGGGGGGGGAGGTATTTGGAAATATAAAACCTGCCCTGTGCAGCTGCATGTGCTTCCACTGACCAGGGCTGTGACCTGCAGTTGGCCTGTGCTGTATGCTGCACTTCCCTCTCTTTTCTTTCTTCTTCTTTTTTTTTTTATTTTCATTACTATTTCTATTTTTGTACCCAACTAAACTGAGAGGTGGAGGGGCGGGAGAGCGGAACAAGATAGATGGATATAATGGGGCTAAATCCTGCCCAGCTGTTTTCTCAGCAGCCATCTCCCTTACAATCCCAGGGAAATAAATGCTCCTCTTGAGGGTCCTGTTGGTTAATGATGATTTGAAGAGTGCACACAAACATCTCTGCAGATGCAGCCTGCCTATGAGATTCCGGTCATGCAGCGAGCCCTGGGACCCCTCTCCTCTCGCATTCAGTGCGATGATAAATCATTCATAGCCTCAGGAAATGCAATTCTCTTCCTTGCTCTGCACATAAACAGTCCAGGACCCCAAAGAAAGCCTGTGTTTGTAGTCCTTGGAGGATGAGGCAAGTGCTGTGACAGCTGGGAGGATCTGAAATTAAAGTTATGGGAAAGGCTCCGAGTGCATGAGTGTAAAAGCAATTTGGTATGGATGGGTGTTTTGTTTTGTAGCTGTTCTAGGGTGATGAAGGGTGAACAGGGATGGGCTCGTGTCCTGACGAATCAGAAGTGTTGCTGTGCTTCTGTCCCTTGTTTTGTAGGGATCTGATTGCAAACATTGATTGTGATGTGTTGTATGTGATTCTGGTGTTCAGGATAAGAGGAGAGGTAAAGAGGTGCTGGAGTGGAGAAGTGGAGGATTTCTTATTGTAGTTGAGCGAAATGCAGGTTGTGAAGGTCTCTGGGCTTTGTGTGTTTGTTCCAGGCTGAAGAGTGCAGCAGGTTGGCTGAGTGGAGGGTGAGCCTGGAGTCAGCTGCAGCTTGGAGAAGCAGCCTTGTGTAATATCCAAAGCAGAGAGGAGCAGCAGCTGTGTCCACATGAGCTCCTTGTGCCGAAAGGGTGTGGAAAGGGAGAGTGTGAGGGAGGAACAGGACCCTATGTGGACACCAGAATCTCAGTGTGTCTTGCTTCAGGTCTGGTTTGAACTGCCCTGCTCTCCCCTGAGCTCAGCTCGTTCCCAGCATGGCCCTGGTCCCGTTAACATCCGTGTTTGCTTCCCCCTTTAGGGGCAGCGTGTGGGTTCCTTGGTCTTCCAGCCTAATCCCCTGGAAAGCCCGGGCAGGGGGAATGCCCTCTGCCATCAACAGCTGGCAGCTCTGGCCAGTGTGGAGAGGAGGGTCACTGGCCTGGATAGCTCCATCCCTTGCTGTTCCAAGCAGAGATCCAGCCCTTAAACTTCACTCCTGTTTAATTTGGGTTTCTGGTAATGAGTGTTGCACAGCGAGCTGCTACAGGGAAAGGGAAAACACACATGCACCTACACGGGTCTGGAAATACGTCAGAATTGGGCTTGCTGAGAGCTCAAACCCAAGCATGACCTACTTTGAGACTGTTGTAATCTCTAGGGGAATGCCCTCTGGATTAGATCAGTGTGATCCTATCAATTTGTGCTTCAGGCTGGAGGAAGCAGTGACGAAGTTGCTTATTTTCCCTTTTTGTGCAGGAAGTTAGTTTTGTTTTTTTTTTTTTTTCTTTCTACCACTGAGACTTGAGACCAGCAGAGGTGTGTTTGAAAAGTACAACAGCCTTGAGCTCTGCTTTTCCATTATGGGTCTGTGCTGAGCACCTTCTTTCTAGAAGGATTCTTTCTGTACCATGGAACAGCAGAGTCCACCCTTTTTTGTGTCTCAGTGATGTTGTCTGGTAGAGGTTCTGGTCCTGGCCATGGAAAGATGCTGCAGCTGATCCCTCCAGTTCCATTTTAATATTCAGCTGTTTCAATCTGTTTGTTTGGGTTTGTTCTTTTTGTCTGATCTGCTGCACTGAGAGACGCTTTAATAAAATGTGAGAAATTTTCCAACCCTTGTCTTTCCTCTCGTCACCAGCCATTGTTTATGTAAGAGCTTGGAATCTTTCTTTATTTTTTTCCCAACTGAAAAATTGCTTCCAGAGCTCAGCAAGGATGTGCATATCCACAGCAAGAAGGAAATAAACAGGGAGGCTGCATTTAATTTCAGTGTCTGCCAGAAAGTGGGAAGCCAGCACTTGCCAAGGAAAGATTTTTGGAATAGAGGTGTACCACACTTAATTTTCCAGGAGACTTTTTGAAAATAAAGAAGCTGGAATGGAAATAAAGCTTGCTGTGATGAAGAGAAATCGCTACCCTGTTGGCTGGGAGTTTGGCCTTTGATTGCAGAGGTAGCTTTGCCTCGGGTGACTCTGGGGGGCTCTCAAAGAGGCTTTTCTCCCATCTGCAGTACCTGGCACAGCGAGAGGAGTGAGGGGTGTTTGGTCCACTGGTGTGAATTGTTCTGCCAGACTTCAAAGAGAAGTGGAAATATCTAATCTGTCGCTTTCAAAGGGAGGAATAAAATATTCTGATAGATTCTAAATGGAATCACATCAGCGGTGCCTCTTCCACCTTTGCCTTTGAGCTGCTCACTGATCTTTCTGATTGGGGTAATGCAGTGAGGAGGATACAGTATTCCCTTGAGGGGAGCAGCTTGTGAACATTACTGTTCAGTCAGCCTGAAAAGCTCTATTACAGACAGATTTAGACCCGTCTTTGTGCGCTGAGAGGCACAGCCTGGCTTCCGGGAGCGGGCTTTGTCTGGAGGACAGGTGCACATGGGGCTGAATTATATTTACCCTTTTTATCTGCTGCCTGCACCACTTTCACCTGCTGTCTCAGGGAGGGGTAGAGAGGCTGTGGTTATGGGGTCTGTGGGGCCCAGCAGTGAGGATCTGTCCTGCAGGACTGCAGCAGCATCGCTTGCTCATGCCCATCTGGGTTTGGCAGCTCTCCAGACACCTAATGAGTTGTCCTCTGTGAGACAGGGAAGGTGAGGGTAGAAAGAGATTTGCAAACAACCCAACCGGTATTGATTTTCTTCATTTCCCACATATCCTGCCAGGTTTCTGTGCAGTAGCCTGGCAGCTGGGAGTTGTGCTCGTTGCCAGCGAGACTGGAGCGAGCTCACAGTGTCTGTGGGGTGACGTGGGGGCTGCCTTGCCATGGCCATGGGCTTTCCTTGTGAATGTGGTCAAGCTGAGTTGGTTGTCGTGTACAAAATTGGGTGAGACATGTTTGATATTAGCTGCTGCTTTTGCTGTCTTATGTATTTCCATGCCTTAGTACTTGAATTTCAATCCTGAGAGCCGGGTCTTGCAGTGAAAAGCAATTTTTCTGTGCATGGAAAAAGTCCCAGAAGGTGTCTGGGTGTGTTACTGGGAGCTGCTGAAGACAAGCGGGAGAGATTAAAGTCAGGTGGATAAATCATCAGCCTCGTTAAATCTGCTGTGAGAGTGTCTTCAAGGTTTTGTCTGTGTTTCCAGAGTTCTGTAATAGCTTGCACTGAGCTCGACGAGATGTCATGTAGGAGTTTTTGGATCAATATGAATATGGAAAAGGGAGAGGATTTCCTGAAAGCACAGTACAGACTGTTCTCTGTGTCTTGCAGCCACACTGGCACATTTGAGAGCATACCTTTTATCTCTGTTGTTGTGCTCTTTGTGTCCATCCCTTGAGGTGTTCAGCAGGACAGATGGGATTGTTCAGCCTTCACAGAGATGCAGCTCTTCCACGCTTCCCTGTAGTGGGCCTGCCTCTGATGCTCTTTGAGTGCTGAGCCTCCTACGTGTCCTGGAAAGACCACAGGCTTCCCTGTCCTGCTCTGCAGAAGCAGCACAGCTGGAAACAGCAGAGCGAGTGCCAGCTGCTCACTGACATACTGTGGGATTGGGCTGCATCAGGGACTTTTAAGAGAAGCAGGCTGTAAAGCTCTTGTACTGGAAACTGAGGGGGAGGCATTCCTTGGACAGCCACAGAAATCTGTTGCAGGGTGGTTTTGGTGCCCTGGCTGCTGGAAGAGGAGCAGGACTGTTTCCCTTCATGCCTTGGAGCTGTCTCTTCTCAGCAGGAGGGAGTACACATGGTGGTGTGCCTGGGGTCACAGCCTCTCCCATGGCCATGCTTCTATCGTGTCCACGGGGGTGGGAGAGTGCCTTTGAGGCAGCTGCAGTAGAGCAGCCCTGGCCACAGCAGCAGAAGCAGCTCCTGGAGAGGTCCCAGCTCTGGCACGTTGCTGTCCCAGGGCATGGCCGGGGTCAGCTCCACAGAGCAGTTTGCCAGAGCTGGCTTAGCGCAGCCACAGCTGTCGGTTTGGGTGCCAGGGAAGATGATGCAGAAGGGGAAGGAGGAGGGAAAAGTTCCCTTTGAGAAATGGCAGGGGCAGCGGGAGAGCTGTGAGGGTGAGGCCTATTGATTACACGCTCATCTCAGTTTCTTTTGTGCCTCCCTTCGAAGGCACAACTGTGTGGACAAAGAAACGCTGTGCAGCCATCTGAGGAGGATGGTGGTGGAGCAGGGTCTGGTGTGGCCTCTGAGGACCAAAGCTGCGGAGTCTGACCTCTTTGGGCTTTGACCAAAGTTTGCCAGCAGTCTTGACCTCCTGGAGACAGCAGGATGTCCTGGTGAGACAGGCTTCCTGGGAGAGCTTTGGTCTGGGGATGGGGTCTGAGCCCTCTGGTGAGGGCAGCTAGCGTGTGGGCTTACTGAGCAGCTCTGAAATGTTGAGGATGTCTTTGTGCGTCACTGTAGGAATCCATGAAAGTCCTATTCATGCAGTTGGCATTATAAAGTTTAAAGAACTGTTTATGCAGGGAACCGGTCTTGCCCCTAGAAAGAGATAGCTGGCTCAGCAGCTGCGTGCAGCTCAGTTGTCGCCACATGGTCTAGGATTTATTCCGCTTGTAAAATGCTGCGTTTAAAGAATGCTTCCCCCAGAGCCACTTGTGCCACATTCTTTGGATCTGAGTATATTGCCTTATCTTTCAGCTCCCTACTTTCCAAGTACAATACAGATTAGCTGTGGAAAATGTCCAGTCCCTCTGGAGGTGGGCAGTGGTGACTGTGAGCCATCTTCTGAATTGGGAAGCTGAAAAAAGCATCAAAATGGTTTACCAGTTTGGAAACTGGGAGACCTGTGGTGTCTTCCTAATTCACATTGACATGCCTGGTTATCTGTTTCAGCGTGTTTGGGTGCCTGTTCTGCATCAGAGGCCCTTCAGTGTGAGGATGGTTTTGCTCCTCAAAATTACACCTTCCCTTAGTCTGTCATAGAGTGCTGCATTCTCTTCTACTTGAGGCAGAAGGTGAGACCTGCAGGGCTTAGCATTTGCAAGGCATGTCTGTCATCCAAGAAGTATGCAGGAGACAGATCTTACAGCAGTCCCCTCCTCATGTTATTCTGTGGCTGTTCATTTGTGTGTGAGTGCTGGGGGCAGCCTGGACCTGGGAAATGCCCCCTTTTTAGGAAGGAGTGAAGAGCCAACAGGAGAAGAGAGGAGGAGAAAAAGAGAAGCAAGCTGGTACCACCTTGGCAGCTATCCTTGAGTAGGTTCTTTGGGTGGAAAACCTGAGTGTTCCTTGGTGTGGGCTGTAATGAGCTCTGGGTGGATGTAATGAGTGTGACCAGCTGATGGGAGCAGATTGCCTTTCCCTCTGTGCACCTCATGCTAAAAATACCGGGGTGTCATGGGAAGGGAATGGTGTAGGTTGGAAAGGCTGTGTGTGGGCTGAGCTATGGTATAGCAGCCTGTTCCTGGGGAGATGCTGAGGGAGCCCAGCACCATTGGAGCAAGGAGTCAGCACACAGAGAACCAGGCACTGCAGATTCTCTCAAGGGGCATGGTCGTCTCCTGGAGGAGAATGGGTGTTCCTCATGGTGTTTAAGAGTGAAACGTGGGTGATGCAGCTCCTTTTCCAGGTTTCTCACAAATCTGGCTGTGTCCTCTGCATGTCACTGACCGAGTAACACACTTGTTTTGTTGATTTGGAGTGGGAAAACAGAGCTGGAGTGGGAGTGCACATGGCAGATGCTTGTGTTCTCTCAGAAAGCCTGGGGGTAGTAAAGACCTAATTAGCATTCTTGTGAAGGCAAGTCATAGGGAGACTCCAAGATTTAGGTTTGCAAGGAGGGAATTGGCATCAGTGAAAACAACAGATTGCTGGAAATGTGCAAGCAAAGTACTTGATGCTCTGGTGGAGGAGAGAAGGCGGCATGGCAGGGGCAGTGGGAACAGTCAGGTACATGGTGCAAGGGCACAGACTTGCTTCAGCATTGATGGAATGGTGGCCTGAGCCATGTCCTGTGTTACTGTCTTGGTCTGTCTGCTGAACCCCACTCTGATGGTGCTGAGGTGGGAAAACCTGTCCCAGGATTTTGACTTGCTGAGGAAAGGTGAGCTGTGCAGTGCCAGAGGGTCGCCAGGTGCCCAAGTGCCAGAGTGCTGACTGTCAGGAGTTAAGTGCAGATTGCTTTGTCTCTGCAGCCCCATTTCCTTTGTTGTTTTGGAAGGTTTTCTTTGGAGATGATCCAGGAGTAAAATCCTTATGTGAGGCCAGTGATTTCCAAAAGTTTGTGATTGTTTTTCCCTGTACCCTTTTGTCTCTGAAGGAGAACTGTACATGTGCTTGTGTTGGCTGGGAGTGATGCTCTTGGAGAAAGCAAATTAAAGCTCAAGACATGGAACCTCCGGTGTAGAGCTAATCATCATCTTTCTGCATTTGCAGTATGTTTTCTGGCTTTCATTTATCATGGTGAAGTTTAGTTGAGCACAGCTCTCTTGCTGGTCTTCCAGTCCTCTGCCTGAGGCACATATGCTTCCATTAATTTTCTGCTATTATCCACTCGGGTGTCCTGTGTGATCCAACATGCTTAATTTCATTCTACTGAGCACCAGCTCTTCCGATCTGAAGTCAGCAGTGTGATTTGCAAGAACCATGAGGAAATGAATCTTTCTTTTCTGGAGATAACTGCTTCCTGAATTTCTGTTCTATTTGTAATGCACTAATAACCTCCACCCACCAAATCCTGCTCAACTGTTTGTGTCCCCTGGGTTTCTGTTGGAGTGGAGTGTTCCTTGTTGTGTTATTGTTGCATACAGAGCCTGCTGAGGACCCTTTGTGCTTGGTGCTGTTCCAGGTCAGAGCTGCTCAGTGTACTGGATGTGTTACAGGCTCTTCAAGGAGCGGTGTCGTGCAGAGCTGCAGCAAGTACTTGAAGACGTGGGTGTCAGGAGCCTTTGGAAAAGGGACAGTCACTACATCTCCATAGGCTGGGCACACGAATCCAGGGTACACGGGCTGGTGATAAGTGTGGTGTAAAGCTCTGATGTAGAACAGAGATGATGGTATAAAAGCTGATTTTAAGCAGGCTGAGTTTCAGAGGTGGCCAGCCTACAAAGCAGGACCAAGGGCAGAGTCTCTTTGGGAGTAGGCAGGCAGACAGGAGAGCAGAGAGAAGGCTGTGCCGTGGATTTGCAGCTGCTTGATGTTTTTTAAAGCGTGGCTTCAAAGATGCAGTGCTCTGGGTGTCTTTGTTCCTGAGTGAAAGGGCTGGGCTGCTCCGTGGCTCTGACACCCTGAGGTCCTCTGCAGCACCCCTGTCATCTGCTCTGGTCCTCAGATAACGTGCAGGAGTGTCTCTGCTTCTGAGGCACCACTGCTGCGAGGCTGAAGTCCTTCATAGCCTGGATTTCCGAGCTGGAAATGCCTGATGATCAGGCCCCAGAGCTGGACAAAAAATGCAGGAAACTTGTGGACTGAGCAAATACCTCTCATAGCAGACTGTTTGCACAGAGAAGTGAAGTTTAGAAGCAAAAGCAAACATGCACTGGCTAACGGGGAGGGCGAGGCAGGGGAAGAACACCGAGACACGTTTCTCTGTCTGCAAGTTCATTCCTCACTTGGTTGCTCAAGGATTTAACGCTGACGATCCAGAACTTGACAAGGCAATGTTTTGGAATATACTTGTTAAACCCCTCAGCCGGTGCAAGGTGTTGAAAGCCAAACAGTTTGAGACCTTCTCCCTGTGCAGGCGTTTGTGGACTTGTGTGACCTGGGGGGGCTCTGCTTCCCCTGGGGGTCAGATGCTGCCTGTGATGGGTGGGCAGGGAGGTACCCAAGTTTTCACATCACCTTGGGAGCAGGAGAGAAGCGTGGCCGAGCTCTTGCTCTTTGGCCTCAGGTAGTTGTGCTGCTCAGGGTTGTGTACAAGATGAATTTAATAAGGCTGCTAGCATAGTTGAGTTCCCCTACCTAAGGTGGATTCTCTGTGTCCCAGAACCAAGTATGAGTGGGCCTGTGGAGGAAAGAAGAGCAGGGAGATTTTCTTTGACAACTCCCTTTGTGGTGCCCATGCCTTTGAAATGCTTTTGTGAATTCTCTCTTGGTGGTGCCAACCAACAGAACAACAGGCAGAAACTGGTGCACAGGAAGTTCCACCTAAATGTGAGGAAAGAACTTCTTCACTGTGTGAGTGACCACATGCTGCAACATTTCAGTGCCCAGAAAGGTTGTGGAATCTCTTTCACTGGAGGCATTCAAGAACTGTCTGGATGCAGTCTTGTCCCATGGTCTTCAGAATCACCCTGCTTGAACAGGGAGGTTGGACCAGATGATTTGCTGTGGTCCCTTCCAGCTTGACCAATTCTGTGGTTTATTGACTGTGGGGGTCTGCAAGGCAGCAGGAGGTGTAGGGATGTGTAATGATGGACCGGAATGTTTAATTAGCTAATGATGTTCTATAATTTAATTAAAAGCATCTTAGAAAATCTAGGCAGCAGGAGAAGTATGTCTTTGCCTCCCCTCAAGCCTACTGCTGATAAGTGTGTTAATCCATTTGCATTTGTTCTGTAAAGGCATGTTTCTATCAGGTTTTCAGGAAAGTCTCTTTTCCTTTTAAATGGAAAAAAGATAAGGCAAGACACTTGAGTCCTTTGTGGGTAGAGCCTATAATCCTCCACATGAGGGAAGTTCTGTTAGAGGCTTTGTCTAGCATTTCAGTGGTACAGTATGTTGCTGACTATTCTCAGCCTGCTTTGCATAGGTAATTAATTTGTCCCCTGCAGTCATTTCTCTGTAGTGATAATGCGGTAAATGCCAAACTTAGGTGGTTATGTGTGAGTACATGTAAAAGAACTAGTCATGGTGTAAATGGCTGAGATGATGGGATGGGTGTGTAGGAAATACCGAGTTGAGCATTAGCAACAGACTGCTCTGTTTTCACCAGGTAATGCAAATAGTTCAGGCTCTGAACAATTCGTAGTCTGAGCCCTGATAACAGTGAGTACAAAGAGTGCAGGGCACACCTGGAAAATCTCTTTTATGGGTGTTTTCCATTTAGCCCTTGCACTTGCAAATTTTTTTGCTGCTCTGTTTTCTTTTTTTTTTTTTTTGTAAACAGGTTATCCCCTTGAGGTTTGCAGACCTTAAGTGACATGTTCCAGGAAGATGTTATCAGAGCTGAGATTAGCCGTGGGGTGTTTTGTGGCTTTCCATCTTGTGCTTGTGCTGCTGAACATCCGTGCAGAGAGAGCATAGGTTAGACACCCTGAGACGTGCCAGCTCTGCGTTCCCTTGGGCTGCATGGCAGAGTGCACAAATCCAGCTCTGCCTTTTTCCTTCGAGGGGCAGAAGGAGCTGGTTGCCAGCAAAGAGAGCAGAGCTGAAGATGCATTAAAGAGGAGGCCCTGTATGCAAAGGGCACTGTATATAATTGGGCTGAGCTGTGTGTCAGCTGTTTCCTGCTGTGTGGCATTTGATCTGCAGCACAGATCCAGTCCTGGTGACGTCGTCCATTGAAGCTTGTGCTGCTGCTGTTTCAAGGGAAGCCTGTATTACTTATTCATGTGGTTTTCAGAAGTTGTCCCGTAAGAATATGTTTGAGGGTCATCTTGTTTTTGTTTTTCCTTCTTCAAATGCTTTCCATCTATTAGACATCCTCTTTGTCAGTCATTTCTTCAGAAGCAAGCATTGCTGGCATTCTTGGTAGTTTCTGTTTAAAGGAAAAAAGTTGAAAATCAGCAAAGGCTTCTGTTGTGCGTGCATTTATTTCTTCGCATGCTTGGTCTTTCAGTGCTCAATTCTAAACGGTTGAATTATTAAACTTGAAAAGCATCTGCTCTTTAGAAAGCATTCACATGTCTTGTAAACATGATGGATAAGGCAGAGCCTAATGCAATTGGCAGAGCTTTGTTCATGTTTGGAACATGGGTTTATGTGAACTGTTATTTTAAAGCTGTGGGGTTTATGCTTTACTGCTGGGGTAGCTGGTGACTGATCTTCTGAAGTCAGCTCCCTTCTTCTGCAGGACTGAGCGTGCTGTGGGGAGCTGGGTTTTCCTGGACCAACATGGTGGCAGCCCAGGGATGGCTCATGGGTGGAGGTGAAAGGCTGGTCCAGGCTCATTTCACTTGAAAAGTCAAAGCTCCCCAGCGCAGGGATGTTTGCACAGGTGCTTTTTTGGATGCCACTCTCTTCCCCAAAGAAACAGCAGCCACCCATCATGGCCTTCAGGGAGGCTTTGGGGACTGATGGATTTGCACTGAGGTATTCCCAACTCCAGGGCTGGCTTTCCTGTATGCTTTCCCCTCAGTGCCTCTGGAGCTCATTTTTTAAGCTTATGGATGTGCAGAATAATCAGTTCTGTCAGCAGCTGCCTGGATAGCACAGGAGGCCGTGCAGTCCTACCTACAGTGTCTGAACCTCTGCTCCAAGGGACTTTTCACCCCCTCCTCCCACCTCACCCTGCTGTGAATAACTAACCAGTGCAGAACTGATGGTGGTTGGAAGGCCAAACTGGACTTGAAAACTTTCCCACATAAAACGCCCTGGCAGTGCCAGCAGAGATGAGGGTGAGAGGAGACGGCTCTGCTGTGCCAAAGCCCTCTTTCATCTCTTTTCAGCTCTCCTGTGAGGGGTCCTGGCTCACAGCACATAGATGCCTTGTGCAGATGTCTTGGCTGGGAAAGAAGTGGCCCCTTTTCCCTCCCAAGCAGAGCAGAGAGATATAAGAAAGCTATTGATCTGCCTCTAGCCAAAGTGAGCTGAGCCAGGCTCTGCAGTGCTTTATTGAGCTGGGTTAAGGCTTTGTTACTCACTGGAATTAAAGGAAAAAAAAAAAAAAAAGTCCCCAACAGCAACAAAAGAAAAGAAGGGAAGAAATCAAGGCTGAAAGGTGAGGGTTTTCTTTGTTGGTAAACAGATGCTGGGTGTTGTTTACCTGCTGGTTATTTCTCAAGCAAATGAGAGGAAGGAGCCGACACTGAACAAAGGCTGTGCTTTCTCATCCTGCTCTGGAGGGAAGCAGACAGCCATGGGATCTGCCAGGCTCAGGTCTGGGCAGGCTGGCACTGAACAGCCAGAGCTGTCTCATGGCACGGGGGTGGCACAGGGTGGCAGGAGTCCAGTTGTTAATGGGCAAGTGCTTCTCCTGCTGGTGGGAATCGCAGTGGCCTTGTTATTAGTGGTGAGGAAGATGCCAAGGAGAGGCTGGGATGGGAAGCTGAACTCCACTGTGGCCCATCCTGTCGGTCGCTTGCCCCTCAGTGGTGTGCAGGAGATGTGTCTGGCTGGGATTCACAGCTCTATTTCACTTCTGCTGGAGAGAAAACAGAGCAAGTGGTCTCTGGGGTTCTTAATCCAGTCTTTTTCCTGAGCACTAAATTCAGCCTTGAAGTCTTTCCCCTCTGGTAAGCAAGTATTTTTAAGGAAAAACGGATTTTGGAAACAGTGTAATTTATTTCCTTGGTACTCTCCTGGAAAAGTCATCAGTCTTGGCTTTGCATTCCCTTTGCTGCTGTTGAGAAATGATGCTTGGTGCCACGCTGCTGGCACTGCCTGTCTCAGCCTGGGCAGGTTGGTTAGCACAGGGAGCCACGGCTGTGATGGTGCCAGCACGGATGAAGAGCACTCTGGATCTCATTCAGTGTTGAGAGTTTGACCAACTCTGCAAATAGGAGGAATTGGAACTGACACTCTGTGTCTGAAAGTGTTAAAATTTAACTGTAATTGTAATTTAATCCTACTTGTGTGGTGGGGTGTAAGCATTGGATCCTACCGAATTCTTCTTTAGTCTTGCAGGCTCACAGCTCTGCTTGGTGCACATGGTGCAGCTGGTTCTGCTTTACTCAGTGGAGCAAGAGGTTGGCCAGGAGCAGTGCCTCCTGCTTGTCTGAGCTGCCCTGCCAAACTCACGTTGTCTTGTTCCATTTGGAGGAAGTAGGGTTGATTTGTGGTGCCACGTGAACTCCAGCTGAAATGTTCCCTGCTTGGTGCCTGTGCAGTAGTTGGTGTCACCTCCTCCTCCTCACTTTGTTCACGTGCAAAGGAAGAAACGTTCCTTAGACTTGGGAGGGGAAAGAGGCTTTTCTGGGTGCTTTCAGCTGCTAGAGAGCCGTAGTGATCTTTAATCCTAAGGTGCAAATTGCCATTGCAGCATTTTCCAGGGAAAAGCAGCCTTGAGAGGAAATGGAGCTATAAATGAGCCTGGCTGGGCTCCTGGCTGAGTGTTTTGAATCAGTTTGTGCTCTCCCTTTGGCTACATGCCAGGCTTTCAAAGGCAGCTTGGCAGAGCTGTGCTTCGTGCTCAGGTACCCCCTAACCCTCGCCTGCTGATGTTCTGATAAGCAAGTGTGTGCATGCTGTGTTGGGGCTGATCACATGTACACTCAGTCCTGCTTGCCAGTGCTGTGCTTTGAAGGCTGTAAGAGTGTGCTGGCATCATGCAGTTCGCCCACAGAATTTGAGAATCTAACCTTGTAATTTTAGCAGCTGGCTCAGCGCTGCCTCTGAGCAGATAGGCTGGTTAAAACAAATAAATAAATATACAGGCCTGTTTCCTGTGCCTGTCAATATTGGAATAATTTTAAATGGTGTGTTTTCTCCTGGTCGCTGACCTATAGTTTATTCCATTATCGACTGCTGGGTTACTGGCTCTTTGTATTCTGTGGTTAAGTGAACTGTAAGGCTGAAATCACTTGGCTGTGACGGTGTTGCTGGGCAGGAACTCGGCTCTGGCTGACTCAGATTGGGGTGAAAGTGTACCTTTTGGCAACTCAAATACTCATTTATCTCCACCTCCCCCCTAATAAACGGGTTAAACAACATAGTGGAGCATTGATCCTGCTTTCATCTGGCGGCCCTAGGCTGTAGCAGTTACCTTTGTGCCACATTCCTGCTGCTTTCCCAACAATGCTGTACATTTTCTGCAGAGCTCCCGCCCTCCCCTTGGTGACCTTCTCTTGGTTTGGCTGTGATGGGCTTTGCTGAGAGCTGTGAGTGTACAGCACCAGTGTGGGCAGAGCTTGGCAGCCTCCCTTGGTAAAGGCGTGCTCGGTTGGTGTGATGCTGTGAACGCTGCAAAGTGGAATTTTGTGGCTTGGTAACATGCTTTTGATCCTCAGGCTCTGCTCTAGGAATTGCTGACCTGAGGCAGGGTCCTAGGATGACCACACAGTTCTTTCAGGGTGTTACAGATGGACTCAGGGCTGGTTGGAGACTGTGCACCTCCGGTCCTTGTTGGTGCCACGGTTACTGGTGGATGTTCAGTGCTTGCTGCCACTTTGTCCTGGTCTTAGGGCAGTCATGGACCTTTACTGCTGGCTTGTTTAAAACTCCGATTTAGACTCCTGGAGTGGCCAATATTGCTGCTCTTAGCAAGGCACTTCCTTCTGAGAAATGCCTGAAGCTTCTGACTGTTACTGGTGGGGGATTGGAGCACAGCCCAATGGGAGCCCCCGGACTGCCTTGGCTGTGCCTCCTGTCTTGTGTAAAGGCTCTGCAAACTTGGGTGCAGGCTGTGCTAGCACCCAGTGACCCCCCATCCCCTTCCACACCACAGCCTGGGGCAGGTTACACAGGCTTGAGGAGCTCCAGCCTCTGTGCTGCGCTGTGTTTATTTACAGGGGAGGAGGGTGGTTCACTGTCTTTCCCTGTAACTGTGAACATCTGTGCTGAGCCTGCACGTCCTGCCTGGGACTGCCTTAGGCTTTCTGGGTTTTTTGGCTGCTGTAGAAAAGTAGCTTTAGTACACAAATACTCAGAAATGCTGTTCTGTGTGATCCGTTCCTATTTCAGGTCTTACGAGGACTTGATCTTTGTTAGTGACTGCTTTGCGTGTCTTGCTTGTGGGCTGTGGGGGTGTTAAAAAGGCCTGTTTGTGTGCTGCTCAGCTTCCCACCAGATGCATCCATCATCTTCAAAAGAAGCAAGGGAGAAAGATGGCTTATAATTTTTGAGCCATCGCAGTTTGGCATAGAAATAAACAGTTGTTCTGGCATGGGAGCAGAGGAGCGTTTGTCTCTGAGCTCCTGTCTCTTGTCACGTGAGGATCTTCAGGGAGTCTCTGTCAAAGGGCTGACTTTAGTAACCATGTAATTTCTTTTTTTCAGCTAAGGAATTGATGAATAAGTGGGTTCCTGATGTGTGTGGCAGGGTAGGCTGGTGCAGGAGGTAAATGTCTCTGGAGTGCAGCCCAAAAATTGCCTTGGGTACAGTTATAAACTCTCAAAGTAAATAACGTCACTGCAACCTCTGGCCTTATGAGGCAAATATTTGGGACTGTGAGTCCCAGCGTTATGTGCTGTGTTCAAACGAGGTCATGTCTGCTGTTTCTGGCAGACAGTGCTGGGAGTAACCCTTGAACCTCTGAGGAGCCCAAGTCTAAAAGGTTTTAGAGACTTGATCTTGGCACTTTGGCCCGCGAGATGAATTGCGCACCAACATTTTGTGTGCGGTTTTCCCCACAGTCTGTTGTCTTTCCTTTGGGGTTTGACTTCTAGGTCTGGCCATGTTGGTTACTTGGTGTGGAGAAATCCATATGGATGGTTGAAAAAGCTCTCTAATACCAGTGCCCTCTCGCCCAAGCCCTGCCAGATGTGTGCAGAAGAGAGGCTGGGCCTCGGAAAGGCGAAGACAGCGAACCTCTGATCAGTGTTAACTTTGTTCTTGGCTTCCAGGCAGTGCCAATATCAAGGTAAGGCAAACACTGCAGTGACCTTATCCAGGGACCTCTCTGACGTCAGCGTGTGCCTGTCCCTTAACCTTGCTGGACTTTGGGTCAGGTTTCTTTGAAGGCTGGACATCGAAAGCAAAGAGCGAAAGGCTAGCTGAGGCCACCCCGTCTTTGCTGGGGTAACTGGAGCAAAGGTGAGGGGCAGGCTGTGTGAGTGAGGGTCAGCCCACATGTGACTGAAGGCAGAGGGCTTTCCCATGGCCCTCTGTCTTGAGTTCTGAGGCCAGACATCTCTTACAGACCTGCTGCTGGACCTCTCTGCATGCATCTCCCTATAAATGTTTATGTCTGTCTCCTTGAGGCACTTTGAAAATCTCTGGAGATGCCTGAAAGGGTTGAGGCACCCCAGTGTCTGCACACAGGATCATCACTACACACTTGGTTTTATTTTGTCCTTAAAAAGACCCGGGCTCTGAGCAGATGGATACATTAGCATGAGCTCTGTGTGGCTTTGTGTTTTAATGCCGTCTCCCAGAGCAGCGAGAGATGCATTACAAACTTCTTGCTTTAAAAGGACCTCAAATGGCAGCAGCCAAGCTGGGGCAGCCTTGGACAGGACTTGTAAGGTACTTTTTGGGTCTTTGTGTTGTGCTGTGTGCCTCAGGGGTTGCCTGTGAAACTCTTTAACTCCTAAGTCCAGGTGCAAGCCGAGGTTGGTGAGTTACAAGTGAATGACATTAGCTGGGCAGTAAATGCTTCTGCTTGGCTGTAGAGCTCTACATAGCAAACAAAGGAAACGAAATAACAAACATTGGGTTTATTTAGGAGAAGCGTGACTTTGCTTTTTATTGTTAGCCACAGGAGAACAGCAACTTTCACATGGTGTGATCTTCTGAACCACAGCATCTCTGCCTACAGGCACACTGGTGGAGTCTGCTCTTCAAGTTACCTACTGTGTTCATCATGTTGGTACCTGAAGTGTTTTGGTACCTTACTGATTCTTCTGCTGCTCCTTTCCTCCCCCGTGCGTGTGCTGCTTGCTCAAGGCATTTTGGCACCAGGGAGAAGGCAGAAGTAGCATTTAAAACATAAAGGATTCCAGATGTGAGCATGTCTTGGACACTGCTAGTGGAGGAAAAATGTGTAATCCACACAGTTGTTCACATTATGGTGTGGCCACATGGTTTGTGTGATAAATAGCCCAGATAAAGCTGATTGTTTTTGTGGGTTAGTTTCCTCTCTCCTTTTTTAAACTGTAAATTGAAATCTACAGTCTGGGAGCCTGCAACTGTATACCTGTGAGCTGCATTCCCTACTGCAGTGTCAACTTGATGGCTGAAGCTTCACATTCTTAAATGTCAGCGATTAGGTGTTAGAAGTTCCCCTCTTCCTGCTGGAGGAGGTTGAAGGAGGCCTCTGAGAACTGTTTGCTGTAGGAAATGAGAATTGCCAGGATCCTCTGTTTCAATGGAGTCCATGTGATCCCTTCCCCTTGTGAAGGCTGAAGTAATGCTGGTATTGCCATTTCAGCCTCACCAGATAGCAAAGCCTGGTCTTTCTTCTGCTGTAATGATTTGCCTCTGCCACCATTCTCTACAAGGACAGGCCAGCAGAGATGGCTTTGGGCCTGTCAGTCTCCTTCCCCACTGATGGGAACAGTCATGCTTACACTTCCCCTAACGCTGTGCAAATCATTTGGCAACTTTGTTTTCACAAGGAACAGACCAATGGTCCATGCTGCACTTGCACGCTAATGAAACCAAATATTAGATTGCCTTGGTGGGAGGTTTCATTTTGAACATCTTGAAGGCAAGATCAGAGGGGAGTTGTGAGCCAGATAATGTCATTTTTATGGGAGGTAGCTGGAAAACTCATCACTTGTGATTCTGCTTCTTCTTGAAGGTTTTGTAGTGACTGAGGTATCACTGCTGTTGACTACGTGTTGGTTTCATGGCAGAATTGTTGATCTTTCTAGAGATGATTTTAGTCCTTCTATTTACCAGGTAACCTCAAAATAAAAAACCACTACCACTGGGCCTGTATCTTTTCCATTGATGTAGCAGATTCCAAAATGCCAAGTGAGGATTGGCCTGCGCTCTTCCAAACTTCTGATGTTTCATACAGGGCTTGTGCATTGATTGAAGCAAATTACATTGAACTCCTGAGCTCTTAAATTATATTTGGGTCTGGAATTGATTTGGAGAGTGAAAAATGGATGTCACAAGTGTCTTGAAAACACTGCCTGAGGTAATGATGTTCAGGCACTGTGGTGAGCAGCACCTCCCTGCTAACAGGGCTGTTGCACAAGGAATGGATGGCTGTCCTGGGGTGTTCCTGGCTTTGTGCTGCTCTCCAGCTTTTTGTTCACGTAGTTTTTTGAAGTGGATGGTCAGAATTCTCAGAGAGGTTTGATTTAAAGAAAAAATGTTGAGCTGAAGGAATTTTAAAAAGCCCAATCCAAACACAACAGAGGCTAATTTGAGGCTGGTGTCTGTACCATGTCACACTCTCTTACTCCTGTCAGTCAGGGATCTTTTTAAATGTGTATGAATTTTCTGACAGACCTTGCAGTCTGAGGCTGAGGTATCTTCCTACATACTTCAGGCTGTTTCAGGAATCTGCTTGAGGTGCTGTTCCTTTTCCATTTCCCAGCCGTGCTGCTGCATCCCTTCTGATCAGGCAGGGAATTGAGGCTTCGGGCTCAGTCCTCCGAGGAGACTCCTGAAGCTGCCTGGGAAAATTCTGCTGTGTGTGAGCAGCTGGCGAGGGCAGGCAGAGCTGCCAGACGAGGAGGGGTGTGAGTGTCTGAAGCAGTGGGAAGGAGGAAGCACACACTGACCGTCCTGGCTTTGATTTGGTGGGAAAGGTTTGGCTCCGGGTGCTGAGCCCCCAGCCCAGCAGCCTGGCACGAGCAGCTGCTCGCGTGAGACCTTTCCTGCTTTCTGTCCTGACCTCCTGTGTCGTGTTCTGGAGATGGTTTTTTATAAAGATGCTCTTGGGTGGTGAGTGAAGTGCCCTGATACATGTTCATTCCCCCAAGTCCCGTGGAGTATTATTTTTCTGTACTTAAGTGGAAAAGAAGAATCTGGCAACTGTGTAGGAGGCTGTTGCTTTGACTGGTGTACACAAGCATTAAAAATTATAAATCTGGGGGTTTTACCTGGGATTTTTTGTCTATTTTTTTAACTCTTTGAGCTCTTCTAGATTTCTTTGCATGCAGGTAGAAAATAAAACCTTAGACATGGTCAATGCCTTTGTCCCAGGAGAAATGCTGAGTGTCAGGAGAGCGTGGGCTTAGGGCTACAGCATTCCCAATTGTGGCTTGGGGCTACAGCATTCCCAAATGTGTCCTCTTGTGCATTTCCCACTGCATGGGGCCTGGAGCAGTTATCTGGAACAGTAGTAATGTAAATTGAATGAGCAGTCCAGTTAAATAAGTAATGAAGTTAGCAGGGTGCCTAATTAAATTAAATTCAAAATTATGTATGGATGATGCCTTTCTAATAATTGCTGTAGGTTTGTCATTGAGGAGCTCCACACTGCCCTCTTGGCTGAAGCTTCCCCTTTCCCAGGTGAATGTTGGTACCACAGAGGGATGTGTTTTACACTTCAGTATGTTTTGGCTCCTCCCTGATGCTCTTGTGACCATTGCAGTGTTGCTGTTTTCTGTTTTGCTGAGATGTGTGGAGGGAGTTTGGGTGATAGCAGTCTCTGCTGCTTATATGATATTTTTTACATTCCTACAGGGTTTCTGGTTTGCTCCTAGACCAGCCTTAGTGCTGTTTCCTTGGTCCCTGTGCCCCACTGATCTCCTTGTTGGGACTTCCCTGTCCTTCCCATCCCTGTGGTGCCTGGCAAGTTGCTCCTGTTTCCACGAAGCAGGGTGGCATGTCTGGTAATTCTGGGCACAATGATTTGGGCCATTTCTCTATTTGAAAATAATATCTTCATTTCCATCCTTCTGGGCTTCTTTGAAACAGCAGCACTTTGAAGGTCAGTTTGGGGATAAACATTAAGCTGAGGCAGAAAACCAATATTGAAGTGAGGGAAAGCTGCTGAAATTAAAGACACTTGAGAAGATGCAGCCATCACAGCCACCAAAGGGAATTCTCCTCTCTCTAGACAGCACGTTGAGGGCAGTCTCTCCCTGTCTTGGGCACAGTCAGGCACTCAGTGCATTTTGAAGATGGGTTGTCAAGGCAGAGCTGGCTCTGGCTGGCAATTACTGACCTTTGAGGTAATGTGTCCTTAATAGAAGGATGTGAGTACATCAGAGGAAGAATACTCATTGTCATGATCATCTTTGCACCTCCTTTTGAGAAAGGCAGGTCTATTAAAGGGCCTCTGCTCCAGCAGAACTGGTCCTGCCCCTCCAGGAGATGACTCCTGACATTTCTGAAGACGAGAGTAGATGTGGGGAGGAGAGACAGCCCAAACAACCAGAGCTCTGTTGCTGCTTTTTGAATTTCCCCCCTGCCCCCTTGTTCATTTTGCACCATTTTGCATTTTATGTGCTAAGTCCTAGATGGTGTCTTCAGTGTAGTAGCCAGGCTTGCCTGATGCAGGGGCTGTGCTCCTGGGGACCCACAGCTGCTGGTGTGTTTTGGGCAGGGAGATTGTTCTGCATGAAGCAATAAATGTTCCAGGTGATGAACAGCAGAAGATTTTTGTCACGTTCAGAGCAGTCTGATTCTTCCTTGTTGATGGTTTCCCTGGGAAAACCTCCAGGTGATGAGCAGGAGGATCACGCAACCACTTTTTCTCCAGGAATGACGAGTGCTTCCCCTGTGCTGCTTCATCAGAGAATCTGGAGGTCTTTTGCAAACCTTTAATTAGTCCTTGACTGGCCTTGACACCTCCATGCCCAGCGCTCCTGTGACAGAGCAGCAAGACTGGAGACCCCTGTAAGGGTGGGAGTGTGGGAGGAGAAGGATCTTGGCTAGAGTCCTTATGAACCCAGGGAAGTTTAGTAAACCACAGGGTGTAGTGACGGATATAGCAAAGTGATTTGCATGGGTGCAGTGACCTGAGCAGGGCTCTGCACATTTCATGCACAGTTGCGTTAAAGGGATGCTGATCATTTTCAGCATGACCTGCTAATTATCAGAGCAGATGAAAGCCTTTTTTTTTTTCCTCTTTAAATCCTCCTCCCCCTACATGCTCTCTTCTTCTCCCTGCTCCTTCCCCAAGCCCTTATCTAAGCTAATCAACATGACACAAATAGCCAAAAAAGCAGTATTCTTACAGCAGCTATTAACTAGAGAGGAAACAACGGGTGTCTGGAACCCCTCCGGAGGGACTTGCCTGGTATAACCCATTGCTTTTAACAGCCAGAGTGGGAGCTACAGAGTCAGAACAGAAAAGCTTTAAGCTTCTTTATTTTGAGGTCCTAATACGCAGTGACCTGTATGCTGTGATGTAGATTTTTAAGAAGACCCAAATGTGGAATTTGAGTGGTGATGAGAGGCTTCCCAGATACCTGATACATTTGTGATTAATTAAAAATTAATATCAATAGCTTTTTTTTTTTTGCTAAGTTTTCAAAAGTTTGAGACATGGCTGTGTCCTTCAAGGAGAGTCTTTCCATCCCTTTATTTTTGATAAAGCGTCCCTCAGCAGCAGAACACACAGCTGGATGGTTAGGGGAGGTTTATGTTAATAACAGCTAGGGGAGGGTTATGTTAATCTGGTGAAGTAGTTTCTGTGATTGCATCAAGCTGGCCACAAGTTTGTTTTCTCCCGTATTTCAAGCATTTGTTTTATCTAGAACTGTGGGAGGGATTTTTGCATGGTCCTCTGCTCTGTGCTAGATGAATACTTAAAAGTTGTGCTGGTGGTGATAACGGAGTAGGCTGAGACAGAGGACAGACGTGTCCCAGGGATTTTGGCTGCGGTGGTACGCTGGAGGGAGGCTGAGCAAATGGACACGATGTTTAAATAGTGTGTCCTGAATTGCTTTAATTTGGTTCTTATTTTGCAAGCCGTTGGCTGGGTTTTCTGTCCTTTCAGAAATCAGCAGCTTCTTATGAAATATGGAGCTGTTTAAAAACAGACAGCAGCTGCTCCATCCTTGCGTCAGCACGGACTCGGCAGAAGGAAGGGGAATGGTAGACGCTTGTTTAGCTGTGATATTCTTCCCTTCATTGCTGTTATCATATTGTGTTAACAGAAGGTCTGATCAAATATACACCAGGAAAGTAAGACTTAATGTTTCTTTGTTCTCCTGGAATGGTGTTGGGAGGGGAGTGGGGGAATGTTTGAATGAGACTTTTATTTATGTGGTTCAGATAGCTCAGCGTGGCCTGTGTCGGTAGAGATGTTGTTCTGCTCTTATTTCTTAAGCTGCTTGCTGTATTTTTAGCTGGGAAAAGTCTTTACTTTGTTTGTACAAAACCTCTGCTATGTGGTATGGAAACTTTGGGGGGGTGGTGGTGTAAGTATTTAACAGGGGGAGTACGATCTATTCACACTGACTTCCTAACTCGTTTTAAACTCTCCTTTAAAAAAAAAAAATCTCAGCCAGATTCTTTAAAAAATAAAATGAAAAATGAGGAACATTGTTGCACAAGAACTGGAAAGAACCCAAATAGTTTGCTTACTGTTAAAATTGCGACATGACTGGAAACATTTGGTAAAGAAAAATTAATTGCGTGGTGTATTTGTGGTTTCCTGTTGAATCTCAATTTCTAGAGGAGGTTGAAAATCCCATGGATGTTTCCTCAGATTACTAGATAGCATTATACCTTGTGTGCATGATGAAAGACCTTTAGTAAAGCCTGCCAGATACTTGCTATAAAAAGTCTCTCCCATCTGGAACATGACTGTTTTCTCCTTTTTAGTAGGATGATTTGAGCAGAGATAAACATGCAGTGAAATTTAGCCTGGTCCAATCTTACTCCACTACCAATATGGATTTCCTTGCAGTCTGGGAGTCACCTGAAGAAGGGTGCTCAGCCTTTTAATGAGCTTTGAAGCCATGGGCAGGGATGGCTGGTAAGGGAGCAGGGGAGGGCCAAGCAGTTGTCATTCAGCAGAGGATGGGCTTGAAGGTGGTGGAAGATCTGCTCTGGGTCATCTCTCATCACTCCTGGGTAATGATCCTGTGTGTGTTGAGCTGCAAAGCCTGAGCTTGGGGGAATCAGATGGGAGAACTTCAGGACTGTTTGGAGTCCCCCTTCAGCTGCCCTTTGAGGCCCCACCACAGCTGTCACAAAGCCACCTCCACGCAGAGCTGGAGCTGCTCTTGAGGAGCACCTGGTTATGAGTGCGGGCACACGTAGGAGGGCTGGATGGACAGGCAGGGTGGTGAATGCTGGGGCAGATTGCTGAAGAACGTGGTGGTTTCCCTGTCAGGAGGCTTGGGGAGTGTCTGAGAGCTGCTGGGTGAAACCCTGGGCTGGAGACATCTGGCCAGGGGTCAGAGCAGAGCATCAGAGCCCACAGCCCCTGCTCTACCTCCTCGTTTGATCACACAGAAGACGTTTGTGAATGCAAAAGTATAACTCACGATGACACAGGGCTTAAGGTTGTGAAATCTTTGAGGCTCTTCTGGGTATTCCTGTGGGAAGGGAAGAGTTATCCCTCAGATAATTTCCATGGGGAAATAGTTAATCTCATAAACACCAGAGGTTGTTTTCTAAAGCGAAGGCAGGGCTGTGGGGGAGCGTGGTTAACCATGTAGAGTGAAGACAGGCTAAAACTCATAAAGGAAAAATGTATGTAGGAGTTTATAGATGTATATGAGTGTATTAGAACTTAAATTCGAGATCACTGACTGAGATTAAAATGAGCTGCTGTGGAGCTAAACCACTTACAGAGAGCTGAGAGCAACTTTTTGAGACGGATGATGGCCCCACAACTTGATGACTGAGAACAGGCACAGTTGTTTAAAGTGTGCTTCTTTAAAGTGTTGGGTTTTTTAGTGTAGTTTGAAATAATGAAAAACTTATTTTAGGATTAATGCTCATCCAACTTCCTGAAAATTCCCAACCAGTTTTGAATGTCTGTGTTCACTCCTGGGCTGTTGGGAGTTAAATTTTCCTCTTGACTCAATTGTGGAAACAGTCTTCATTTATCGTTTCCCAGTTTAGCTCCCGTATTAAAATTATAACAAGGCTGGGATTTATTTTTGTCTTGTGTACATTTATCTCCTGTGTATCCTTGTGTCTATTATTAGAGTCCTGCTCCTTTGCTAAATGGATTGGCCGAGTTCTTGGGGACAAAATATTGAAGCATATGACTCGTCTGCAGTACCCCTCAGCCACTCAGCCCTGCAGTATTCATAGTGCCTGGGCTTACCCAGTGCTTGTCACAGCTTATTTTAAATGCTGAGGATGCAGTGGGCAGAGCCAGCAGATAGGAGATCTTAAATGGCATATCAGTTTGTAAGTGAAAGGAGGGAGGAGGTGGATGTGGAGGGGAAGCTCCAGCTGAGAATGAGCAGATAACAGTGGTGTATGTTTGGGAAGCAGCTGAGTTGCATGGCCTGGGTACAGCCCCCTTGTTTAGATTTTTTTGTTTGGATTTTTTTTTTTTCTTGACAGGATATTTCTGTTTCAGACTGAAAATCAGGAAATCTCAAATCCTCTGGAAGAGGACTGGTGATTGGATGGCTATGAACTTACCTTTTCCTGGGTTAAAAAACAAGTTTTACATGGATTCCAGCCATGTTTCAAAGCCCCTGTGACTTCTGCCAGTTGGTGGCTGAACACTTGTCCTCCAGTTTCTACCTGACTTCTTGGCTTGCACAAGAGTGATTTGTGTTTCCACTGATCTTTCCTCCTGTTTCCACATCCAGTCTGAGCTAGCTGGTTTTTTGGTCTGTCAGGGATTTGCTCTGTTTTATAGCTTAGCTGTTGAGTATCTTCACCATGTTCTTGCTTTGCTTTCAGGATCTGTTTGTCCATGTGGTCTCTTACGTGTCTGCAACTCTCTCCTGAGTGTTAGGAAGATCCTCAGAGCTCTGTACATTGTATTGTTACACCTTTCAGAGGTCTAGTTTTTGATGCTTTTAAATTTTTTTTTAATTGCCTAGGCAGTGCCTTTGGCAAGAACATGGTCCAGAACTCACAGAAACAGAGTAGACTGTTACTGAAGTAAAGCACGGCTTGGGATCAGATTCTTGATTTGGTTTTTATTCCCTTCTACTTTGTTTCACTAAAAGCTGTGATGAGGTACTTCCCTACTCTGATTTGTTTGATTTTTTTTTCCTTTCTCTACTGTCTATGGGGTATACTCTGCTACTGGGCTTCTTGATCCAGTTGGAGAGGCATTGCCTAGTAATGCCAGCTTTCCAGATCCTGGGATGAGTCGTCTTTTTCCACCTCCTCCCTTCTTTGTGTTCCTCATCCAACATCCTTTGGTTCCTACGTACGTGCCACATGCTTCCTTTGTTTTGCCTGTGTTAACAGAATTTTCTGACTTTGGAGCCTGTTCCAAAGGATGTGGCTTGGCCCTTGCAGAGCTTTTTCTCTGCTGCAGGCTCCTCTGGTAGAGGCAGGTGTGCCCAGTCTGCAGTTGTACCTGGGGTGGGTGTGTTTTTTGGAGGCTCTGGCTTGTGGAGCAGGGGGATGGTTTAGCCCTGGCCATGCAGCTGTGGGTGTAAGAGACTTGGAGCTGCAGGGTAGGATCAGCACACAGGACTGAATTGCCTGAAGGATTTTTTTTACTGTGGCCACAGAATTGCTTGGCAGGTGGAGGAGAGTTGATCAAACAAACCTGCTTCCACCAATTGTCCAGCTTTTAAATTTCTTTCGGGGATTTTTTTTTTAAATTTCATGGACTTTAAAGCATGTGTGATTGAACAGTTTAATTAACTGTGGGAACTGCTGGAGAGAACGTACTGGGATTTTCTGCAAACCTTGCTGCCCATTTCATGTTTTTGGCACGGCAGAGTTGCTGTGAGCAAGCAGGCAGGAGTGCCCTGAGGATGTGGCCCAAGCAAGATGTTATCACCTGAACAGAGATTAAAGTGCCTGTGCAGTTGACTCTGGTGTGTAGGCTGGCTGTTTGCTGGTGGGAACCAGTCCCTGGTCTGGTACCCCTACCTGAGCCAAGGTGCACCGTGGGCACATTGCTCATCTTTGGGTCATCTGCTCTTCCACCTGACACCTCAGCCTATTTCAGAACTGTGAAACTGGTTACAGGAGGAATATCAGCAGCGTTGTTAAAGTTACAGGAGCTTTATGGAAACCTGGAGGTTTGGCATGGCCTGCCAGCATGTTCTCAGAGGTTGCTAACAGGTGATATTTCAGCTTGTAATCCTGCTCTCCCTGCAGTCCCCATGACTTTGCAGAGGCTGGCATTCAGCCCGAGTTCTTCTCCATGTCCTGTCAGGAAAGTCACCATGTCTGGATCCCTGGCATGGCTGAACATGCTTTCCAGGCCATGGGAAAACCTGAGGGGTGCTACAGCAGCTGTGAGTGGCTCCTTCTCCAGGGAGAGCAGGAGAAGTGAAGGCCCACCTTGGAGTAATGGAGGTTAGACCAACAAGGTTCTGGCTTGTGTTTCCAGCTTTATTAGCAGGGATCAAAATTGATTTTCTAATGTATTTTTCTTGTGTTCCCAGTGATTTTCTGTGGTCAAATCTGCCTTCTTATTTTGTCCCTGTGCATGAGTGGATTATATTTGGAGCTGGTTTCCAAGCTGCAGAGTCTGCTTCATCCTGCCACCCAGCACTGAATGTGCCCTGGCCGTGCAGTCTGTCCAGAGGCTGTACACGATCAAGCACACCCCTAATCGGTCTGGAATTGTTAAAGGTCAAGGATATTATTGCAGAAGGTTCATTAAAAAAAAAAAAANTCTGTAAGAGGTGCTGGTGGTTATTTCCTTTAAATCCTTAGATTTGGGGTTTGAGGGGAAAAATTATTAAATGATGTTTTAAAGCTGAATAAAGAAGTCAGTATTGAATGTTCTAATGTCTTACAGATGCTGTGGGGTTTTATTTTAAATTTAACAATGGGAGTTGGAGTGGCTCCAGCACCATAAGAATAGTCTGTTTAATTAAGGGTTTAAGCTGGAAAAGCATGTGTAGTGTGATGCCATTTTAAAGTTTCAGCAGGGTTTGGTAGTTGTTACTCCTCATCTTGCATCATCCATCGTGTGTCTGGCTGGGGTCATGGTGGGGCTGGGTGTTGCTTACCCAGAGAACAGAGGTTGGTCTGTGTAACAGTAGGAAGCTTTCTCCAGATGTTTTAGCCCTGACTTTACTATTTTCTCTCTCTTGTGGCTCCTGATGCCCACCTTCAGGTGCTGTCTCTGCAGGCACGTGCACATGGTGTGTTACAGCTTTGGTTTTCCCTAATGGTTTGGAGTTGTTCTTCAGGCTGGGGAGAGGCTGTTTTGTAGTCATATTCTTAGATGTCATCTTGATAATAGCAAATTGGGATGGAGGTTTTGGGGGAAGGGGCAGGACACTGGGGCCAAATGCAGCCTGCTCAGGGAGGTCTCCTGAGACACACTGAGGTTTCACTGGCATGGAGGAGCAAGAGACAGCTCTGTCTGTGGCATTCAGCAGAGCAGGGCTGAGTCCCATCCCCATGGAAGTTCTTAGGGTTCTCTATGGCTTCTTCACCTGCAACTTACTGGGGTGAAACCCAGAAAGTTTGCCATTAAAAAGAGACTAAATTATTATTCTCACCGGGAAAACACAAGTGTTCCAGTCATGTGACTCTGAGTCCTCATTAGGAAAAAACAACATGAAGAGATTTAAAGTTGGCACCTCTTAACTTTGGCCCATTCTGAGCCCATGGGATTCAGGTAGATGCTCCAGGACAGGTCTGGTTTTCTCTCCTCTCACGTGTGGCTCTGCTTGGCTCTGGTAGCACAACGTGTATTTAATTATCGGCAGCAACAGCTGCTGCTCTTGGCCATCTTGCACATTTTGGTATAGGAACCAGCATCTGCCAGGGTGTGCTGCATCCTGCTTTGTGCTAAGATGATTGGTTGGCTTTTTTTTTTAACTGTGGGAATTAGGCTCTTCTGTGGCATTAGGAATTGTAGCCTTGTATCAAAGGCTGAGCAGCTGTGAGCCTGACTTGTACTAAGGAACCTTTATGGTTTGCATTTAGTCTCTCCTGGTATGTTTATTCCCATAAAATAATTAATTGAACTAGAGCTCCAAGCAGTGTTATCACCTCTACACATTAGAAAATCATAATCATGCTCTGCAACTTAATGAGATTTAGAAAGAAATGTTCTTTTTTTTGTTTGCCTTCTGGTTTTGAGTGTTAAAGACTCCCAGGGGTTGTGCATTCCAGCCTTTCCTGGAGATCACGGGGGCAGTGAGCTGCTGTGTGCAGAGGGCTGGCCATGGAGAGCCACCAGTGCAGAGCAGGAGCCTTTGGGTTTCCCAGCATTCTTGCCAAAAATGGAGCTGGATTGTGAACACTGGCAACACTGTTTTGAGAACTGAGCACTGAGAATGGAGCTGTGTTTTTTGTGGTGGCCTTGGCTCTGCTGTTCTTCAGTTTTCCCTTTAATTTCTATTGTTTTCTTTGCTTATTTGCTAACTTGCAAAATTCAACAAATTGCAGAGGATCTCCCAGCCCTTGGGGTGAGTTTTCCACAGAGCTGCAGTGAGCCAGCACACGGCAGTGGCACTCACTGAGCTCATGCTCAGAGGTGTCAATGCAGCTGGGACCTGCTGGCCTTGAGGTGGTCAGGGTCTGTGCCAAGCTGTGGAGATGGTGGGGTCATCCTGGACACAGTGTGTGTGTATAGTCAAGGTAAATATTAACTTCCCATCATCTTGGGGGCTGCTGTGGGTGTGTGTTAGCTGCTCATTCCAGTGGGATTTGGTTGAAATGCGATCATAAGGCTCCTTAACTTCATCAGTCTTCCTACACCACTGACATTAATGATGGCTTGGGTGTCTTTTCCTCTTCTGTTTGAGTTTTGCTGCTGTTTCTCAGTCTTGCCAGGATGTGTTACTGCTTTTAACTCATTCAGCTTCAGAATAAGCCCGACTGTACGGGCAGGTTGCCCCACACTGCCACAGTGGCACAGGACATCTCAAGTGCAGCTGGTTCTCCAGGACATCCTGCAGTGCTATCCTGAAAGGACGCATGAATTCTCCCAGCTTGATGAGAGAGGATTTGTAAAGCATTTTCCTTCCCTGCAGCTCTGCATGTCACACCCAGAGCCCCCCCAGCCTGCTCACAGCTTGCCCGGGTGGGCAGTGACAGAACCACATGCACAAAGTGTTATTTTGTGGTCTGTTTTCTCTCAGGCCAGGCGAGCTGGAGGAGAACCTCGCACGCAGCTCACTGGAGCCAGCGAGCAGAGCAAATGTACCTGCTGAGTAACAGACTGAAATAACCCCAGAAAAGCTCAGATGGGGTTGTGGCACTTACTGCAGATGCTGTGTCTGTGACAAATCAACAAATCCAGTGGATGGGAAAGGGTTCCTGTGTGCTGTCCCTGGGAAGAGGAGCATCCCCTGCTCCACCGCCCGGGGACCCTGGACCGTTCATCTGGGCAATTCCCGCTGGTGGTGCAGGAAGGAAACGGTTAAAGGAGGAGAGGTTGTCAAGTTGGGTTAGCCATCAGATAGCTAATATTTTAGAGGTTTTTCAGAGCTAAGCTATAAAAAGGCCGTAGCAGTATTTCAACTCGCCCATTGTCTGCTGGAAGCCAGCCAGCGTTGCCATGCCGACGAGGAATTATTACTTGCTGCCAGAGCTGGAGGAAAAGCTCATACTTTTGGCTTCAAAACAGGAGGGGTGGACTTATGTAATCCACTGTGTTTATAGGCTGAGACTGGCAGGAGCATTGAGAAATAATTACAGGCTTTCCATTTCATTTCCAGATTGGTTTTAAGACTGTGTGGCCTCGCTTTATTTATTTATTTTGAAGTTAAGAGCGTGGCTGCTAAAGATGCAGGAGGTGATGTGGGGATGCTGCTAGGTAAGTACCCCGCACTTCCCTCCCCCGGCTGGCTGGGCGGCTTTTGTTTTGGTGGCGTTTTGTGTGGAGAACTAAACTAGGCCACAGCAGAAAGAAGTTGCTGTGAAAAACTGGGACTTGGCCCGACGACACAGAAACTGTTTAGTGCTGGAGGCTGAGCACACACTCTGCGGTTGCCCGGCCGGTGGAGGTGAAGTGTGAGGTTTTGTGAGCCCCTGCTGCTTTCTGAGGTGATTTAATCCCTTCAGCCCTCCTTGGTGGGGAGCGTGTAATTTTAGGGGGAGGGTAGCAACAGGGAAAAAGGAGAGAAAAAGGTTGGAATTTTTGTTTTTCCCGGACGCCTTGGTCTCCCGCGTTGCTCCGTTGGCTGGAGTGGAGATTTGTCAGTGGGATCAAAGCAGTTTTGCTGATGTTTCATGCTTTTGAGAGGTGAATTGCAAAGTTTAGCCTGTAATTAATGTGGGTTTGTTCATCCTGGGAGCAGTCAGGAGTTGCTGCTGTAATTTGGGTTTGCCTGAAAAGCAGCGCTCGGTGTGTTTTGACTTCAGTCAGGCCGGTGGGAGTTTGCAGCTGCTGTTCTGGTGCTGGCTGTCACATACAGGAGTTACTGCTGGTGAATTCTACTGCAGAACTTTGAGAATGGCTGGTTTTGCTGGTTCTGAGGGTTGTGGTCCTGTAATCCTGGGGAAGACTCTTCTGGTGTGGTGGGGATTCCAGGAGGGATGGTGGGATGGGGCTTTAGCTGAGCTGGGAGGTGGCAGCAAGGACAGGGATGCTGCGGGTGGGACGGGAGGGCTGTGCTGGGGCAGAGTCAGAGCTGGGGTGAGCCGTGCTGCTCCTCATTGTGCTCAGTTCTTCTTCAGTAAATGAGAAACTTGCAACTGGGACTTTCTCAATCTCTTTAACACTGGGTGTAAATACAGCTCCAAAGAGTTGAATGAAGCCCGTTTTTGGAGGGGATGAAGAATGTTTTGATATGCTGCAGAGGTTACAAAGGTGTATAGAAACTACAGTGTGCTGTGATTTTTTAAAATTTTCTTTCATGGCACAGCATCCTACTAAGGAGTTACCTTCTCAGTCCATGCTAATCTGCCTTCCTGCCACTGTTGTATGGTGTGTACAGATGAACTGTCCTTACTGCTGTGCCAGACTGCTCTCGAGAGTGGACTCAGTGTTGTCCAGCACTTGTGACTCGGAGATCCTGCACTTCTTAGGGACAGCTGCAGTTCCATATGAACATATTTGGGATCTCTCTTGAAACACAGGGGTGCCTCAGTGGAACTGATGTACACAACAGCTTGTTGAATGCACAGTGCAGAAATAAACTGCTTTTTCCACAGTTTCCCACAGGAGAGTGGTGGCACTCTTTCAGTGGGGAAATGTCCCTTGAAACAGCAGCTTTGCCTGGTGTTATCAGAGATGCATGGGTGTGTTACACAAAATAATTCAGTCATTTAATGATCCATAATACTGCTCTAACTCCTACCACAGATGCTGTTGGATTCAATGCAAGTTGAATTTGTTACTGCAGGGGTTTTTGGGGTTTTTTTTTTCCTTTCTCTGGGAATCATGCCAAAATGAACTGTATGTTCTGTTCGTAAGAGCTATGAGTAATGTATGTGTGAATCTATAACATAAGTAATATGAGTATATAAAATGTGTGAGTATGCAGGATCTGTGTATCCTGTGTCTGCAGAGCACCGCACACATGCTCCGTGTGCGTTCTGAAACGGGCTGTGATACATGTCTGGGCAAAATTAATGACATGCCTTGGAGTTCCTGCTCGCTGCAGAGCCCTGTCTGATGGCCTCAGCACAGAGGGCTGAGCTGAAATCCCCCTCACAGCTACAGTTTGGCTGCTTAATTGCCCATTTGGAGGAGTTACAAATTAGAGAGAGCTGGAAGTCCCTCCCTGTGCCTTAACAGAGAGGGGAGGGATGCTTGCACCTGATGGGTTCTGTGGGGTTGTCGGTCAGTGAGGGGTCTGGGGGTGCCTGGGGGTTTGTTCCTTGGAGCAGGGGGTACAGGGAGAGCTGGGGGTCCCACTCTGCATCACCCCAGGTGGGTGCTGCTCCAGGAGCTGCTGTGTGAGTGATGCACTACAAGGCAGGCCTGCTGCTTTTAGCAGGAATTTCTTTTTCAGATGAATAAAATGGGCTTTCACTTATAAATTATTTTTCTTATGTGAAAAATGAGAAGGTGGCAAGTAGCCAATTTCCCCGCCTCCCTCTTCCCAGCTCCGATGAGGTCATTGCCTCTTAAAGTTTATACCACGCACTGTGAGACATGGCTGGAGGAGCAAGAAGGCAACAAATGACTCTCTCGGAGCGGTGGGAGTGATGACTGCCCATCCCTGAAATGTTAGTCAGCCGTAAGTGATACCTGGGCAGGCAGAGTGGGGAGGGGTCTGGTACAGATCTCTGGAAAACCTTATGGGATCTCTGGAAAACCTTATAGGATCAGATCCGTGTGGGAGGGCAGTGCCCTGGTCACTTCCCAGTCCCTGCTGTGCTCCAGGTACAAGGCACAGCAGGATCTGGGGTGCTTTGGGTGCAGCTCCAGGGGGTGGCTGTGCTGTTTGGTGGGCTGCCAGGTGGAAGGAGGCTGGGCATACGTGCCTTGGAGAAATGGGATCAGCAGCAGTCCTGGCATTCCTTGTCTGAGCTTGCTCTTGTGTCCATTTACTTTTCCTCGGGAATTTCCTCAGCGCTGTTTTTGCAATGGGGTTGCAAAAGTTCATGACCCAGTGAAGGAGCTCTCCAAGACCTTTGTGTCCTGGCTGAGTGGCTGCCTGGAGAAGCTGTTTTTCTTTTCCCTTGAACTCCGTGCTGAGCTGTGTGTGGATTCCTGAGCTATTGTTTTCTTCTTGTCTGTCCCCCTCCGCCATCCCATGGTGGAAGTGATACAGAAACAGGACTGCCCAGACCAGGAGCTGGTCCCCGGGGCTTTTACACACTGAGCCCAGGAGGGTGGATTTGGGGAGCTGTACCCTCCTCCCCACAGCCTCCATTGGGGTACCTGGGGTACAGTGGCCTGCATTGTCTGAGGTTTTCAGGTGCAGCATTGGCCTGAAACCACTATTTCACAGGTGCCATAATTGATTATTGAAATATCGGAGCTTATTTCCTGCCTGGTGTCTTTGCTGTGGCTCTGATTTTGGCTGGAGCTGGCTGTGTGTTCTGGGGTGGTCAGGGAAAGGACTCTTGATGTGTCCCTTATTGTTTCACAGCCCTGTCACTGCTCTGTGGAGGTACAGGTGGAAGTTAGTGAGGGAGAGGTCCTACATGTCACTGTACTTTTAGGCACAAACTTAATAAAACCCAACCTATATTAAAATTGCTCTTCATTGCAGCTTTTCTGTTTCCTGGAGATCAGTGAAGCGTCCTGTTACTTCCAGCTGCTCTTGTGCTGCTGTACCCCAGTGAAACCTTCTGTTCACCAATTCTTTGTCTTTTTGCTTCTCCTTAGCAGCCTCGTGGATTTTTTTTTTTCTCTGTCGACACAATACAATCACTCCTTGTTAGCCTATCTTGCTCTTTCCTCTTTCAAGGAAGGGAAGGAGCAGGGGAACCAGATCTGATAATTCCAGTGAGTAGAACTGTTCCCCTGAGCCCTTTATAAAGAAATAAAAAGGCTCTCCTTCTCTCTGCTTCTCTTTGAGTACAAGCACTTTACCCTCTTGGATTCCCTGCAGGCTCCTCATACTGCTAAAATTGAAACATCAAGATGTCTGAGGCAGCAGGAATTACCATCAGTGTTTTGACACCTGGAGGTACAATTTCTATTAGCTTTTATATAAAAACAACACCAGTTTTGCCAACAGAGTTCTTGTTAAATAATGCATGAAGACCCCACTCCTGACAGTAGATATTTTTCTTTCACTTCCCTGGACTCTTGGATAATGGCTTTATTTTTGTGACCATTGGGGAAAACTGTATGCACTCTCACATGTGGAAGTATGTATGTGAACACACATGTGCGGAGTCAATTACCCCATTTGCTAATTAATGTGGGGAGATAGGGAAAAGCAATTTGAGGTTGGTCTGTTGAGCAGGCTTGGATCATTGTTTTATTTCTTTGGGAGCAGCAGAGCACAGCTCTCCTGAGAGCTTTGATGGAAAATAAGACTGTTTCTGTGTGATCTGAGAGGCCCTGGGAGGGTCTCAGACAGGGATGAGCACAGGGGTCATCAGGAACAAGAACGGGAAACTTGTGGTTTTGCCTGGATGATGCTTGGCGTGGAGCATATGCTGTGTGCTCACTTTTGGGGAAAATGAAGTACAACAGAAGGGCACAGCATGTGGATGTGACTGCTAATAGTGAGAATCAAAGTACAGTTTTGACATTTCTAACCTAATAAGTGGCGCTGCGTGCGAGAGCCTGCTTATTTTCCTTTTTCACCATGAGATGCTTTGACAGAGGAGTAAAGTCCCATTTTGACGTTTCTGTCATTTTAACTAAAGAGAGAGATTACAGTAAATTGGATTAAGTGAAAATCTTCTTCAGATGTTTGTGGTTTGGGCTGATTTATGGATAGATGTCATTTGAACGTCATTGTGCATTTTTTAAGCATCTGCTTGATGGTTGCTTTAATGCTGTTTCTGCAAATAGTCCACGCAGAGGAGGGAAGGCTGAGCAAGCAGCAGCACCCCATGACAGAGCTAATGCTGGTGTGTGGCATGGGGACAGCAAAACACTGTCCTTCTCACGCTCCTGGGCTCACAGTGCCGGGTTCTGTAATGGGCGTTTGCTTCTCATTGGAGTTCCTGTTATTAAACTTTGTTATCTTCTGCTGAAAGTCATTTAAATAGGCTTTTAAAAGTATTTTTCCCACCCTGGAGAGAGATGGTTCAGCACACACATTCCTTGTTGTGCTCTTGGCAAATCTGGGGTTGCCTGTTGCCCCGCGACCGGCGGTGACGTTCTTCTGGTTACGCTCATGCAGAGTCCTTCGCTTGCCATGAGTGTGACTTTTCCAGGAACCAAAATATTCTCCTAAACGTGTGCTGGCTCACTGACAGGAGCCATGTGAAAATACTTTGTCCGTGCACAGATATTTCCAAAAGATAGTGTTGAAAGTTCTTCCATTAAACTTACAACCTGAGACTTCTGAAATTTATACGTCCTTCGTGGCTTCCTCCACCTAAGCTATTTAGGAGCTGCTGGTGCCATTTGGAAAGCTGCATAATCTCTTGTGGGTGATGATGTAATCAGCACTGTAATCAAATCTGCCAGTGATGTCATTGCTGGAGTAGTCCAATGTTCCCTGGTGCAGTGATGAGTGGGATGAGATTGAAGTGTCATTTGGTGATGGAAAGTGGGATGTGCCCACCCTGGGAGGTGTGGGGCAGTTGTTGGCCAGCACTGATTCTGGACCTGCTTCTGCTCCACGCCAAGCAAAGGCAGCATGGGACTGGGGCTGGGAGTGAGACTGTAAAAATTGCCTTAATTCTCTCAAGGCATCTCTTAGATTGCCTCTGTATTTATTTTTACTGTCTTGGGGCAGGAAGGCACTGCCCAGATGTAACTTACAGAAGGCTGCCATAGGAAGCAGAATGCATCAAACCCCAGTTCTTGGGGTGAGTTGGCTGGTGATGCTTCACATCTTCACTCCCAGCTGAGCCCACTGGTTTCATTTGCAGGGTCTCAGCACTGCCAGAGGTTTCTCGTGCTAGTGGTGACACCAGGGCTGTGGTGTTTTGTTTTCTGCCTCTGTGCCCACCTCAGTGCTTTGCAGCATCCTTGCAGCCAAAAGACAAGATTTTGCCCTTTGTGCCTTGCCAGTGACTCAAAGGGCAATTCTTTAAACATTTTCTATGTTATTTTTCATGATACAATTATTAGTAGAAGATCACACTACTGAGGGAAGATAAATTTGTAATCCTGCTTAATGGCTGATCTTATCCAGCTGAGTAACTCTCATTGCATAAGGGACAGTGACCTGAAACCTTTGTAAACCATCAGACAGGATGCCTTTCCCTTCTCTACTTAGCACACATGGGTGTGATACAGACTTTAAATGGTTTAAAGTTTACCTGTTTCACTTTGAAATTGGAATACCTGCTGATAACTAACCTTTGGGTTGGTGTGCCAGAGAGAACAGTGGTGCTGCAGGGTGTGAGTGACTTTAATGTATCAGTCTATGTGTTGAACTGCATCTCTTGCTCTTTGGGATAGCTAAACAGCATTTACAAAGGTTACCTGGCATGAATTACAGGAGGATCAAACAGAAGAGCTTGGTCACAGCCCTTCTCAGGCAGGTTCATTAGAGGGGCTGGGATGGGAGCTCTGAGGGATGCTCTGGCACGGGGGAAGAGCCCTGCTCCATCCTNGTTCTGGAGGAGGTGCTCCTTCATTTACCTAAGGTGATATCCTGGTGGCTGGCAGTGGGGGAAGGAAGAGGGGTTTTTTCTCCCTGATTTGGGTGAATCAGTGCTGTCTGTGATGGATTCTCACTGTGACAGGCTCTCAATTGGAACTCCCAGGGGAAATTAGCCTGCAGCTTTTTCCTTTATTAAATATTCTCCAGTGCCATCCCAAAGGACAACTTTTTAGTGCTCTGCAATGTTTCATCTATATTTTTAACATCACCTGCATGGAATGTGGCAGTATATGGTCTATATTTACATTAAAGCCTATGCACAAATAGCTAAGAAATTATAGACAGCATGTTCTGCTCTTCAGGTCTGTAACATGATGGGGCCCTATACGCAGGTGTGGGAATCTCAGCTGGAGATACTGCAGATTATTGCAAAGTCCAGTAGCTTACTTAGAGCTAGGGCTTATAAAGATTGATTTAGCCATTTATTCAAACACCTATTTAATGACTGATTAAGCCTTTATAAACTATTTGCAACTTTTAAAATGGGACCTGATGTATTGTAGCTCCACTAGCATCTAGCTAATAAAATAGGCTGTGGACCTGTAACGCTGATTTAGTTGACAGAAATGCTATTTCATGTGTTGAAGTATTAAGTACGTTGTTACAGATAGTTCTTGGTGTGTTTAAGGTACAGAAGTACAGTCTGCTGCTTTGCTTCTGTCCTTGCAGCAGCTCTGCCAGAGCCCTTTGTGGGCTTGGAGCAGAGCCCTGGTGATGCTGGTGACTCTTCCCACACATCCCAGCTGACCTGGCTTGCTGCTGGAGCAGGTGGGGTCCTGCACTTTCCCCTGTGGCCCTGTCTGATCTAGGCTGAGGGAAATAAAAGTTGTAAAGGGGAGAGGGTGGTTTGCATGGAGCCATGGGGTGCCAAACTGGAATTTCATTGAAGAGTGGGAGAGCAGGAAGGTTGCTTTGAAAGAGAAGAGGTGCAGGCAAAACTGCATCCTGCTTCATATCCAGAATTGTGCTGTTTTGTGAGTTTTACTCAAATCTACGAATGGCTGGGATTTGAAAGGACCTTAAATATCATCTAGTTCCAGCCCCCTGCCCCCCCGTACCTTACACAAGATCCAACCTGTCCTTACCTTTATTTAACCAAGTACCAGAACCTAGAAGTAAATTCTGTACACAAGATTAACGAAGACGGGCTTTTTAAAATCTGACTTCTTTGTCTGTGTATAAAAGCATTTTTTTCCATGAACTGCTCAACTTTCCATTTGCTTGAGCTGTCCAGAGCTGGCAGCTGGGATGAGCTGTGTAATGGGATATCTGAATCGCAGCAGGAAACCAGCTCCAGTTTAAGCAGACCTGATTTAAAAGCAAATTCAGTCAAACCAGAACAAGCTCCTGCTTGGAGAAATTAAAACTGCTTTATGTCCGATGGATGGCACTTCTGCTCAGGTCAGTAACTGCTGCTGAGGGATTCTCAAGTGCAGGTTGAGCAAGGCACATCCCTGATGCTCTGCACTTCTCACGGGGCTATAGGAAGTAGGTAAAATTCGGCAAGGGCTGGCTTTTCCTGTGTCCCCACTCCTGCCTAGGAGATGACTTTCTGCTCACATGGTTAAATGATCTTGGTGACTGGTGTATGTTTGGATGGTAATGCTGTCTTTTCCCTTAGCAGTCTGAGCTTGTAGGACTTGGAAATGTTGCGGCAAGGCTGATGATGTAAATGAGCACATGGGGACGTGGGAATGGTCCTGCCCTGTGGGTGGCTGATGTAAAAACAAAACTGGGAAGCATTTTCCAGGCTTGGGCTGGGGAGCAGGGAGGTGGTTTTGTGGAAGGCTGCAATTAATATTTCTCTTTCCATGTTGTTAAATAGTTCAGCATTCATTTCTTTACCTCTAGCATCTGTCTGCAAGATTTGTGTGTTTGTTTCTGGAGACTTCCCACTCCTGGGCAGCCAGCCGTGCCGTAGGAAATGGAGGGAGAAGGGGCTGGCTGCACTGGCCTGAGCCCATTGTTCAGTTCCCAGCCAGCTGTTGTGCAGCTGTTTGCAGTGCAGAGACCACAGTGATTTGAACTGAGGGGGTTTCCCAGAGCTCACCCCTGCGCTGGGCAGGAGGTGACACATGAGGCTGCCCTGTGGCCCCCTCCAAGGGGACGTGTGTGGCTGTTGTGTAGAGTGCCAGGGGCTTCTCTGGGACTCTGTGATAGGATGAAGAAAATTAAGGCTTATTTACCCTGTCTAACTGCTCAAATATTTTCTTTCCTTGATTTTTTTTCTCTCTGTAAAGTTTATCACTTTAACCCAGGGATAAGAAATAAACTGTGGGGGACACTAATGAATTGTGAGAGGGGAAACAGCGAATTCCCCTTTGGGTAAGAGTTTACTGTTCAAGCCTTGACCTTGTTAAAACTTGTTAACTCAATAAAAGTTTGAGTATTTAAAGACAAGCGACTTCTTCCTGCCTTGAGGGGCACAATTAAGTCATTCCACAGCCCTTAAACCAGAGCTGTGGGAGCAGGACTAAGGAGCTCACTATCCTGCCTAAGTCAGTGGACAGCCTTCCCACCTGGGTCATCTCTGTGGGGCTGCTGCAAGTGCTGGCACAGTCTGGCAGTGCTTGTGTGGGAAACCTGCTATTTCCCAACTGCTGGGAGGATGACATTGCTGCTTTTGAAGGGCAGGCAGTTCTTTCATGGGTTGAAGTTGTGGTCAAGTGTTTTGTATTAAAGCAGACTGAATTTCCTGGGTAGAGCATGCAACAGAGCTTCACGACGTGTGTGTGCTGTGTTCATCTATAAAAATTCCTGTACAGCTTAAAAGATGGAGTTATCCCAAATACAGAAACTTGCTGTTTTTCCAGTTTGAAGTGGCATGTCTGTGCCTACCGAGATGTAATCAGTACCCACTGGTGGGAATTCTTCTGGAATTGCAGCTCCAAAGGTGGACAAATAAGGATTTTCCTATGCCAGAGAGTCCCAGGAGCACACACACTGCCCAGCTGTGCAGAGGAGTAACCCCTGTTGTGACTGCTTTACACCTGGAGTGCTGTGATTGCCTCTTTGCTATTTAAAAAGCATTTGGCTTCTTTTTTTTCCTTTTTTGGTTGGATTTGTGTTCCCTGGGTGGGCTCAAGGGCTTTGCAGGAGCAGTGGGAAGGGCTGTGTGTTGTGGTACAGAGCCCTCACAGGCACCAGCTATTTCACAGCTATTTTCCATTAAATCCACCATCACTGGCTACTCCAAGTAAAGCAGCAGGGCTGTTCAAGGCAGTTGTCTCATGAACAGCTCAACTGCCCAAGCAGAAGTCATGGGGATTTGGGGACAGAAATTGTCTTAGTTATCCCTGTGTAAGCTGTTTCAACTTGATACCACGGGAAACTCATTGCCTCAGCAGGGACAATTTTGGATGCAGTGTCTTTTCTTGCTGTGTGTGATGAGTGTTCATCTCAGTTTAAATCTGAGGCCTTCATCAAGGTTATTAGCTCAATGCATGAAAGTACTGGGAAGCATCCTTAAATACCTCCCAGATGGACTCTGGAAAGATTATTATGCCATAATTTGTTTCTATAGCTCCACAAAAGCAGTATTTGACCTTGAGAGTGTGACTCTCCTATTTCCTGGCATTCCCAGTGCTCTTGTCCAGCCCAGCTTGGTGGGAGTTCAGTGACTCAGAGATAGAGCTGCTCTTTGCCCAGGAGCTGTGCTGCCCAGATCAGGAGGATTGCTTTGTGTCACACGTTTCCCTCGTGGTTTTCTTTGTTTCTCTTACAGGGCTGAAAGGTTGGAGGGTGAGGAGCCCTTTGAAACCTTGGCCCCAGGACAAGTGGAGAGGGACAGGAGGTACCTATTTGTGCCTGTACAGTGGCAGCAGTAAACTGGGCCAGTGACTCATCTTAGGAATAGCTTGACATTGGCAGCTTAAGGGGTTTTTAAAGTGGTTATTAATTATTATTACTAAATAGCTTGGAGTTCAGCAATTGCTAAACAGGATGGACTGATAGCCCAGGGACTGGGCATTTTGCCAGCAAACAAGGCAAAAGTCTCCCCTCCCTCTCATGTGACAGGGCAGGGAGACCAGAATCTTCTGACCCCAGCACTCATTGCTTCTCCCTGGAGGAGCAGACCCTCCAAGATATCTCATCTGTGTAGCATGAATTACAGTCACCTTTCAAGGACTCCTGCAAACGAGTCCTCAGGCTCCCAGAAACCTGTAAATGCCAGACTGAAAACCACTGGCCCAAGCCCAGGGAGGCTCATGACAAAGGGTCTGAGCAGGCTGCAGTTGGAGAAGTGTCCTGATCAACAAGGCAGGACTCCTGGTCTGCTGGGGACTGATTGACAGCTTTGGACAGCGTGTTGTCAGCAGGACTGAACCTGGCAAGGAAGCGCTGAAATCCCGTTTGCCCACTTGCATGAGTTCAGTTATTAAACACATCGGGAATCCTTTTGTCTCTTTTGTAAGCCCATCTCTAGAAACATAACCCAAAGCCTGGCTCCTGCAAAGTGCTGTTTGCCTTGGGGTGAAGCTGGAGGGAGCTGGGCTGTGCAAGCCTTTCCTTCTTTTCAGGGTAGGACTCCTCTGTGGATTCAGAACAGCTTTGCTGTACTTCAGGCCTCTTGCTGCAGTGGGCTGTGGTTTATGTACGGGGTATTTGACAAGGAGATGGAGGTGATCTCCTGCTGCCCTTCCCTCACTGCAAATTGTCCTCACTGTATGCAAACATTGGAATTTTTTGGTGCCTCTAGAGAGACTTTGACTTTCTGTCTAGAAGCTATTAATTACCTAGACAAGAAAAGCAGAACATAGCCAATTAATGGCTGCTGCTGCTTGGACCTGTCTGTCTGACTGTGAACTAATGAGCAGCTCCTTTCTCTGGGCCACCAGCGAGCCAGAACTTCTCATCAGTGTTTCTGGGGAGAAATGAAAACAGCAGCAATATGCAGGAACAAATAGCTGGAATTCAGTTATTAACCTGGGCTGAAAATTGACTCTGTCTGCTAGTAATTACCTGGAGGATGTTAGGAGGAAGGCCCAGGGGAGGGTTCAGAGCTGGTGTCTGACAGACCATCACAAGTGACTGAGGTAGTGTTACCTCAGTTCCCACCCGGCGTCTGGGGTGTGCTGGGTATGTGGAACAACTGCAGGGAAAACCAGGAGTGAAATGGGTTAGTTTAAAACAGCTCTGCTCCCACAAGACTCCCTCCTTCAGTGATATTTTATGGCACAGTTGCATAGCATCTCATATATTTTTGAGTACCTTGGTTTACAGGTCATTTAATTTATTTGCAGGCTTCGTTTCGGTTCCCTAGGGTAATTCTGTTCCTTTGCACATGTCTTCCTAGGGAGGCATTAAATTGTGCAGTTTGTCATAATAGTTCAGCTTTTATGCTGGCAGTTGGTGCTCTTCAAAGATCCTCGTGTGAAGTTTAGACTTCTGAATCATTAGAGGATCATGAAAGAAAAGGAATAATTTAGAAGGCAAAGATGTTTTGTCGCCTTTGAAAATTGGAAACGTGCGAAAGGAGAGAATGTTTAGTGGTACAATCTTCCTCAAAGAACTTATCGTAGGAACTCCAGAAAATGAATTTCCCTTCTTTATTCAGGATGTAAATAACTGAAAATGTCACTCCTGAGCTGAGTAATTTGTTCAACAAAAGGATCTGGAGGAGATGACTCCCCTCGCTTTCATGAATGTGCCCAAGACATCAGAGGACCTGTCTCTTTAGCAACACGAACTGAAGGGTTTGAAAATCAAATGAGCAGCGTGTTCTGTGCAAAATATATAAATAAACCTCGCAGGTGCTTTGTAATCTGCCTTGCATTTTAAAAGCCTTGTTTGTCTGGGTAGCCTGGGCTTTAGGTTAGCTCCTGGGAGCAGCAAGTGGACGCAGTGGTGCTGTGTTGTTACAGTGATGGTTGTTAATGTGCTGTTTAATGCACTTGGGAGCGTGGCTGAAATTCCCATATGCTTACAGTATCATTGTCAGCAAGGAATTGCGTGGGGTTTTTTGATTTTAAACTTGCTGGTGTGTGTTTATTCAACTGAGATTAGAACTGCGTAACAGTTCCAGCATTCGAGTCCGTGTTTAATGTAAGAGGGGGGTAGCTGAAGTGGGAAAGATGGTGCACAGTGTGAGCAGGGAAACAAGAGAAATGGGGTCTGGAAGTGGGGAGAGGAGGAACTTTGCCCTGGAACAGGCTGTCTGCACTTGCCCCATGGTTAGAATTGCCTGGATCCCATCCCAGGTGGATGTGGCAGCACAGGGAGAATATTGCAGCATGCCAGGCTGCCAGACAGGTTGGCAGGAGAGGAGGAGGGTTGGGTTTGTTCCTTTGCACAGCCCACCTTGCCCCAGCAGATGTGCTTTTTAATTTCAACTCCTGCATTTATGTATCTGGAACTTTGGGATGGGCTTCCACCACACAGTGGGGCATTTTCAGCTGTTTTTCCATCTCTGGGGTTTTACCAGTCAGTTCTGCTTTTGCCGTCCTGTACTGGTTTTCTTTTCTGTCTCCTTTTTGGCATCTGATTGTCACTCCTTTCCTTTCCCTCTCCAGTCCCCTGCCCTGTTTCCCTTTGCAGTCCCAGTGCCCGGGTGGTTTCATGTTTGGTTTTTTTTTTAATTTCCTCTCCAGGCGTTTCCATTTGTCTTTGCAGATCATCTTCAACAAAGGCCTTGCATGGTCTAATTTGTTTTCTATTTCCAGCCCAGACTTAAAATAACTTCTTTGTTCCATGAATGGCCTGTGCATGGATCCAAATCCCACCTCCCTCCTTTTTTTTTTTTTAAATTTTTTTTTTGGTGTGGGTTTCTGTTTCACTGTTCCTTGTCACTATCTTTAATTACTTGAAGTGTCCCTTTTGGGCATTTAGGCTGTGGGTTGTGTGTGGCCGTGTGCGTGCTGGCTGTCCCCGTTTCCCTCAGAATTGGGAATGGGTTTGGAGGGCTGTGGGTGCCTTGGCACGGGAGCAACGGTGCTGTTGCATAACAGGAGCAGCTCTGCCATCGTGTCCCTGCTGACAGGCTCGCTGCTCGAAGAGCCATGCATTGTCTGCATGGTTTACCAGTCTCAACTGCAAAATCGGGAGGTGCTTGTGTTTTTTGGATTGATTCCAAGGGGGGAATCCAGCAATGGGAATAGGGAGACTAAAGGAAAAGAAGCACGTCAGGACTGGATTTGAAAAGCAGACTCAGACCGGCCATGTTGATGGTGACCTGAGGCTGGAGCCATGGCCAGGCTGGCACTTGGTGTGTGACTTGTGCATTTTAATAAGACAATGTCCCTGCAGCTGGGGAGTGACAGCCAAGTGCAAAGAGAAATGGGTCAGTCTTGTTCTTTTAAGCACATACATGTCCCTCTGGGAGCCATCACAAGGTCACTTGCAGCCCCTCTGCTGAGGGCTGGGATGTATTTAAAGCTTGTGAAATCCCCTGCAAGTGCTCCCCTGGCAAGGAGGAGTGCTGGGGCGGGTGCGCAGATGTCTCAGCAGCTCTTGGGGAATCAGATTCTCCTGCTGTGGGTTGGGGTCTGAGCAAGGGCTGTCAGGGACAGGAATCACAGTGCACAGTCAGCATGTCCTTTCCAGAAGCATCAGGCTGGGAGCAGCTGGCCTGGAAAACCTGCTTTTCGAAACGCTACTGGGAACGGGGCTGGCAAAATCCAACGCTTTGACCTTGCTCCGTGCTGCTGTGGTGCCAAGAGCTGTACACAGGTGCTGGCAAAGGTTATCTTGGGGCAGGGCTAAACATGGGTCCCATGCCCAAAATAGTTTGGAAAGATTGAAAAGGAGAAATACAAGTGACAAATCCTGCTTTGGGCAGTGATAGGAGCAGGGCAGAGAAGTCATCTTTCATCAGGAGTTGGAACCGGTTCTGTGTGGAGCCATGCCGTGGTTGGGAGAGCTGATTGCAGCTATGAGACAGCAAACCAGGATGAGAGACTTCAGCTCCTGAGCTTCTGTCATCCCCTCCATGGCCTTAGGGACCAGCTGTACCTTCTTACAAGGGCAACACCCTGCTCTGAGCAGCTCTGTGACCGTCCTGCAAGGTCCTTTCTTCCCCCAGATCTGCTGCTGTAGTTGCATGTGCATCTGTGTCATTGGTCAGGCAAGGAAAAAATCTAGTTCAGAAGTCATCTGGACAAAAGAGAAGAGGGAGGAGAGCTCTGCCAGTGGGTGAGCTGGGGAGTGGGACAAGAGCTGTTTTGGGTACTGATGTTGGAGGAGCAGCTGAGGAACTGCAGGGTCTGGCCATCATGTGCAGGGTGCTGCCAGTCTGGCTTGACTTCTGTACTCCTCCAAAGCAAGGAAAATGTTTTAGGATCACATGCAGGTACAAGCCTTGATCCCTGGGGTTGGAATAACCTCTCCTTCATGCCACAGAGCTCAGGATGTGCTTTATCTTTCCTGCTGACCCCGTGCTGCAATGTTAATGTAAAACCTCTGTGCTCTGCTGTGATTGAACTGTGGATTCCCGGGCTGCAGACATTGACATTGTCATCTTTGTTGTTCTGAATAGAGCCCTAAATTTGTGGCAGACGGCCTGCTTTCCTCTTGAAAGGACTTTGTAGATACAGTACATACAAATATTTGTGTATAATGTCAGCTGTCTTCCAAGAAAATTTCATGCACATATTGATTAGACAAATCCATTAACGTTATGTTGTGGTGCATTTCTCAGGAACATTTCTCTACCCATTTTCATCGCATCTAAATTATTTCTGCTTCCACTAGTCCTTTAAAGCAAGAGTGAGTAAATCTCTTAGCTGTTTTTCAGGTCTGGTTTTGATCTAGAGCTGCACATCAGTGGGGTGGAGGCTGACGAGCAGTGCACTCCCCTGTGCCACATACAGCTGCATGCTGGGGTTTTTAGACATCATGGTTGGTTGGACTCTTGGAGGTGGATGTTACAGCTTGGTGTTAATTAAGCATCATTACAAAGGTCTCCTTAACTTTTATTTGAAAATACATGAGTTGACTGGAGGATATATACCTTTTATTTCTTGTTTGAGGAGGAAAATTGTCATGTATTTAGCATTTGATTAAAGATGACTTTGTTGTTTTTTCCAAAAACTGCATCATTTAATGTAATTAAATATGAGCTTTGTTGTCAATACTCTTCAGTTAAGTGCACTGGTGAGTGCCAGCAGCATTTCTTATTTGCCATGTCTGCATGGTGTGGTGGTACCAGTTTTTGGCTTTCAATAAGGGGTATAGCAGTCATTTTGTGGGCTGCCTCTTAACGTCTTCTGTAGACCATCCATGGTCCGTAGACCACAAGTTGAGTAACGTTACTCTGGACTTAGGAAACAAAATAGTCTGTTAATCTTATTTCAGCATGTCCTTGCTTTAAAAAAAAAAAAAAAAAAAAGTGTTTTTTGAACTTGAGCCATGTGTTTTCATTGGGATCTTTAAAACTCCTCTGAGAACAGATGAACCGGTATTTTCTGTGAGCTGGGAGTGTCTTGTTCTCACCTTTCAGACAGATGAACTAAGGCACGGGGTAATTACAGCAAGTGGCCCACATTTGTGTTGTACCAGTGGAGCCAGGGACCTCACCTGGGAATCCTGCTCTCCCTCAGGGGTCCAGAACAAATCAGGAAGGTTGTCTCTAACTTTGAAGAGGAACAAGTGTGTTGAATGATGTTATTTTTTTTTTTAGCTGGATTTGGTTGCAAACCCCTTATTTTAGACCTGCAGGGTTTTAGCAGGGTGCTGCCTATATCAGTGTAGGCTTTGCTATGGAAGGGAGCTGCACTGAAGGTCCAGGATGGAGCTGAACAGCCCAAGTGCTGTGGGCTGGGAATCCAGAGGTCACTGCAGGGTGTTGTGGACTCCTCTGTGCCCCGCTTTGGGACGTGAATGTGCTTGGCCCAGTGCTGTGCACCCCATTAGCCCAGGTTGGGGGACACTGCTGGGAGCTGGCTGGCACTGGGGCAGAGCTCCTTGCCACGTGGGCCAGCCTGCAGCAACTTGCTGTGGCTTGTAGGGTGCTTTTGTGGTGTGAATTGGGAGAACAGGTGATGGGGAAACAAATTTAGATGGTAAATGGAATGTGAAGAGGAGAAACAGGAGAGCATGGGGGGTGGTAGGGGGAGGATGGGGGAGTTTTGAAGGCTTCAGCAATGGGGCAGAATCCTGTGAGTCTTTCAGCAGGTGGAAATAAACAGGTACAGGAGGTTCCATAGGCACTCACCTCCTCTGCAGGTTCATGTTGTAGCCCTGATTGTGGTTTTGGTGATAACCTCTAGCTTTCTCCTGTTCCTAATCAGAGACCATAAATCTCCTGGTACCTAATGCTGTAATGGCTAATGCAGGTCTATGGGTAAAACAGTCTCAGATGGAGACTCTAATTGGGGGGGGAAATACCTTTCCTGTGAGACAATGTCTGTTCTTCATCAAGATCAGTTGAGAAAGTAAGAACTAAACAGTTTTATTTTAAAGATTTAAAGAGCCTGGCTGCACTCTCTCTCTTACTTCCATTAATCTGTTCCTATTGTTTGTGTTCCTCTCTAAAAAATAATTAGTAAAGAGTTTTGGAGGAGGAGGCACCCCGGTGTTTTTTGCTGGGAACAAGCAGCCTGCTGGTGGCCCAGCTCACCCAGTGAAGGGCTCCAGTGCATGCCCTGTGAGATGTGCTCCCACTTCACTGCCCAGTGGGAGCTCCTGGAGCCTTTCTGCCTGCTCATCATGGACCCTCCTCCCCAGAGCAGTGCTGGGCACATGGAGTGTAAAAATGGGCCTTGAGGTGTGACCTGAAGCATCTGTGGAGCTGCCCCAATGCTTTGGTGACCTTGTTTGGCTCCAGCCCAATCCTACTGTGGTGGAAACATCCCAGGCCTTGGGCTTGTGCTGGGATCTTGCTGGTGCCCTGCTCTTTGCAGATGTGGAAATGCATGGGCAGTGCTTCTCACCTGCTTGCAAGGATCATGTGATTTTTACTTTTGTCTTTCCAGGGCTTATAACAAGAAACCTCAATAGAGGCAGAGGTGGTTTGCTGCCCTTGTTAAGGAAAAATCCTTTTGTGCTCCTGCTAGCTTGTGATTAATGCAGGACACGGCTCACAGACACACTGTGCCTTGCTGCAGGACGGTTTTGTTGGCCCCTGTATTTTAATTCTGTGTCTGTATTCCTCTAGTAGACAGTTACCTTTTTTTTAGTTGCTTAGACTAAGGCAAAAAAGCTTTTAAACTCTTTTAAGCTCGATACCATGTGGCTTTGCACCTGGTGCTGTGTTTTAAGCTGAACTGCTGATCTGAAGAGTTGAAAAGAAAAAAAAGTCATCCTATTTCTTTTACTGTAGGCAGCTGCCTCAGCATGGTCAGGTCTACCTGCTGTGCTTCCAGGAAGCCTTGGCTTGCTGAAAGCTGCCAGGGACTCTGGGTGAGAGAGAGAGTGTGTGTGTGTGTATTTACATGTGCTAATTAACTTGTAGGTGGCTGTAAGCCAAGATGTCCGAGTTTGAATCTGTTATTGGGAAAGTACCTTAAATTACTGCAGATCCCACTGAGCTTTCAGAGCCCTCAAGAGCCCCATGCACGTGTCCTTGGCAGCTGCAGGGAGCAGCACTGGGGCTGCAGGAGGGCTGGGAGGGTGTTGGTGTCTCCTGGGAGGGTGCTGGTGTCTCCTGGGAGGGTGAGCATGGGGGGTTTTGAACCACGTGCTCCTGGCACAGCCCCCAGCTCAGGGTGGGAATCTGTGATTAAAATCCCATCCAGTTGGAACCTTGAGAGGAAGTGGGACAGTCATACTGGAAGTAGAAATACCGTGTTCAGGGTGTCTCTGAATTCCCCCTGTGCACAGGGGCTTTCCTGCCCGGCTGGATTGCACTGAGCACGCCAAGCTCTCTCATGGGGAGGCTGTCTCATCTGGGATAGGGTCAGGCTGCTCCCAGGCCACCGGTGCTTCCCTGGGGTGGCAGGTAAGGTGCTGCGGGGCTCAGCAGGGATATGTGGGTCCAGAACTGGGGGGAATCCCAGCTCTTGTGCAGGGAGTGAGCGGGAAGCAGGAGGGACCTGGCAATCCCTTTGCACCCTGCCTTGAGAGCTAAACCTAGTCTCCTTCCCTTTGTCACTTGGTAAAATACCTTTTCCAAAGAGACTCACCTGACCCCCATCAGGAGCGTGGTGATGTCTTTGTCTGTCATCCTTAGGCTTCATGGGGATTTGCTGAGAAGATGATTTCTGTAAGATTTGACCTCTGCATGAGAGGGCCTCCCTGGGCTGCCTTCCCCTGGCTGCTGCTCGTGCCTGGCTGCCAGGGGCCGATGCCTTGCTTTGGTTTATTTCTGGCTGTGAGGCTGCATCACTGCTGGCAAACCAGTGAGGCAGCCTGTGCCTGCCTGCAGCAGATAGCGAGGGGTTTATCAGCACGGGCTCATCTGTGGTCTCGCAGGAGGGAGAAAGAAATAGAAAAAGAAAAGCTTCCTCTTTTTTTTTTATTTTTTTTTTCTTCCCCCCAGCTTTCCACCCCCTGTTTGGTTTTTGTACACGCCAACTGCTGTTTCAGTTGAAGTTGCGTTGGCTGGGGCTGGCTGTGCTCGCCGTGCACAGAGACCACAAGTGTGGGGAGAGGCTGCTGGGAGCACTGGAAGTTTTCCTTTGCTGTTCCTGTTGTGCTGCTGGAAGAGTTGGATATGCCAAGAACCTTGCACAAACCCGTACATAACACGCACCTGCACTGGGGAGGAGGCGTGCGAGCGTGCGCAGCGTTGGGTGGGATGGAGAATGGGGCTGTCCCTGCTTGGGATCAGTCCTGATCACATCCCCTTTCCCAGGCAGGCAGCAGTGGCAATTCATGTTTTGTGTAGCTAGCTGTTAATTTGAGAATAATGTTCATGCACCTCACACTGACAGCGATGAAGGGCAGCATTTAGACCTTTGTTACTTTTTCATTGTAATCCAGACAAAAAACAGGAGGCTTAAAATCATCACCAAGCAAACAGTGTGAAATATCTTTAAAAATCAGTTACTTGTAAATCTCCCCTTGGGGCCAAAAGGCACCTTCCCACTTTGTTGGTTTTCCTGATTTTGTTGCAGCTGCAAAAGGAATTGCAACAGGTGGTAGAGGAGTTGAATGCGTGGGTGACAGGGGTGTTTGTGAAAATACCTTCGAGGCTGTGGTGTGATCTCTGGCACTTGGTCCCTATCAGAAGGGCCGATCCAGGTGGCGCTGGAGGTGTGTGACATGCTCTAGTCCTGGGTTTTATTGTAGCTTCATGGATGGATGCAGCTGCAGGTGAGGTCAGTGCTTTGTGTCCCTCCTGCCATTAGATCAGGGCTTACCTCAGAGGGCTGCAGAAGTGGCCACAGCTTGGAAAGAAGAGCACTGACATGTGAGAGTGTGGCTGTTGAAAGGGATAGGCTGGGGAGGGACCTTGTGCATTTTTGGACCTTGTGTTGAAATGCCAAAACTCTAGACTGTTTTTGGAAAGAGACCCTGCAAAGAAATACCCATCTCCAAGAGACTTAGAGACCAACAGGACCCAAAGAAATATCTGGCAGTTTGGCTTCCTGGTCGTGCTGGTGGTGGGTAAAGGCTTTTCAGGGAAATTGGGTGTGATAAATATGGGAAAATCTTACATTTGGACTTCCTGTGATAGGAGTAATCTACAGAAAAACTCAGCAGTGGGGTTTGCCAAATGGAAAGCGGGGAATTGCGAGGGCAGCAAGGTTTTGGTGATGGCCCAAGGCCTGATGCTCGGCTCTATCCCAGGACTGCGGCTGACTGAATTCTAACCTGCTGCTCTCCCTCTTCCTTCCAGCTATTGTGCGACGTGGACAGCACACACGCGATGAAGAGGAGCTCTCGGCTCTCCTAATCCTCGCTCGGTGATTCGGGAGCCGCCGCCGCCGCTTGGCCATGTCGGGCTCCGCGCAGCCCGTGACGCAGAGCTGGCGCGGGGCCGAGCCGCGCTACCCCCCGCACGCCATGTCCTACCCGGTGCAGCTCGCCCGCCCGCACGCGGTAAGGACAAGGCTTTCTGTCCCCGCTGTCCCCAGCCCTGCAGCGCGGGAGCCACGTGGGTGTCCCCAGTGCTGGGCAGTGGTTCAGCTGCGCCGCTCTGGGATGCGGCTGTTGCAGGGAAATCAGACCATTTCCGTGCCTGTGGTACAGGATTTCACTGTTCCTCTCTCATGGGATCCTCTTTTGTTTCTCCATATGGTGCTTTCAGTTTTTCTCTCCCTTTCCGGCCTTTTCCTAAGCACTTGCTGTGGTGGTGCTCATGGGCTCTGGCTCATCATTTCTGAGTGCCTGTGTCTGTTTGTCCTCCTGGCAAGAGCACCCTTGGTTGGCTGCATCCAGCTTGGGGGCAAAGGGGAAGGTTTTTCTATTCTTCTGGAGCCCTCCAGCCCTTTTTGGCATGGCCTTTCCTTAGCACTGAATCACAAAGGGAGGACCGTCTTCCTTGTGTGGGCTCACTGCTTCTCAGTGAACCCAGTCCTTGCTCCTCACACCTGCAGGAAAGCTCTCCTGGCTCCCAGGCCAACTGCTGAGAGTGAACCTGCCTCCTGCCCTGTGCAGCTCTCCTGGGGAGCAAGAAGATAACTGAGCTGCTCAGCTTTCATTCTATCCTTCCCCCTCTTTTCCCCCTGTCTTAGTCTTCACCTGTAATCTTTTATCTTCCTGGATCAAGGCATAAGCTGGAGATGGTTTTTTTTTTTTTTTTTGCTCAGTCTTGTTGAATGTACCAGAGCTCACAGAGGTTAATTCACCTGGATCCAGCCTCTCCTTTCTGTGCTGTCTCACTCATGCCTGTGTTTGCTCATCCCGGATGGGTGAATGTTTTCAGTTTAAGCCCTTAACGGAGGAAACTCTTCTTAGTGGAACAGCTTTAGTCAGCTTGGGCTGCTTAAAGGAATCTTATTAGGTGCTGGAGTATGGCTCACACTTCCAGGGGTCTTTGGAGCTGCTTCTTGGTGGATCACAGTGAGGTGGAAGGTGCCTGAAATGCAGGTCACAGGAGAAGACCTTGTCTGGGGGTTATGTTTGACAGTGACAGCTACTGGATGGTCAAAGTCAGTCTGTTGGTTTTAGTGTTCGACTTGAGAGCCTGGAAACCCATGAAATGCCAGTGAAGGGCTGAAATTCCCTCATTTGCCCTCTTTGCCTGGCTTCATCAGAGTGGCACAGGGAGCAGAGCTGAGATTGGAAAGGCTTTGAAATAGAAACGTTAAGGAGGGCGCGGGATGAGCTCTTGGCTGCGTTTGCTGGCTCATCTACATCGCTCGGGGCCTGCGTGCTGCTGCACAAAGAAGCTTTTCATCCTGGTATGAGACACGCTGACCTGGTTCGATTTATGGGAGCTTTGCTTCCATCAGTGTGAGCGTGTTTGTTTGGGGGCTGGAACATAACCAAGAGCATTTGTCTCAAAAAGAAAATCCCAGTTCTCTTTTTATAAGAAACCCGAGCGGGAGGAGGATGCGACCAGGTGAGCACAATCTGCAGTTGTTGCAAGACTGTGGTTTAAAAGCAAACCAAAGGAACCTCAATCTGCAGTGTGATTTTAAAAGGAGTGTGAATGGCTCCTGTCCTCGGGGTGTTGAGCCCTTGTCTCCTGCAAAATCCCAAATGCTTCCCCTTAATGCTGCAACAGCAGAGCAGGGCAGTTGTTTTCAGTGGGCTGGAGCTGGGGTTTTCTGCAGCCTGCAGTGAACACTGGTTTTGTTCTGTTGTATTAATGCTGGAAGAAGTTGCTGGCATTCACTTCTAGAAGCTATTTTCACAGGCACATGTAATCACCCCAAGTTATGTGATACCTTTTGGGTGTCTGGATGCAGGAGAGGTCCGAGCTGAGAATTTTTTTGGATGGAAAGGCAGAAGACTCCTCTGGGCAGAAGCGTGCCAGCCCCACACAAACCGACACACCTTGCCTGTGCTGGGAGGGGAGGCAGAGTGTTTCTGGAAGCGTGTCCCTGCATGATCTGCCCCGCTGCTCTCAGCTGTTCACAAACACGTGTCTCTTGCTCGGCGGCGCCGTGAGCTGGAGCCTGGCCATGGCTCTGGGGCTGGAGCTGATCTCTGGTGGGATTGCTTGGGAGAGGAGAGCTCAGTTCCTTTGAAGTTGCTGTGCTGTTTAATATTAAAAGTCAGCGGTATTTGCTTGCATGTCTTGGCCAGGTCAGTTTTGTCATGGGGTGTGTTTGCACAGTGAGAGCTTGTTTGGAAGAAACCAAGAGAGGCCAAAACCAACCCGACACTAACATGTCTTGCATCTAATTAAATTTTGGTTCTGGTTTGTTGCGTTCCAAGACATCCTTTCCTGAGAACTGGGAATTTGTCAGCTCAGGGATCCTTATCCTGGTGGTGGAAACGCCCTGGGTCACCTCCTGGGCGCGTGTGCAGGGCTGAGCACAGCAGGGCTGCAAATGCTATTATAATATAAATAAATAATCACAGCTCAACTGTGACGGTCGCACCCAGGGAAATGCGGCGCGGCAGGAATGCTGAGCTCAGAAATGAGCCGTGACATTATTTTAGGCTTGGAGACACTTTATGAAAAGTGATTTAAAGGATTGCAGCTGTTTGATTTCACAGATGAGGCAAGTGAGAGGAGATGTTGTGAAGGGGCAGGAGGCACTGGAAACAGGGTGAGGGATTTTTCTTCTCCCATCACATAAAGCCTAAGGGAATATTCAAAAAATGGGGGAAAAAAGAGTATTTCAAGTAAACAAACAGAAATATGCTTTGTACATATGGGCACCTCCTCCCAGCAGCATGTTCCACAAGCTACTGCTGAGTTTGGAGCTGGCAGTACTGAAGATCCAGTACTGGTTGAGTGAGGATGTTTGTTGTCTGGTTTCACTCTTGGTTGCCAGCTTTGGGCAGGGCTGTGAACCCGTGAGTCTGACCCAGACTGAGCTCTCTCCAATGGCTGACACAGCAAACAGGCACTTCCACAGGGTAAGCAACACCCTCGGGTGTCTTCCTCCTCTTCCTCCTCACTGAGAGATATCGGGTCCCAACAGCTTTTGGGAAGGCTGGGTGTGATGTGAAAACGGTGCAAAATTTTATAATGACCCTGAATTTAATTCTGTGTTAGTAGACAATGACTTGCAAAAGGCCTTTTAACGGGAAGAAGGAAGCTTAATGAAAAGGTTCTGGTTTGTTTGACTTTCTTGAGGTAAAACTAAAATCTCCAATAATCAGCAGTTTCTTCTTAAGGGCATGGAATGGTTCTTGGCCAAAGTGCAGGGAAAACACTTCTGTTTTCCATATTCATTAGCTGTAATGTTGGGGTGCGCAGTTGACTTCTGTCATGTTCAGCTTGGAAACAGAGGAATTGTTTGAATGCTCCGTGACCTTTAGCTAAAGGTGAAAAAACACATTACTTACGCTCTTAACCTTCTAATGTGTCCAAAGTTCATGCTCTCTCAAAGGAAACTTTCGCATGAAGGATATTCATTTTCAGGCAACCTGCAGATATTTTCTGTAAACAGATCCATTTTCCTGTGTAGTGCCTGTCCCCCTTTCTTTTTAAAACCTCTTTGTGATCAATATTCCCTGAGAACAGAAGGGTTCCCCTCTTTTCCTCCTCTGTGAATCCAGTTTCTTGCTGTGACCTCTTTACCAGCCTTCCTGCTCCTGTTAGTGCCCTGACATTTCAGAGCAGGAATGGTGTGGCTTTGGATGCAGGCTTGCCTTTCCAGGAGAGTGGTATCAGCTGCTGGAGATGCTGGGGATCAGGGCACACAAGGTGTCCTCAAGCAGCAGCCTCTGTGACAAAACAGCTTCTGCTTTTGGGGTGCTTTAGGTGTTTTATGTACTAGAGATGCCAAACAGGATTAGGGATTGGTATGGTTGGGGTGTGTACACATTCATATGAAATTGGTGCTCCATCATCACTTGAATTCCCCTTTGTGAGCACTTTTCCCTCCGTGCTAAACAAGAGGCTCATTTTGCCTCTTTCCTGCTGTTTGCCCCCATTCCCTGCACACAGCTTCATCTGGGATGGAAAGCTGAGCTTAAGCCCTCCTCAACTCCTCTGCTCCAGCTTTGAGACCATTGTGCTTTGCCTGTGCCACCTTTCCTGCCTGGGAGCAGCTCAGTAGTTCCTTCATTAAGCTCCCCATTCTCAGAGCAGCCTTGTGCAGGAGCGTCCCAGCCCCATGGCTCGTTTGCTTTGGCCCATGATAAATAACTTCCTTGTCTGTGCGAACCAGAGACAAGAGGTTGGTGCAAACTTGCGTGTTGATTTGGTGTCCAAGCCAAAAGGTGGCCTGGGGGGAATCGAGAGCCTTCCCTGCCCAGACTCCTCCTCCCAGCAGTTGGAGCAGGGCGAGTTAAATCCAGTGTCCTGCCGTGGAAGGTGCTGTCGGGAGGCGCGGGCTCCGGAGATGGCAGGAGCTCGCTCCTCTCCGTGGTGACACGGTTGGTGTGGCACAGCAGGGCCAGGTAAGCCTGCACAGGCACACTGTACTGTGCCTTGCTGCTGCTCTGGTGCTTTTCCTTGGAGTAGTTATTCACACTTTTGTCTCCTGGGAGCACAGTGCCAGTCTGTGTCAGCGGTCCAGGAACCGGAGGAACGGAAGAGTTCATGGTGCAGCACCTCGGAGCACAAAGAACAACCTCCTGCTGCCAGCTGAGCGAGGGGAGTCCTGAATTCTGCCTGCTGGGCTCCAGCTGATGTTTTAAGGAATGACCTGAAAATAAAAGACATACCTTGGAAATACTGACTGTGATCAGGTCTGTCAGGAGAACCCAGCGCTGTCTCTCTTGAGTACCTTTCTGCTGACAGATTGCATTAGCTTTGAGCAGCTCAGCAGTGGATTTTGGAAAATTGGCTTTCTGCTCTGGGACTGGGAGAGCATGGAGGTGAAAGAACAGGACACCCAATTCCCTGCCCTAGGGTCTCCCTCCCATTGCTGGGAAGAAGTTGGCTTACAGCAGTTTGTATTTAAATCTTTTTTTCCCTAGGATACAGCCTTTATCCAAAGCACTACTTTTACTTCAAGCTACAGTAAACTTCTGTGGTTGCTCCCTAATCTTCTTTTTTGACACGATTTGATGCAAAAGGTGATGCTTTGCTTTTGGTTGACCTCGAGATTGTAAATCCACAGGGTAAGAAAGAACTTTCACTGCTTATGTGGTTTGGCAAAGCCACTAAAGCCACATTTGGAGCCTTTTCCTGTGCTTCAGGCCTGACTCTGATGGCGCTGCCCCACCAGCCCCTGGAGGCACCTTCTGCAAGACTGGGGACTTTTGCTGGATGTCACTGTCAGAGCATTTATTCAAAATACTGAGCAAGTGAAGGATTTGCTGTGGAGATGTAAGGAAGGGTAGGAGAGAGTAGGGGACCTGGAAAGCTGAAAGGGTCCTAGGTGGACCTGCAGATGGGTTGTGGGTGTTGTATGGGAGCAGGTGTGGTAGGAGGTGGTGGGGGCCTGTGCTGTAGAAGAGATGTGACAATGAGCTGGTGCCTTTTAAGGTAGACAGTTTGGGTTTGCTGTGTGAAGAGAGCTGCCCCCCTGGATGTGTGTTGGTGGCTTCAGGAAGCACAGCACCAGGCGTTGGGCTGGAGGAAGGGCAGATGGGCATTCCCGACTCAAAGGCGCCTGGATGCGACTGGGCCAGAAGTCTTGTGATGGAGAAAGGCTGAAAAGCAGCACTGTAGTGGATGTGCTGCTGCTCTGTGGGCACCTCTGGCTGCAGGGGAGAGGGCTGGCAGCTGGCTCCAGCACCCAGCACCGGTCAGATGACCGGGAAGCCACAACAGCTGAGAGCTGTCCTCACCGAGACGTGACTTCTCCATGAATGGCACATTCAGACAGGGCAGCCAAGCACTGCTGACAGCCCTGCTGTGGTGGGGAGAGGGCATGGAGAAGGGTGCAGTGCTGTGCAGCTGGTACAGATGCTCTCAGTGCTGGCAGCAGCCGTGGCCTCGGTGCAGGGATGGCAGCAGGAATCAATGCCTTCCAATGAGGGACCACGCGCAGTGTGGTCACCTCTTAAAACAAAAGGCCAAGTCAGCAGCTTCTGAGAGATGGATAGCAATGAGACTGTCTCAGAACAATAAGGGCATTTGTCTTTTCAGCACATGTTGCATCCCTGTAGGCAAGATAAAAATGCATGTATTCATCCAGGTTTTTATTACTGACCTTATCTACAACAGGAGAGCCGATTGTGGAGGAGTTATTGTTGGGTTTATGTTGTTGGTATTTTTTTCTTAAATCTGCAGTGAGCTCCTCACAGGGTTTTGGGGAGGAAGTTGGGCAGACAGCACTGTGCTTGTGGACAACCTGTTTGGATCAATAATCACCTTGTCTGCACTTCAGAGGAGGCTTTCAGCAGCAGAGGACAGTTCTCTGGGCTGGGGAGGCTGAGCATCGTGGGTTGTGGGCCTCCTCACAGCCTGAGCTGTGTCTGGACCTTATCCAGTGACAGCTCTGCTACCACCCTGGTTCCTCCCAAACCTTTCCCCTTCTTCTCACCTTTGAGAATTGGCTTTGGGGAAAATTATTTTCTTCAGGCAAATGCTAAAAAGTGCATTTCTCGGTCTGATGAGCAAGTGCTGTGCTGCCAGTGCCAAGAGGTATCCAGGCACCAGAGAACTTTTCCTTTTATTGCTAAAATAGGTCACACTCACTGCTGGCAGAAAGCTGTTTTAGGGAACTCTGTTTTCCAAAGTCAAGAGTGTGCAGAGCAGGGATGGGCAACATCCCCTCTCTCTGACAAAGCCACTAGAGGGGTGGCCGTGCTGCTTTGTCCACCCCACAAATTACTGCTGGATGATCTGAGGCCCTGACATGTTCCAGGCTGGGATATGCTGCTCCATGCTGGCTGTGTGGTTCTGGGGGTGTGGGAAGCTCAACAAGCCCTGTGCCTCCCTGGGGGATGGGGTGGCTTTGCAGTGTGAAGCTGTTGGTCATGTCTTGGACACTGTGTTGGGCTGCTCTGGGCCATGTGGACATGCCAGAGCAGCAGCTGTGAAGTGTCCAGCTGTGGCTCTGTGTGCCACAGTCTGGGGGCCACCAGCCCTGTGCCATCAGCCATCACTTCCCCTGTGGTTTGCAATTCCCAGAACGGCACGCGAGCTGCTCACAAGCAGCAGGGACAGACTAGGCATCCTTTGTGAGATTAGATAAGGGCCACTTCATGAGAAGTGAAATAAATAGGGATGTTTTGGCATTGTTTTTTCTCACTATTTGTAGCACACTATTGCTAATTGGCCTCAGTGAGTGTTTCAGCATAAACAGCACATTGTTAGAAAATAAAAATTATTTGCAATACAACGCTGGGTGAGCTTCTAAGGAGCATTCCTAATCCACGGTGGAGGTGGCGAGGAGCTGGCACTTGCTCCTCGAGGAGTGCGTGCAGTGCCCAGGCCTGTTTGTCTGCCTGCAGAAGGTGACGAGGACAGTGTGGGGCAGTGGCTTTGTCACCGGCTGAGCTCTCCTGAGCGGGGGAGCTCCGCAGGTGCGGCGCTGGCTGTGCCCATGCCGTGATTCCAGGCGGCTGCGGTGCCAGCGCCGCTCTGCGCCGGGGAGCCGGCCCAGCTGGCGGATGTGGTGGCTGACCCCAGGCTGCTCCTCCTCGGCGTCACGGCACAACAAGCACCCGTGGTTTTTGAGCAAAGCTGTCTTACACTGAAACTCGGCGGGGAGCTCCCGGTTGCTTTCTGGGTTGAGGACGTGGTAAGCGATGAGGACGGATCTCACGCTTTGGGCTGCTCGAGCTGTGCTGCAGGGTCGCATCTGGCTGTGCTCTAGGTCTCCATGGGTTTGCTCCAGAGCTGTTTTCCAAGGAAGCCAGAAGCACTGGGTGTTCGTACTTGTTTTTCTGCTGGTGGGAGGAAGAGAGGAGGAGCAGTTCGCCTTTCTGTTGCAAGACCAGCTCCAGGCTTCCTTTCTGCAGGCCTCCTATCTCTGCGGTCTTCTCCTCAGAGGCTAATTCTTGGAGCTGTGGGAAGGCCACCTGGATGGAGCAGTCAGTAGCCACCTTGTCCATGTGGATGTGCTTGGTGCCTGAGCTGGGAGTGCAGGGTCAGAGGTGCTGGTGGCTGTGGCTGTGGCGTTGTCTGGTGCCGTGCGCTGCGGGTCGGCTCTGGGGGTGCTCCCAGCGTGGCTCTCAGACCTCCCCTTCTTCCTCCTGGTGGCAGATCAGGCAGCCAGGACCCAGCAGCTGCAGGCAGGGGAAGGAGAAATGAAGCACACCAGCACGTGTCCAAAACAGAAAGCGAGAGAGGCAGAAGGGCTGTGCGGCTGCCTGCAGTTGTTGGCTTAGTGTGGGGGTTACCCTGAGGTCGGGACAACACTCAAGAGTTTGCTAAAGACTTTATGGTAGGTAAGGCAGCAGGCTGGAAGCTTTAAAATAATTTTAAAAGGTGGAGGTGGGTGGCTTCTTCGTTTTTCATTCTGTTGGGCTTTCTGTGTTGTTGCCAAGAGCTTTTCTGTAATACTGTGTTCAGGAGCTTGGCTTTAAACAGTTTGATTAGCAAATCTAAATGAGCCTGATAGACTCGGGTTATTTGGGGTAGAAGGATTTACCAGGAAGGGGATGGAAATAGTATTCTTGGCACTCCCAAATCAAGAGATAACACAGAAGCCTTGAGACTCAGGCTGCTTTCCCTGGCTCTCCCTCCCAGCACCCCACACAGGAGCAGCAATACAACTTTCCTGGTGGGCAGCAAAGGATACTTTTGGTCCCTTAGGCTGGGCCTAAGTACCTCTTCAGTCTGATGCATGAAGAAGTGTGTGTTTTAATGAGGCCACTTTGGGATCTTTAGCGTTTCATTTATCTAAAGATTATCCTGGTGCTGCCCTGCTCAGCTGGGGTGGCTTATGTCAGATATATGTGATATTATGGTGGTGCTGTGGCACTCCTGGTGTCTGTGTGGCGTTGGCAATGCTGCTAGTGCTGGCCTCCTCCCCCCAAACCTGATTTGCCAGAGCCCCTGACTACTCATGGTCTTTCTGCTTCCTTGTTTTCTGTAATGACATTTACTGAACTCATGAAATCTGCAATCTTTCCAAAGTACATCCATGTGGGAGCACCAGAACCACACGGAACAGGAAAGTTGATGTAAAAGAAAGAAAGTCCTTACTGGAGGCAGTTGATGATTTGAAAAGTCTGGAGAGGGTGCTCTGGCAAATGAGCATATCTGTGGGGTGGGAGGAAGGTTTGCAGAGGGCAGGAAGAGATGCAAAGAGAGGGAGAGGAGGAGCAAAAAGTAGAATTGAGCAAAACCCAGCTAAAGAATAGAGAGGAAAAGGAGCAACATGTAGTTTGGGGCTGCAGGGTTCTTCAGTCGTTTTATTTCAGGTGTCTTGGAGTTGCCCATGAGCAGGTGCTAGAAATTTGAGGTCAGGGTGAGGGCTCCATCACATTGTTGTGATTCAGTGGTGGGGAATTCAGGTGGCACCCACTGGGTGCTGCTCCTGTGTCTGTGTGGAAGGTCCAGTGGTGTTGGCAGCAAGGTGCCTCCCAGCAGGTGTCTTTAAAACTCTGCTAGAGAAAATTGAAGCCTCTTCTGAGTCATAGACTCATTTAGATTGGAAAATAACCCATAGAATCATCAAGTCCAACCATTAGCCCAGCACTGCCAAGTCCACCAGGCAGTTTGAAGGCAGCTCATAAACCTTTCTGGTGTTTGCATTTGAAAAACACTGTCAGAGCTCACCGTGCAATTCACTGGAGTAACTTTCTGAGCAATTAATCCACCTACATCCTGCCAGGGCTTCCAGGGTGCCTCTTAACAGTTCATCACAGGGCACAGAAATTTGTCAATTTTAATCCTCCTCACTAATTTTTGGGTTTTGTTTTCTCCTTGTAAAACCCAACACGGATGTAAGCAAGGCAGAGCAGGTCAGAGTCACTTCAGGCCATGGCAGCAGGTTCTGAGCTCCACCAGCCATTTTCTGATGGGGTTAGAGGAGGCAAAAGCTCAGCTGAGTGTGGGCAGGGGGAAAAGGAAAACAGATGGTTCTTAGGACATGCAAGAGCCTTTTTTTTTTCTCAAGGGCACAGCCTTTGAGCCTCCCAGACGGGTAATTCTTGTTTATACACCCACAGAAAGTGATGGTCCTGGTTTTGGGCCTATTGGTGTGTCTTCCCAGACACGATGTGTTTGTTTTGTAGGTGGATGTCAGGAGCTGCATCACTCTTCTATTTAAATATTTATTTTTAATTTAAAACCAGGACAAGTGTGAACGTGGGGAAGCTTGTTTGCAGGCAGGGATTCTGCTTTGGCTGGGCTGGAAGAGCTGATGGGCTCCCTCACTTGAGATGTGTTTGTCCCATCTGTGGTTGGAGTGATGGCACGTTCTGTCCTGCAGCCCTGCCTGGCATACTGATGGATGGACTCCAGAGCTGAAGGAAAAGCAGCTTTTGGGGTTGCATGCTCCCCAAACACCTGGATTTACAGCAGAACAGCCCTGGGAGGATAAGTGGGCACCGTCCAAGTCGTGCCCTTCTCAGTGTCACAAGAACCTGTCTGCAGACACCCTTGTCCCAGAGGCTGAGGTCTGGGATGGCCAGGCTGGACTGGGGCTGGCAGAGCTCTCTTGTTCCTGCTGTTTCCCCACATTGGTCAGAACAGAGAAGGAGCAGCACAGCACTATTGCCTGGTAGTGGGGAGAAATAAACTTGATTCCAAAAATTGGCGCAGCTGTCTACGCACAAGAAGTGGTGGCCACGAGACACCACAATTCCCCTTCCTCCTCCCTTTGATATTTGGCCTTTTCAGCTTTTGTGCAAGAGGTTGGATGTGAGGTAGGGGATCTGCTTTTCTTGGCTCTCCCAGGCCGAGTGTTTATAATTTCTGGTTTTCTTCCTGACTTTCCAGAAAAACTCTCATTTTACTCTCTGATGGGCAAACATGTTGGGCCTTGATGCTCCTACTCCACAACTTGCTGGAGGATGACTGGTGACATCCACAGGGAGTCTCCTCTTTTCACTTCCAGCTTGGGAGAGGGGCTCTCCAGGCTCAGGTTGTTGCTGTTTAAGCTCCCAAACCCTTTCTTTGCCTGCCGTGCACTTTGCTGGGACAATTCCCCAGCTTCTCTAGGGCTGGAGCATGTTGATCTTGACTACATCAGATCAATAATTCCTCTTGCAGTTGTTGGGGTTGAAACCCCCCTGCCCACATCAGCTGCATGCATGTGGCATCTTATTTATTAATACTTTTTTCTACAGACCTAGAAATTACTTTTTTCTTTTTGAGGAAGTTAAAGCTTTCTTGTTCCAGTTGAGAACTGTTCAAAAATAGACTCCCAGGTGGAATTAATTCTTCTAAGGTAAATGTGTGTCAGTGTTACCAGGGTTGTTCTGTGACAGGGTTTTCTATGCCATTGCTGAAGGTCTTAGTTAATTAGATGATTAGTCTGCTGGTCAAGTATCTATCTGCAAATAAAAAATAGCAGTTGAATGTAGCTGCCTAAAATACTGCTGCTGGAATCAGTCTGTGGCACAGAGCAAGAGGGCTTCTTATTTAATTAAAATCAGGAACATACTGTACTGTACTCTCCAAGGGTCAAAGAACAAAAGGGACATACACATAATAAGTAGCAAACTGTCCTTTCAAACCCCTTGAGCTCAGCCCAGGGGAGCTGTGTTTAAAGGAACATTTTCAAGATAACACTTGTGATTTTTCTTCTGTCCTTTTTTTCCCCCCTTTTTTTCATTCTCCGTGCTGCTATGTGGACTACTGAAGCTGAAAGTATCCTGTGACTTAATTTTGTTCTTACTCTTGGATTCACAATTGTCATCAGGACTGCCTGGATGCCAAAAATCCGTGTGTGGGTGCTCAGTGGCTGGGTTGGGCTTGCTGGGGTCCTTTCCCAGGAGCCAGCCCTGCCTGCAGCCCCAGGAAAAGGCTGGATTGAACAAGGGGCTGAGCTACCATTCCAGTGCAGTGTGGGACTGGGAATTACTGGGAGCCTTTTGGGGAGGGCAAAGCACTGAGCTCCATGGCCCAGGGCTTCAAGGGAGGAATATCTACATGGGTTTTTTTGAGTTGTTCTGTGCTTGCTTGAGAGTTCCCAGCAGGCTGACGAGCTCTCCTGTGTTTGTTCCTGCAGGACGTGGCGCTGTTGGAGTACCAGCATCATTCCAGGGATTTTGCTTCCCACCTCCCGCCTGGGTCTATCATGCAGCCGCAGCGGCGGAGGCCGTCCCTGCTCTCCGAGTTCCAGCCGGGCAATGAAAGGTACTGGCTCCTAGCCAGGGCTTTGGGCAGGGCTGTGGTGGCAGCTTGGGAGGGACCTGGGCACTGGGATGCTGGTTTTGGCTACTGACTGCCAGTTCAGATTCCTTCTGCTAATCAAGTATAGCACCTTTGCTTCTGCTTTCTTACCTGTGACTGTCATGCGTTTTAAAGAAGTTTGAGAAACAGCAAACAACCAAAAAAAAATACAACAAAAAACCACGCCCTCACTTCTGTGAAGCTTCACGTTGCTGTGACTGGTTATGTTGGCTTCTTCAGCATAGGAAATGAAGCAGTGTGGTCGGGTTTGGTCTGTGGCTCCCGAGGCTGCAGGGAGGAGTGAGAAGAACTCATTTCCTCCTCCGTCTCCGCTTCCTCTGCTGCTGCTCTTCCTCCCCGCTTCCATTGTTTTTGTTTCTCTTTCTGCATTCCCCTCGCAGCTTTCTCTGCGCTGCTTTTTTCCTATGTGCTCCCTTGGTGCCTCTCCCCGTGTCCCTGTTCCCTGTTGTAGCCTCATGGGAAGCTGGCAGAGCTTTTAGGTGCACATCAGGCAAGTGCTGTGGCTGGGAATGCTGTGCAAGCTTTAACCACAGGAGCTGATTTGTTTGAAGGACATCACTCTCACTCTGTTTCAATGCAAAACTTTGCTCTCTCTCATAGTTTCTCTTCTGCATTTGATGTTTAGTGGTTTGGGAAAAAAAACTGGCCTGGAAGTGAAATAAGAGCATTGCTACAGTATATAAACACAAACCAGTTTTTTTAATGCTTATTCCTTAGGCTAAGAACAAAACCAGTGCAGAGTCAGAGATGAATCTGTTTCTCTAAAATCGTCATTGTAAGGGGAGAGGAGTAAGAACTCAGGGTGCTGGATGCATAATAAATACAGGCAGGATTATATTTTTTTAGTAGGTTGGGTTCAGCTTGATTCTCAGCAGAAACAAACCTGTGAGAATTTGGAGGCAAAAAGTGACTTCCAAAGTTCATTTTGCATCTGGACGTGCCCTTCTGGGTTATGCCTGTGGCACCTGCACATGCAGAGGGTCGTGCCACTTTTGATAACCCATAATTTATTGCAGCATGTTGCACTGCCTTGGCTCACTTCAATTTCTCAGTGCTTTGATTTCTTAGCACGGAGTAACACGGTTAAGTTGGAATTGGGTCAGATTTAGCTAAATTTGGGGGAGATGGGTAAAGAGGACTCAGCAACATGCTCCTGCCTGATTTTGTTTTTCACACTACTGATGGTTTGCAAAATGGAAAGCAGTTTTGCTCTCCACTAATATGCTGTTTAAAGAATGTATCTTGGTTTTTCTGTATCATTTTAAAAAAGCCCAACTGCAAACCTTGGTGTCTGCTGTACCACATGCCTGATCTGGTGTGGTCACCCAGGCATCTGCCTTTGACTCAAAAATATTTCGAAGTCTCCAAATTTATTTTTATGTTGACAATCACATGAATGTGGGTAAATGTTAACAAAGTTGTCAGGGGATGTTACACATCCACATGCTTACCATGGTACCTCATTTTCAACCTGAATGTAATGTTTTGGCATGCTATAAAAAGAAACTCTTAATAACTTGCATTTCATCCCTTTTCCCCTTAACATCCAAAAAATAGTACTTTTGCAGAAGTTATACTACGTAGTAAAGCTAAAAATACTGCTTCAGTTCAGTTGACATCTTGTGCCAGAATGCTGGGCCATAGACTCATTGAAAATTTTGGGGGCATCTGGGGATGCAGAAAGCAGGGGGAGAGGGGGTCTTTGAAGAAACTGTAAAGAAATTTTCAATCCAAGTAATTAGTTATTGAGGTGATCTGGGTTGTGTACCATTGGGGTTGGGGAGGTGTTAGTCTGTTTTTCAGAGCCAGCTGCTGTTTCTCTGCATCTTTAAGCTCTACACTTAAAATTCCATTCTCTGGGGGCTTTGCTGGTTCACCTTTGTGGTCTGAGGAGCTGCTGTGACACCGTTCCTGCTGTGTTGTAAGAGGAGCCCTTTGGGTGCAGGTTGCTCACCTGAAGGTTCCGGGGCCAAGAGCTCCTGGAGCGGGTTGGGTTGGTCATTGGTGCCCTCCCCAAAAAATAGCTGTGGCTCTTCCTGGTGCAGAGCAGAGCCTGGATGAGGGAGGGTGGGGATGGCAGCCATGGCTGCAGCTGAGTCCCCTTGGCAGGCTCAGAGCCTTGGCTTCGTTCCTGGGCTGGGATTGATGGTTTTGAGCAGAGGCAGCTGGCTCTCAGCATGAGGGGCTGGGAGCAGGGAGACCAAGGCAAACAACATCCACAACACAGCACAGGGGTGAGCGGAGGGAAGCACAGGGCTGTGCCTGAAAGGAAGACCCTGGCTGTGGTTCCCTGCCTGACAGCCCAGCTGGCACTCAGTGGTGGTGGGCACGTGACAATCCTCCCCTGGAAGCAGGTGTCAGCAGAGGGGAGCCCTTCCAGCCCCCATTGCTTCGGGAGTTCAGAGGAAGCAGCCTGTCTGCTCTTGGTTGTGGTGGCTGATGCACTTCTGGGATCGCTCTGCTCCTTGAGGATGTCAGCTTGCAAGTCTGGTGCAAGTGGGATGTGGCAGGCTGACAGTGCTGGAGGTGGAGCCCTGTGTGCATTCCCAGATGGACATCCCTGCCCTGCCACCACCGTGCCTTGCCCTCCTCCAGGGCACTGCCTGTAGCTGCAGAGTGCTGCAGCCCTCGTGCACTCGCTCCCAGTTCCTCTGAGCCCACCTGCCTGGTGAGTGGCTGCTGTTTGCCTTCCTGTCCTGGAAACTGCAGGGATTCACTTTACTCTATATGCTGGTTTTGGGGTGTTATCCCCTATTTTGGCTTTACTTTCCCTTCAGATAGAAGGGCAGCCTCTAAAGCCTCTGCAGGCTGTCTTTGCACATGGTATTGGAGGCTGGACCCTGGGGATGCTCGAAATCCCACAGAAATCATTTGGGCTTGCTTGGATGCTCTTCCTACAGCCGTGCATGTTTTCAGTCTCTCCTGGCTGCAGTTTTGCTGCAGCCACCAGGATGGTGGTTAGCTGTGATTCAGTGGAAAGGAAACAAGAGGTGAAGTGTTTCACCATGGGCACAATGTGTTAAGGATGGATCAAGTGTTGTTGGCAAAAGGTGTCGAGTGGTAACTTGCTGGAAGGAATGGAATGCTGAGATGGTCCCGCATTTTGGGGCTTCCTGAGCAAGAAGCTTGTTGGGAAGTTGCAGACTGCCCTTCTCCACGTCAGAATCAAGAGTTGTCATCACCCCTTGGTGGTTGGGCAAAGAATTTAACTCCCTGTGCAGCAATTCTAGCTGAAAGAAGGAAGGAAAACCTGAACCACTCTTGAATCTCTTGCTGTAGGGAAAATTGGCTCTCCCTGTCTTTGCAGGGATGTGCTGCTTTCCGTGATGGTTTTTTTGGTAGCAGGCTTTTTCTTGGAAGGATCTGCAGACTTCCCCTTAGCTTGTTCAGTTGGCTGTGCCAACTGGTCTGCAGGAGTGAAGAGAAGTATTTCAGGATCTGCTGTTGGTACAAGTCGTACCATGAATACTTGCAGTGGAATGTCCTGGCAAGGTGACAAGGATTAGGGCTTTTTTCCCTCTTCTATATATATTTTGGTCCTCAAAAGAAGTGAGAAAAACTGGGTTGAGTGTTATGGCAGGTGCCAGAGGGTGAGGGGTCTGAAAAATGGAGGAACTGGATTTTTCTAACTTTTCATATGTGTTAGGATTTTAGAGCAAGGTTCCATATTAATGCAGGAATGCTGGGGTGGATACTTCTCTCTGCTTCACTGGCAGAAAATGTGGCTGTAAATAAATGGTATGTGTGTTAACACAGTATATTCCACCTTTATCCAGAATAAGATGAGTCACTATTTTCATAGAAGATTACTTTCCCAGTTCAGGAGACCATGCTCCTCTTTTGGAGCTGTTCTGCTTAGCAGGCACAAGGAGTCTGAAGAGTCGATCTGTGGGGTGACATTTAGGATACATTAAACAGCTGCTGTGTTTCTGCAGCCATCTGAGATAGCCATGTGCAGTGTGGCACATGGAGAGCAGCAGGCAGGATCGCTGTGCCCCTTGTTGGGATTAATCCTGCTGGCCCAGCAGCCCAGGGAGGGGTGCTGGAAATCACCCACGGCTCTCCCTCTTCATCTCTGCTGGGCCGAATGGCACCAGCTGCTCCCAAGGTAAAAGCGCCACCAATTTGGTTTTATTTATGGTTTTTAATTAAGTTTCCGTTTTTAAAGGTGATCCTTTTCTCAGGAGTGAGCGGTGGTGCGGCTGAAATCCCCACAGCCATATATCTGTGTCTCTCACACTGGGAATGATGTACCAGGAGCTGCAGTTTTTTCTTCCCTGTAATTGAATGCAGGAAAACAACATCTGGAGAGGGCAGATGCTGGTGTGGAGGCACTTGGGGACAAGCCTTACCTTGCAAGCTCTGATGTGGGCTGCCTGGCATGGCCGTGGATGGATGTAGGGGATGGCCAGGGACATGGGCTGTCTCTGAAGCCATTGGTTCAGGAGTGTTCCAGACACCCAGGACTGCTAAGAGGGCTTTACTGGCAGGCTGCACTTTTGGATGCCTGGAGAAAGCAGGTGGGGGAGCTTGTGGAGAGAGACAAATACTCCTCCTCTTCCTCTTGAGTGAAGCAGTGCCATTGTGTTAAAGCTTCTGCTGGTCCTGTCCATGAATAATTCAGGCTCTGTGTATGGGGATCTTCAATATGCAAGTTTTAAATAAAGCATCTGCTCTTATCTAAATTGCAGTTGGCTTGGAAGAAAGTGGCTGAGGAGTTGTGTAGGGCAGCTGAGACACTGCTCCCTGCCCTGTGTGGGAATGCACAGGCATCCAGAGGATGCATGTGGGTGCTTGGTCAGAGCTCCTGAGGACTGGGAGCCCTTCAGCTAGGTCAAATGGTGAGCTGAGCATCCTGCTCGAGGCTGTCCCACACCTCTGGCTTGGGAAGACTCAGTCCTGCTGCTGGCAGACTTTGCTGAGGGCGTGGGATTAGCTCCATCTTCCCGCCCAGACATGCAGCTCTTCCTGTCAAGTCACGGTTGTTTATGTCCCTCTCCACCTACTTGACAAAGGGAATATATCAGCTGGTCCTGGACGTGTTTTTGTAGGTGCCTGGTGGCAGGCTTGCTCCTACAAAGCCTCCAGTTTCTCTCTTTAACAGGTCCTAATTTGCCCAGTCTCACACTCTGGCTCTCATTAGCTGTAAAGGGGTTGTTGAAACCTCTGACAAATCTTAGCGTTGGCTATAAATAATTCACTTCAACACCAGTGGTTTTCTATATTACTGTCTCTCAAAAGCATTTTATTGTCTGTCTGTACCTGTGGAGGTTGCCTACTCTTTTCAGAACTTATTTTTGGAGACAATTTCCCACCTTACTGTCTCAGTATGAGACCTTTGGTTTATACCACCAAAGGTGGTTCCAGGAGACACTGAGAACCAGTTTTCCAGCCTGGTTATGCTGTTTGGCCCCATGATATAGGGAACAGTATTTGCAGATGAGAGCAACTCTTCAGGCGTGCTCTTGCTGGGAAGTTGGTGGAGCTGGCTCGGAATCTCTGCTGGTGTTTTGAGCCCTTGGTGCAGGAGGCTTCAGGAAGTCAAGCTGCATTTGCTGGATGTTGCAAAATAGCCATCATTGCTCCTGCAGCCACCTTCTGCTGCTCTGAGGGAGAAATGGGAAGGTCTGAAGAGCAGGGGAGGGTTGTGCTGCTCTGAGGAGCCAGACAATGGGTTATTGGGGAGGGAGAGTCTTTGGCCTCATGAAGGGTTTGTACTTGCCCATTTCCCAGTGATTTGGCTTCAGGAAAGTACGAGTAAGATCCCTCATGGTAAGATCTCATGATGACTGCTCTTACAAAAATCCTAACCAAGGGCAGCTCAGGATATCTCATTTTATCCTCTCTCCGCAGCTCTCAGTTTAATGAGCAGACTCAGTGATTTTAGAGGTCTTTTCCAACCTTAAGGATTCTTTGATTCGATGATACCCAGCTACTGGACAACCTGTGTTTTCAGCCCATCTTGTACACTTGCTGGGGCAAGCTGCAGATACCCCACATTGCTGTAGAATTTTATCTGTACGTGCCTTCCTTACACCCTCTGTGAGTCTGCTGAGGAATCAGCCCTGGTGAATGAGTAATGCAGCTCTGCAGCTGGGAAGGTGCAATTCCTTTGTTGGATTAGTAATAAACCAAAGGTCTCATCTTGGGTTATCTTGGTCTTCTGGACCTGGACCTACCCTAAGCAGAGCTGCATGGGGGTGGTTGGAAGTTGGGCAAACCCTGGGCACCCAGCCTTGTGTGTCAGCACATCTCAGGCTGCGCTGCCTCTCTGAAGTATTCAGTGTTTGTGGTGAAGGACTCAGGTGAAGACTAACCTGTCCCACTTCATAATTAATGCTGGCATTTGCTTTGCCTCGTTTAATTATGCACAACTCACATGCAATTAAAAACGCTCTTTCCCTTCAGCAAAGTAGGAATCTCTGGAATAAACCAGATGGGTGGGAACCATTTGGAAAATGCAGCAAACCCCAAACTTGGTGTAATGGGAGGGTTTTTCAGGCAGAGTCATTTTTGCACTGACAGCAGCGTCATTGCTGTACAAAAGTCTGTGGTAAAGGGCTTGCTGCAGGTGTGGATGTGAAGAGTGAAAGGTGTGAAGGCTTCAAGCAAAAGCATTTCTGTTTGCAGCCAGGACAGGCTGAGCGGGTTGTGTTGGGCAAAGTAATCTCGGGAGCGGCTGGAAATTCCAGTGGATAAAGTTAATAGCTGTTCCAGTGGATGTGGAAATGGAAATAAAATAGCACCTTATAACATTGCAGCTGCTTTCCCTGGTGTGGCCCCTGCCTCGCTGTGAGTAACCGCCTTTGTAAAGCTCAGTGGTGCTCTTATCTTCAGAATCCATGGGTTTTTTCTGTGTGGAGCAGTTGTGTTGGGCTCCTGACAACTGCAAGAGGTCTTGGAGCCATCCTTTGTCAATTAGCAGCTTCTTGGTAATACGGCCTTAAAAAGGGGAAGAAGTGAAAATAAGCACATCTGATTTTTAATTGCTTCAGTAGAGCAGGGCCTTGTGTGTTGGAATATTTTAGCACCTGCCCAGCTCAACAGTTGCTTATTGTTCCTGGGTTTTACAGCAGAGCCTGAAATGCCAGGGTGCAGCTGTGGGCAGACAGGGATTGTGTGCAGGGCTGGGACCAGGCAGCAAGAAACCTGAGAGGTGCCAGGAGGGATTTCTGGGCTTGCTGAGAAAAGTTGAGGATCATTCAGCACGGAAGTGTTTGCAGGTGAAGCGAGCTGTGCATCAGCGCCAGATTTCAGGGCTGTTCAGCTCTGGAGGGTTTGCTGGGTGTGCTGTACATTCTGTCTGGGATGTTGGAGCACCAAAGGCAGTGCTGGAGCCTCCTCATTCTCCTGTCCCTTTTTTGCTGGGCAGAGGAAGAGGATGAGCCAGATTCTGTTTGTGTGTCAGCAGCAAAGCTGCTGCCTGATCCCAAAGCCAAGCCCACAGCAGCAGAGCTTGGCATGCGTGTGCTTTGTGCCTGCTGTTGATGTTTAATTAAAAAATAACCCTTCTAATTTTATCTTGATTCCCTGGGGCTGGGGTAAGGTGGCCATGCTGCTGCAGGGGAGGGCACAGGGCAGTGCTCAGGGTGGTGGCCCTGCAAGGGTGGATTTGTACAAAATCCTCTCGCTGGATGCAGTCCAGAGCCATTATAGCTGCTGGCTTCAGGGTGCTCTGGGTCCTTCCCTTTTTGCCATCTTCTGTGAGATTTTTAATGTCAGCAGTTGTAGTTTGTGGGTGGGGGGCAGATGATGCATAAGGCCCCCTGTTTTCTATGCTTGCTCTTTCTCCCTCCCCTTCAAGCAGCTCCAAAGGCTGTTAAGTTTGTTAGTGTTTGGTAACTGGGGAGGATACTTTACCACCAGCTCAGGAGAATTGCAATAGTCTTGTTTAAGGGGAAAAGAAAAGAAGCCCATGTTTTTTACAAGCTTTGAATCTCCTGTGCTTAATTTAATTTTTTTAAGAGACACTTCTGCGTGAAGTGTTAAAAACACACCCTTGGAGCTGCTGCAGCAAAGCTGATCCTAGGACATAGTAAAAGGTTTAATGTATTTTTGTAGGATCCCTTTACAATTCCCACAAGAGAATCCTGCTAAGGAAAACAGAAGTACAAAAAAAGTTCGTTTGTTTAAAAAAAGCAAAACCAAGCCCACTCTCCAGGTATTACCAACTGCATCATATTTAACAGGTGAAAGATGTTTGAGCTCAGTGTGACTCGTTGGTGCAGTTGCTATCAGTGGATAATGTGCCTTTACAGCCTGCCAGGTCTGTGTCAGAGACGTGCAACTACATGTGGCTGGTTTCTTTCCTCCCACATCCTGGAAAAATAAATCCCTGCTGTCTAGCCACGGAGGAGTAGGCATTTTTCTCCAACATATAATCTTTGGTATTCCTATAGAAGACACTAAATATAAACACTGGGGCAGGTACCTTTGACTAAATAAGCCAAACGTGGCAGAAAGGGGCTCTGCCTGGTCTTGGAGGCAGGGGAGGATTTATGGGGTAGATTTGAGGATTTGCCAAGCTTTGCCTTTTTCTGACCAGCCCAACCCACGTGTCATGACAGGGAAGGCTCAGACCTGCAGCCTTACTCACTTTGGCCTGGTGTAGGGACAGCCACCCCCTGCATCGGTGGGACAGGAGATGACAGCAGGGCTTTCCAAGTGACACAGCAGCAGTGCTGGGGAGGGGGACACCAGGGTGGCCCCTTGGGCGTGGAGGGTGGAGGTGGTCCTGCTCCATGCACCATGCCCAGCAGCTGAGCTGTGGGCTGTGCCTTTGCAGAGATCTGAGATGTTTGGGTGCAGGACCTGGCCTCCCCACACAGATCCTTCTGGAGAGCTGAGCCCTGCCCTCCTCCAGGGGTTTGTGGTCGTGGAGCCGGGGAGAGCAGAGGTTGTTCCTTTTCTAAAGGCTCCTTTCCCTTTGTCCCCAGATCTCAGGAGCTGCACCTGAGGACCGAGGGGCATTCCTATCTCTCTGACCTGACCAAGCCATCGGACTTGGAGTTCATTGAAACCAAGAGGCCGCGCCTGGACCTGCTGCAGGACCCCCTGATGCGGCACTCGCCTCTCCTGAACCAGAGCCAGCAGGGGGGCACAGAGGATCTCTCAAAGGTAAGGATCTCTCTGGGGGTGGGGGCTGCATTTTGGGCTTGCAGAGAGCTGCCTTTGAGGCTCTGAGCCACTGCTGAATCCGGTGTAGATCGTGGTTCCCAATGCATCAAGCAGTGCTTGGAGGTACTGGATGGTTTTCCCTTAGGTTGGATGAGCACTTTAGAACCATACCAGCCTTCTCCATAGCTGTTACAGTGATGGACTTTTTTTACTGGGCTATTAGATGCACCAGAACAATTTGGAAGCTCCTCTAGGCTGAATTAAGGATGGTCATGTCTGGCTTTTCTGGATACTCTGCCTTGATTTGATTTTTACTTGACGCTTCTCATTTATCACATCTCTTTATTTAATATTGGTGTTTGAAGGGCTGGAATCGGTTTCTGGTGGTTCTTTAATATAATCTTCCCCAGGAAAGCCTCCCTTGTCCCAGTCTCATTTAACAAAGCAAATAATTTACTTACAGTTGTCCCCTCTGCGCATGGAATAAATGTTGCAAAGAGAAATCCCCTGCTTGTGCGCCTGTTTGGATTTACTTTCATCTTCTGTTGGGGTAAATTGTATTTGATTTTACCTCCAGTTTGGACGTGCTCTTGGTTGGCAGGAAAGTCTTGCTGGATAAATGTGCTGAGTGCTAGTGCTGAGGGTTGGTCCAGCTGCAGACTGGAATTGCCCAAGCCCTCAGTGAAGTGAAAGGGAAGTCACATTCATAGCCAGGAAGGTGGGGATGGTTTGCTATATCCCTGTGGGAGCTGACTGAAATAACACAGACAAGGAAGCTCCTCCTTGGGAATGCTGGGATATTCAGACATTTCTTATCTGTACAATACTGGTGGGCTTTACTTGAGATCCCTCTGATGTCTCTTTAATGAGAAGGATATTTAACTCTGGGGTAGTTCAGCTGCCAAGGGAGGCCTGAAGGCTCTGAAGCATCCTCAGGGGATGTTGGTTGGATGGCTGATGGAAAAATGCACTGTTGTCCACAAAACAAAAAATAGCCCTCTCCAAAGATATGAGGAAACCAGGATGACTTTTCTGTCTTTACGTTATTCCCACCAGCACTTCTGTCCTGCCTCTCACCAGAAAACCATGTATTGTCTCAACTATTTGTTTCTAATGGACAGAGCTGCTCTTGAGGAATTAGTTCATCAGTTTAGGGGCTGCATTTGCTTCTCTGTCTGTGACGCGTTTCCAAGAAGTACATGCGTTTTATGGGGCTTAAAACATTTGTTAATGAAAGAGAGAGAGAGCCGAGATGCAATTCAGCAAGACAAGATTATGCTTTTAGTGGAGCCATTTGTAATTTTAGAGTCTGGAAGGAAGAAGAAAATGTGGTGTCCTTGACTGGTGCCTGAGTGGAGCTGGGATTGGTCGCTCTGAACTAGCAGGGGCTGCTTCCAGAGTGGGTTTGATGGAGCTCACTGCAAGACTGGATGATCTCAGTGCTGTTCAAGTGGCTGGGAGCAGAAGGCAAGTCTGGGACACAGGGTATATCAGTCTTTGCAGCTTGGGAAATTGGGTTAATGGCAGTCTTGTGGTGTTGGTCCTGAGCAGTTGTCCTCAGACTAGTCTATAAACTGCTGGTGGACATCAGGGTTGTGGAAAAGCTCCTGAAGCCAGTGTGTGCATTGCTCTGAACCCCTCAGCATGCTGGAGGAGCTGCTCTGGCTGTGGGTCCAGGGGAATGCAAAGAGCTGAGGCTGCTCTTTGGGCACAGCTCTGGGCACTGGCAGGTCTGGGCTGTGGACAGAGGTAGAACCTTCCTGCACCCACACTAAGCCAGCCACAGCTGAACTCAGCACTGGGCTCTGAACTCACCACCTAGGACAGGTGATAAAGACCTTCCTGAGAGTCTCTGTGCTGAGGGAGACCTGTGTCCCAGAGCAGTGGCACACACATGGTGGCAGGACATGTCCCAGTGACCAGAGCTGGAGAGAGATGTTTGCTGTTTTGTCTGTGCTGCTGACTCAGTGTCTGACAAAGTCACTCAGTGCTTTATCTAGGGCAGCTCTGCCAGCTGGGTGAGCCCTTTGGGTGAGATGCACCACGTGAGCCCAGTATTGCTAAACACACTGCTGGTTGTTTAGACAGAGTATCCCAGGAGTTGTTCCCTTACCCGTTACCCCACTCCTCATTGTTGCGGTCACTGCCTGGGGAGGAGCTCAGTTTACTCACTGGGGTAATGGTGCTAGGACTGGTTTTCATGGTGATTTTGCAGATTGGGCTCATTTTCGCACAGTGAGAGTTCCACAAAGCCCTCAATAAAAAGGGTCGGGGTTTGGTTACACACTCTGGGCGCCAGCCTGACTGTCCCAGGGGATGGAACTGTAATGGATGTTGCTCTTGGGCAGTGGATACGACTTGGTGTCTCTCCTGCTTTCAGAGCAGCCCTTGAGCTGAGATGCAGAATCAGGTCTGTGATGGGATATATAAGTTTAGCACATCCCTGATAACCATTGATAACTGGATTTACCAACCTTCAGCCCAGGGGAGAGAAGTCAGCACCATTCCTGCACGTTTCCAAGGCCTTTGTTTAGAGCCATAATCTATGCTGTGAGCGCAGATGGAACAATTGATGGGGCAACTGCTGCTAACAGGCTTCAGAGTTTTTCCTCCCCTGGAGAGAAATGGATTTCTCATGTCTTTTGTTCCTCATCTACTTCTCCCAAACAGGAGGAGAGCTGGGCCCCTTAAACCCTGTTGAGTATCCCTGCAGCCTCACTCCAGGCAAGGCTGTGAGGAGAAGCTCTTGGATCAGTGCGTTTTCCCTGGAGAAAACAGACACACTTTTGGGCAGTGTGCCTTTCAAAAGCAGCAGCTTTCAGCCAAATCTCACTTGGACAAGTAAAAGATACTATCTTTCCTTATGAACTTCACATTGCTCATATCCTCAAACACCGGTGTTTCTTCTCAAGCTGGAGGCAGAAGGTTGTTTTCTTGCCTGCTTTACCCCACTTCAGCATCTTTTTCCCTGCTGTTGCATGTTGTCGTGTTGGTTCAGTGCTGTGGTCCTGGGCTCCTGCTGCTGGATGTGGCCTGAAGGGCTCTGGTGAGCTCAGTCTGCTGGGGAGAAATGAAACCTCCCCGTGCCCTCTGCGCTAGCTGGGGCTGATGCTTTTTCCCCAGGAAGCTTCTCTCTTTATCTGGCTGACAATAACCAGAACGACTAAAGCAGGGCTGTTTTTTCAGTCACTGCAAGCCTGGATGTGGGATTCACTGGAAAAGCTGCTATGATGAGGCTTTGCCAGGTGTGTTCTTGGCAGAGAGGCAGGAGCTGGTTCCCAGGACCTTCGGTGGCTTCTGCTTTCTTTCCAATAAAGTCACAGACGTCCCTCACGTAGCAGCAGGCAGGAGGGAAGCAGACAACCCCAGAGCAGGCCAGTGATGATGTGCACAGTCCCTGTCCCTGCACACACGTGCACAGCTGGTGCTGCCCATGAGCCTGCCTCACAGGGATGGTGAGTGTGGTACAAGGTCAGTCAGTGTTTGCTCTCTTCTCTCCAGAGCTGGAGCTTCATCCTGCCTCTCTCCTTCCATCTCTTCTTATTCCTGTTATGCTTTCACTGTTCTTCTTCCCATTTTTAAGACTGCTCTTCCACCACATACGTGGTTTGCTGCTCCTTCCTATAGGATGTGAGTCAGTTGTGATCTGCATTTAGTGCCCTTGCTGGCTGCACTTATGAGTGGCCTATTGCTCCAACAGGAATTCACTTACAGGGAGCCATGTAATCCCACGGGAATGGGGCTGGGTGGAGGCTTAGGAAACCTGAACCTTGCTGCCATCTGCCCTGGCAGGCTGCTGGTCACTGGGTAAGTCTCTTCCCCTTTCTCTGTCTCAGATTTCCCCATCTGTACAGGGACAATGCCACTTCCCTCTTTTGTAAAATAATTAACTGTGGATGGAAAAAGGCAATTAAGAAGCCATGTGTTGTTAAAACTTGGACTCTGCTTTACATTGTGCAAAGGTTTTAATTTCTTCCCTTTCTGCATGAGCATTTTTGTTGTGTTACGGACTGAAAAATAGAATAGGAAAAGTGTGTGTGGGGGGGGTAGTCTTGGAAAAGACAGCACTAAGGTCAGGAAGTAGGTATGGCAAAACAGAAATTAGGGCAGAGGGTATTTTGCTTTCATGCATATCAATGTAGCTTTAAAAGCAATTAATTGAAAAAGGATGAATTAACACATTTGAAATGCCTTTTTAATGATGCATTGAAGCCAGCAGCATACACACCAAATTTCACACTGGCTGCCCGTTCCAGAGCCCAATTTACAATGAACTCCTGGAAGACAGGCTGTGGGATGGAAAAGGCTCTTGGCCAGCCTGCTAACTCCTGCCCTGGCCGCAGGCTGGCAGGGCACTGAGGACAGCAGAAAGGCCTTTCGGGAGCTCTGCTTCCTCCTCGCTGCCCTGGTCCCTGAGCTGCTCCATCTCTTGACAAATGCACCAGGGGAGAGGGGCAGGAGGCTCAGGGCTCTGGCAGCAGGGTTTGCCCTGGTACGGGCTGGAGGAGCAGTGCCACAGCTCCCAGCACAGATAGCTGGGCTGGCTGGTAAATCACCAGTTGCGTTTCTGCTCCGTGGCTTTGTTATGGGAACATTGATCTGTTGCTGGGATTAACCTCTCAGAGTTTCCAGTGGGTTGGTCTCGCAGTTATTAATGAAACTGGCTGGAACTTGTGTTGACCTTGGCAGAGGCCCCACTTGGCTTGGAGGTAACTGGCAAAAGCATAATCTCTAATTGAGTAATGCAGGGCTGGGGGAAGGGAGCGGAGGGGGAGGACGCGCAGCAGCGCTTTGAACTGGGAGAGCCGTGGCGCTCGGACGGGATGCGTGGGAGTGCAGGGCTGGGCACGGCGCTCAGCACGGCCTCGCCGGGGGAATTAGCAGGCACAGCCAGGCAGCATCTCCGTTCCGGCACCCCAGGCTCCCTCCTGTAGGAAACAGCCCGGAATTCCAGCGCCTCCCCGTGATTTATTGCTGTGGAACAATAGCGCAGAGGGGCTGAAGAACAGAAGGAGCTGCGAGCGTCGAGCGTCGGCCGTCCCTAGGAATGTGTCCTCCCGTAGCCTCGGAGTTTGCAGCGGGGATCGCTCTGGGCTCTCCCTTCCCCACGGGAGGTTGGTTTTCACTTGAGCAGAAGAGCTCTGGGCCTGCTTCTCGGGCTTTTGCGGAATGTCTGCGAATGGGACCGAGAGGCAGTGCCGGTCTGGTTTCTCCAGCCGCGCATCTCGGCTGTGAGAGCGGGAGAGGCTTCCTTGGCCAGCTGTGGCTGTGCCCACATCTGGTGGGGAGGGGCTGGCTGCCAGCAAGCCCTGCAGGACGCCAGGCAGAGGGATCCTGTGTAGCACCAATGGACAGGGGACACACCAGTGCTGCCAGCACCCTGCTGCTCCATCCCAGCTGTGCAGAGCCCAAGTGAGATGCAGAGACGTGCGCCATGCCTGGCTTGACCAGCCCTGTGGGAAATGAAATTCCTCAGGCACTCTGCCACGAAAAGAACTTCTTGCCTGGAGCCTGTGGGGTTCTCCATGCAAAGCCTGCACATGCTGTGTGGCCTCCCCACTGCTCTTGGAGAGTGGACTTCTATAGAAGTAGCTCTAACCTCAGATCTGAGCAGTGAAATGAAACAATTTTAGCGGGTACAAACACACCTACGTCTTTCCTGCTTTTGTCCTCCTTCCCCTGCAGAGAACAGCAGTTCTTGTTGACTCTCCTTGCAGCTGAGCTCTCCCTCCAAAGCTGAGCCACTGGAGTTGTGTGCTCATCAGGAGTGAGTGGCGTGGGGTTGTTGAGTCCAGCAGCTCGACTGGAGCTGGGGTTGTGGAGTCAGGAGGATCCTCCTGTGACGTGTTTGACACCCACCCATCTGCCGTGTGCTTGCTCACACTGTCGACTTGTGCCTGATAAAAATCTGGTTGCAAAAAAAACTATTTGGTGGGGTGGGGAATTTACGTTAGAGGAGCAATGATTCAAAGCTATTTCTGGGAAGATGAGGGACATGTTGGCATTCTGTCATTCCAAACATATTTAAAAGATGAAATATTTGCATTGTTCACGTTGCCACAGCACAAACACTTCTGGCTGGATTTCCCCCCCTGCTCCAAAGATAATTTCCAGATCATGGGAGGATGGGATCAGTGTCAGTGTGTGAACCTCTGCTCAGCTGCATGTGAACACACACCTTTGGGAGCGTGTGTCCGTGGTGTGCCAGCCGAGTGGCTCTCTTGGCATGCCTGGCAGTCCATTCCATGCCCACTGTGCCAGGATGGCTGCAGGGGATGGTCAGCAGCCCGTGCCATGCACCAGTGTGCACAGGAAGCCAAGGGATCAGCCTGAGGAGTGTTGTATCTAGAATCTCCATCCCATGCATGGACTTGTGCTGGTTTCATTTGAAAAACTGATGCTTTTGAGCGTTACATGGTCCTTGTGAGATGTTTGGCTCCTCCATGTGGATCTGGGCTGAGGGGCGAAGGGAAGGAGCACCATGACTGCAAGGCAGCTGCTTTTATTCCATTTCTCAGCTGAAGTGCCTGTGGCCAAGAACTGAATTATGGTGTGAGAGACTCAGGTATGGCAGGAAAAGCCCTCATGAGCTGCAGAAACATTCCAGAGAGGATGTACAAACCTTTGACCCTTCCCTGAGCTGCCTGCAGCCCGGGTGTCCCCTGCCCTGTCTGCTCCAGCCTGCAGTGGTCCTGGGCCACAGGCAGCAGGGCCAAGGCTCAGTGCAGCTGGAAAACCGAGGGGAGAACTGATGGTGCCTCAAGCACAGGTTGTTTCACACTTCTTCAGCTCGTTTGTGGTGATTGACATCCAAAACAACCTTTTAAATTGCCTTTCAAGCCACAGCGGTGGGAAGGACGGTGTGATAAGGCTGACTGCTTCTCGGGAACCTGCTCCATCATTTGCATAATTGGACTTTTCTGTTCCACTCAGTCAATATTACAAGGCTCGTGCAGTGTGACATCTCACCTGATCTGCTGGAGGGAAAGAAAGTCCCCTGACTTTGTGTGCCTCACCCCTGTAATTGGAAGAAATATTTCTGGCTCTGTGCTTGCAGTAGGCAGTGTGCTGAGCTGGGTGTGCTGTGTGGATTCTTCTCCATCTATGAAGTGTTTGTACACGTTGTATGTATCTATTTTACCTGATAGCAAGAATTCTAATGTGTCCTGTTTTGTCCTGGAAATGCAGGAGAGAGGAGAGCTAGTTTGCTACTTTGTCAGTCCTCAGGTGGGATTTTAGAAATAGTGTTGGTATGGCAGGAACTGATACTGGTCTCCAGAGCGTGAGGATGGCGTGGGGTGAGGATGGCTGTGCCAGCCACCATTTTTGCCAGTGTTCAACTGGTTGTGTTAATTTGTGTTAAGAACCCTTCTCCTGGAATAAAGTCAAGGGAAGAATTTGATCCTGGTAACAAGGACATCCTGGCTGGCTTTTTCCCCCTTGCAGTCTCTTCCTGAACTGTTTTCTTCTTTTCCCTCGTGTTCTGGGAAGGGGGTGTGGGTGCTGTTGGGCAGGGAGCATTGCTCCAGCTCCCACCAGATCCAGGCACACTGTGGGATGGGTTATGTGGGATCTCTCAGTTAGTGCAGGTGACCAAGCAGCAGGAGGCTGTTACCAATTTGCAAGTGTGTACGTCTCACAGATGAACTTCTCCTTCTTCCTTGTTCAGCATCCCTGCATGCCCCTCCTACCCAAGGGTCTTCCTGGGAGCAATTTGGGTGACTTCTCTGTGGATGTGCAGCACTGAGCTCATTTTTGGTGCTGTACTTCTCCACGGTTAGGAAGTGCAGCCCATCAGCAGTCCTGACTCACACAAGGAAAGCCAGTGAGTTGTGACACCCATCAGATTGATTCTGGGTGCTGTGTTTTGAGGAGGAGGGTATTTCATGCTAATACCTTCCTTCCCAGCGTGGGGTGGAAGCTGTGGAGGAGATGCAGCAGCAATCAGTGGTGTTTGCCTGCTGCTGCTGGAGGGGATGGAGTGGGGGAATGATTTCAGAGATGGATTTGGCAGAGATGAGGTGCTGCTCTTTGTGCCTGTGGTGATGGAGCTGTAATAACATATTGAACATGGCAACAGCCCTTGCTAAAGCTCTGTGACTTCACGTTCGTGCTTCGTGGAGCTTCATCTCCTAACAACACCCTTAGCATCCATAACGAGAGGAACTGCCAAGTGCCAAAGGGCCTAGTTAAAATCACTCGCTGAAAACCTCCTTTCTTTTTGGAACTAAACTTGCTTTTTAAACAGAAAAGCTCCTTGGCTGTGTTTTAGGCAGAGCACATTCAGAGGGTTTTTGGCTGGGCAGCCCGGTGCTGCATGGGGGGGCCGGGGGCGATGGACGCTGGTGTGTGTCAGGAATGCTGGCTGTGTGCTCGCCCAGCACACTGGGGTTGTTTTAGGACAAGCTGACAGGCCCTTGGCTTGTTCTGCTGCTCTCGAAAAATGTAATTCTAATTCTTGGCACCTTTTTCCAGGAGGATAAGGAGCGAGAGCACAGTGGAGCCTGTTCCCTCTGTCCTTGGAAATGGGCTTTTAGCCAACAGCAGAGCTGGCTCAGGGCAGAGCAATGTGCTCTGTCCTACCCCAGGTTTGGTGGAGCAAAAGTAGAAATGAGTGGGGGAGAAGGAGTGTGAGATGAAATTACCTCAACCACCTCCTTGTAGTCCTGCCCTCTGTCTAGTTACTCTTTGGTCATCTCAGTGCTCTGACAGGGCATTTTCTGCAGGTGCCAGGGCTCTGCCCAGGTTCTGCTTGCCTTCACCTGGCCTTAATCCTGCACCTGGTACCCTGGTAGAGGAAGAAGCAACTGTCCTCTGGCAGTGCCAAGAGGGAGAGGAGGAGATGGGCAGTGGTTGTGGTGTTTCCAGTCCTCTGCTGCATCCTGAGGGGTTCTCCCAGGGCTGCAGAGCCTGTGACATCCTGCAGAGCCCACGGCATCCTGCTCCAGCACGTGCCCACAGCGGGTTTCTCTGCTGCCACGGCACTGTGTCCCCTCCTGTGCCTGCACAGTAATGCTCCCTAGGCTTGACTTTGAGCAGCGTGCTCTGGTCACTGCCCCAACAGGGTCTGATTCTCTCCTCCTGTGCTGTTCCCTGAGGAGCAGCAGTGATCCTTTCTGCCTTCTGATCTCCACTTTGGACATTGTTGTTCCCATGACTGCTTAAAAAAGAGCCACTGCCTTGTGCAGATCAAGCTGTCCCATGTGGTTACGTGACCAAACCAGCTTTTATTTCAAGCTGGTTCTCAGGTCTGTGTTATTTTATGCCAGCCAGCTCAGGTGTGATGTAGAACAGATTGCCCCCAGCAGCTAATGTGTTTCTGCCTCGGCAGCAGACAGAGTGGCAGATGTAAACACAGGGACGTTGCAGGCTTTCAAACACTAAAAACTCCTAAAGAATAGGCAGGTATGTGTCTATAAATATATACAGTGCATGATATGAAAGGCTTTCAGTATATTTGGAGAGAGAATTGTCAATTTGTGAATTCATTTGTGTATACTTTTTATATGTTTTTAAGTAATTGAAAAGCCTACATTTATATGTATGTATATATATAAGAATACATATCTGTATATTTATATATGCTGCCTCCTATTCTTGTAAGCTGATTTTTCAAAGGCTTCTTCTAGTCTCGTTCAGTGATTCTGCCTTCAGCTGCCACAAGGAGAAAGACTCCCAGTCTCGAGCAAAGCTAAATATTGATTTGAGTCAATCTGGGTGCACTTGGAGACATCACCAGTGTTCATGAATGCAGCATAATCGCTGATTGGAGTGGGGAAATTTCATCATAAAGGCCCCAAAAGGGAGGTTTATTATTGCTTTCTTCCAAATGCCTGAATTTTATTAGCTTCAGTCATTCTTGGCAGGGCAGTGGAATGGGATTTTATAGTTAGCAAAGGAAAAGTAAACACAGTAATCATTTCACAGCCCTGTGCCTGCCAAACCAAGATGGAAATTCCAGCCTTGGTGGGAAGCTGCTGCTTTGCTAACAGATAATAACAAATTCACTGTGGGCTTATTCTTGCTATGGGAGCTGAGATGTTCAGGTTTTTCTGTAATTCCCTGCTCTGGGGAAGCAGAGGTGCTCCATGGTTTTCTGCAGGAACAGGTTGGGCAGAGGTTTGTGGTTTGAGCAACTCCCACAGCCATTCACAGGTAGAAGTGGTGTTTCTGCTCTGAGCCTTTGAGAACTGCTCTGTCCCGTGCTCCTCTTGGTATTTGGTTTTTCCATGGTCAGTCTTGCTCTGACGGCAGAGCTGAGCGATGCTGAAGGTGTGACACATTTGTGACACCCTGATGCTCCCGGACCCTGAGCCCATCAGGGCTTATTATGGTAAAGAAATTCTCCATGTAAACCCAAAACTCTCACGTAAGGTTTACGTTGTGTGTTTTCCTGGGCTTGTTGGGCTGCAGGGCTTGGCAGAGCTGAGGTCTGGAGCAGCACCTGCCTGTGTTTCCTGGTGGTGGGGGATGCTGTTTCCTCCCAGCCTCCTGCCCTGCCAGCTGGGAATGGTGCTGGGAATGGCCAGCACCGTCCTGTCACACGTCGGTATAGGGGACAGGAAGAGGTGACATAGACTCCATGATTCAGAAGGCATAAAAGGTATTTATTAATAGAAATTCACGCTTCTTACAGAGAGCATCATGGAGCTAAGACCTGATTGGTCTTCAGCAACACTTCCATTGGTCAATTGGAACAACACCTCCTTGGAAATATCTTTCACAAACACCAGGTGTGGAGATTGAGATAATAATAGTTTTAATTCTTTCTCTGAACTTTCCCAGGAAGAGCCTGGGAGAGCTGTTTCTCTGAGACTGTGAGAATACCACACCGTTCCCCGCCTGCTGCCGCAGGATGCGACCTCCTGGTGGAAAACCGGGCGGAGCAGCCCAGGAAATGGCTCCTCAGACGGGCAGCGAATGTCGAGGCAGCCCCTTCCACGTGTCTGCACAATTATTAGAGCAATAAAGCCTTGGGCTCTGGTGGATGGTGCAGCTGCTGGCTGCTGTGCACCACCCGTGCTCCTGTCAGGCTGTGTCCCACGTCCCCGCCTGGGTGTGTCCCGAGCTACCAGAGCTGCTCGTGGCTGTTTGGGACGGTCACTGGATGTGCTTTGGGCGGCCCTGGGGGCTGCTGGTGGATTCCTGAGGCAGAGGTGCTGTCCCCACTGTGTCCCTCATGGTTCTTGCATCTGAGAGGTGTTTGGTGTCCTGCTTCAGATGCCTGAGACACAGCAGAATGCAGCTGTGCACTCGGTGACCCTGAGGAGGTTGGAGTGGGAGGTGGTGAGGTGCAGCTGGCAGGCAGAGCTCAGGGGTTCCGTTAGGAGCAGTTACTTCAGTTTGGGGAGTGGGAGCTGCTGGACTGAGCGGGGCTGTGGTGCTGGGACTCATCATCCTGTGCTGGATGTGCTGTGAGTCGTGGGAGAGTTGTTGGTAACCTTGGCTTGGTGCAATGGCTCTTGTGTGCAAGAGGAGGTCTGGGTTGTCCCACAACACACCTCAGCCGCTGCTCAAACCGTTTTAGATCTTGTTTGCATTTCCTCTTTCCATCAGTCTCCTCCTCAGTAGGCAGCTCAGTCTGCGGGATTTGGGGAAAATAATTTTGGATGAGGGTTGTGAGGGAGGGAGTGTGAGCTGCCTTTAAGTGTATCTCACTTGCAGCAGTAGTGGTTAAATAGAGCTGTCTTCAATCATTCCCTTCCCTCCCCTCTAAATTTGATTCCCCTTCAAGCCAACTTCCCAATATTGATGTTGTGTGCCATCCTGATTAACTCCCAGACAAATCCCTGCTTCACAGGACTGCCGAGTGTATCCCGCTGGGATGTGTGTGGCTGAGGAGTCCCTGCTCCTCCTCGGCCTCCTGCCTCCTCCCTGGCAATAGGAGGAAATTTAAATGTTTCTGAAGAGCAGCATTTCCATTTCAAAAGCTGTTCGTTCAAGTGCGTCTGGAGTGGGATTTCTCTCCCCCTCTACTCTCTGAATGGGAGCTTTAGAAGTCTCATTTCCTCTGCTTGATAACACCAGGCAGAGAAGGGCTTTTGTCTTTTCATTTCCCCTCAATTTTTTATTTTTAAATCAGTGAGGTTTGGAGAAGCTGCCGCGGTGGATTTTCCCTGCTCCCTAATCTCTGCCATGTGCTGGAGGACGCACCTGGCATCACCCAGTGATGGAGCTGGAGCTTCCTGGGGCGAGCCCACCTGGGTCACCCTGCCAGTCCCTCCTGGGGGCAGAGCAGGAGAGCTTTGCTGCCGTGCCCACGCTGTGGAGCTCTGCACTGCCCTTCCCAGCCCTCCAAACGCGGCTCTGGTGTCCCAGCACCCCAGCACAGTGCTGGCTGTGCTGGTGCTGAGCCTGGCTCAGGATCTGGCCCTGTGCTTCCAACACATGACGCTGCAGTGGCTTCAGTCCTGCTGTCTGGTTGCCCGCCTGCTTTTTTGGCTGATGTAGCTTTTCCAGTTGGCGTGAAATTATATTTTTTGACGGGATGCTCAGCACACAGCAGATGTAAGCAGATGTAGTGCCCAGCTCCCACTTCTGCAGGACTGATGGGTGTGGATGTAGGCACTGTCCCAGCAGTGCAGTGGCATTTGTGCTGTTCACTGGAGTATTGCATGGGTTTAAAAAGGGATTTTTTTCTGCAGAAGCCTTTTTTACAGCACTCTTGCTTTTCACGTGGCATCTAGGCCTGGAGGGCTTTCTACCTGCTTGAGGGACAGCTGGGATTTGGCAGGGACTATTCCAGCATCTTCTGTCAGAGAGAACTTTCCTGCTGGGATTAACATGGACCTTGATGCTTCATCCCTGCCTGGTTGCCATGCTGGAAAGACTCAGAGCTTGCTTTACTGCATGTGGTAATTGAAAGACGATGAGTGGTGTTTGGGGGAAAAAAAAAAATCGGGAGATTAAAGCTGTCAAAGGCATGGAGTGAGTGTTGGTTCCCCTGAGGTTTGTTGGGTTAGGTGACAAGGTGTGCCTAGGCTGCCGCAGGAGGTTTGGGGATTGTGCCTGCACCCCCGGGGGGGTGGGTGACCCTCCTGCCTCTCTAAAGAAACTCCCTGAGCAGCAGGCACAAGTAGAAATGCAAAAGCAGGCTCTGGTGATGATTCAGAAGTTCCTGTGAAATCTGCCCCAAAATCGGCTGGCCCCAGGGAATGCGAGGGAGGTTTGAGCCCCAGCAGGAGGAGCCAGGCTCTGCCATGAGCACCCCATTACCTTTAAAAGTGGCTCTGCAGCCGGGGTGACCCCACTGCCTGGCTGAGTGCCAAGTTGGGCAGTTAAAAATTTCCCTCCCTGCCTTGGCACGTTATGTTTTTGGCAGTTTGGTTCTTTTTAAGAGCCTTCAAACATGTGCTGGTGTGTGCAGTGTCAGCACGGGTGGCTGCTGGCTGAACAAATTACTGGAAGAGCATTGAAGTTGCAGATGGAGGAGTGGCAGAGCTTGCTGCTCTGTGGGCTGCTCTGTCAACCTTAACTCGCCCTCCCCTTGGTTGCTGGAAGCAGCAGGAGCCTGTGTTTGCTGTAGCTGCCCCTCTCCTCTGTCCCTGCCTGGGACAGGCTCTGCCTTGTGCTGAGCAGGTCCCACTGCGCTGCTCCATCCTGATCATCTGCTGGCTGAGCTCAACCTGCCCAAACCTTGCATTTATTCACGGCTCTTTTGAGGCACTTGCTGTTGGTCTGGAATGCTCCACACGTGGCCAGCGTGGTCCTTCCACCTCAGCCTTTTCCTTCCCTTTGCAGAAGTGCAGTACCTTCCCTGCAGCTTCCCAGAACCACGACCCCGCTCTGCTTGCCGGCTCACTTCCAAGTCATTCCCCTAAGGCAAGCAGCAAGATGAGATTTTTATTAATTTTTTTTTCCTTTGACTTGGACGCTTTTTCAGTGTTAACAAAAGGCAAATCGCTGGCAGAGAGTCTTTCCAGATGTATCAACTGTACTGAAGATGCTCAAAGAAAAAGTTCCCAGAATCTTCCTGAATGTTGCAGAGAGGCATATTTTCTTGTAAACTCGTTCTTGGAAGTGACAGAGTTGTTTTGGCTGAAATTCCCTCTTTACGAAAAAAAAAAGAAAAAAACTAAAAATGCCTAAAGCCGATATTCAGCATGGAAAATTTCAGTCCAGACAGTTACTGTTTGAACAAACTTAAGGTCAGCTGAAAATCCAGAGATGCAGAACAGGCAGTGCTGGGGAATTCATAATGAGAGGTGGAGCAATTAGCTCCTCGTTGTAATGAGTAGATGGGTAGGTGAGAATTCATCACTCCTCAAAGTCAGTGGGGAACGTTCGCATTCCATGCAATTATTATCCACTAATGGGGAAAGGCAGGAAGGGAATGCAAGGCGCAGCATCTCATTTGTGGGGTAATGCCTTCGGCGGCGGTGGGAGTTTGCCTGAGCAGATTTTCCAGACCTGACCCGTTATTTTGGGCTGCCTGTTTGAGCCGTGTCTGGTGCTGCTGCTGCACAATTCTGCAGTCCTGAGCTCCAGAGGCAGCATCTCTTGGCTCTAACACCACGGAACGGCTCTTCAGAGCACAGGCAGGTTTTGTGAGAGCAGATACAAGGCTTTGGTTATTGCATTTAACTGAGGCTCTGGCTGGCGAGGTTTTACCACCCTCGTAAATCTGCCGGGGAGGGGAGGCAGGGAGGGAGGGGTCAGCATTTGGTACTGGTTTTGCAATTAAATTGCTTCAAGCTGTTGAAACATCAGGGAAGTTTTTTGACCTACTTTCGTGCAAGCTTTAGAAATTGTTGGGATGTTTTCTGCTCTGTCTGCGTGGAATTCAGCTGGATTACGGAGGAAAGGAATTTCGTGGGCCTGCTCGTAAAGTCAGATTTATTTAAAAGAAAAAAAATTTAAAAAACCAACCCTGGCTTTGTCTTCAGACAGCTCTTTGGTCTCCAGCTTCATGAATTCCCATGAGAGCACGGAGTGGGCTGCACCCAGTGAAAGCAATCCCTGTTTTGCACATGCCATGGAGAGTGGGGATGGAGGAAGGAGGTGGATGATGCCTTGGTCCCACACCTGGCATCCCTCGGGAGCACTGCTGGCCTTGGAGGAAGGAGGTGGATGATGCCTTGGTCCCACAGCTGGCATCCCTCGGGAGCACTGCTGGCCTTGGAGGAAGGAGGTGGATGATGCCTTGGTCCCTCACCTGGCATCCCTCGGGAGCACTGCTGGCCTTGGAGGAAGGAGGTGGATGATGCCTTGGTCCCACACCTGGCATCCCTCGGGAGCACTGCTGGCCTTGCAGGGAGCACCCACATCTCCATCCTCTTTCAGCAGCCCTTGGAGCACACAGGGGTGATGCAGCCCAGCAAGAGCCCGGCAGTATTTAAGAATTAAAACCTTGTTTGAAGGGCCAGGCTGCAGAAAGAGCCGTTAGCACAGCAGATGGCCATGAACAAAAGAATTGCAGTAACTCGATGTACTTTTCACTGCTCGGACTCCCTGACTTTTTGTACTCCTGCACCTCCCTGGGGAAACCAGACATTAGTTTTCAGCTCTATAACTTTTTCCCTCTGTCAGTGCTGTCATCCTGGGGCTTAAGATATGTCAGAATGTGTTTGACACTTTTCCAGTTAAAAAACCAAATTCCTTTGGTCTGTATTTGGCTCACTTAGGAGTTTTAGATGCATGTTTTTACCTAAAAACCTGACGGATGGAGGAGAGTGGGGTGTTGCTTTCCTGCTTGGTTCTCATCCCAGGGCATGTGGGAAGCCCTTGGGGGTTCAGTGTCTGCTCAGAGTGATGCTGCTCATCCCTGGGCTCCTGGACAGGGAGGATGAGCTGCTGGCTCTGCAGTGTGGCACAGCCCCACACGGATGGGGGTTTGGGAGGGGTGTGGGTTGGTGGAGTGCTGGAATGTTCACTGGCTCAGTGCTGCTGTGAGAGGCTCAGGTGGTGGTGGCATCCCCACAAGGAGATCCCCTGATCACAGGTTCATGTCAGGTTTTTTTGGGAACTAATTTGAGCACAAATTGAGTGGCCCCAGCCTATCCTGCCCGCTTTGGCAATCTTCTGCAGCCCATGAGGACATGAGATGTGTGAGCAGGCAGGAGTTGAAGATAACACCTCTTAATCCCTCCTGGTGCTCCAGCAGGAAATGCTGCTGCTGGCTGATAATTAGAAAGTGAACAGACGTGGAAGAGATGATGTTGGCATCCCTAAATCTCTGTCCTGGGCTTGGGGGAACATCACTAATGATCTGGATTAGAGAGGCAGAGAGAGACCTGGGTTTACCAGGGATGATATGTAGGGCAAACACCCTGTGCCGTGCTGGAGATCCTGAGGCTCGGCCCAGGCAGGTGGCTCTGTTCTCCTGGGACACACTGATGGGCTGGGGAGCTTTGGAAGCTCCACTGGGGAGTTTTGAAGAGGCAGCTGATGCAGTCAAGGGATCAGCAAGGTCCAAATGCACTTTGCAATGAGAGTTAGGTGCAGATGGAGCGGAGCTATCGATCTGCTGTCTCCCGAGGGTGGGAAGCAGCTGAGAAAAATGACCCTTCAGGACGGCTGGGCTGCATCCAGTGTAGGTGCTGAGCTGAAGCAGGGCACAGATGCCCTTTTGAATCCCTCCACCTCACATGACTTCTCTGTGAGTATCACAAGCTGGGTCAGTCATGCAAAATGAGCAAGTGGAGATGGGCTGGTGCAGGTTCCAGTGTGTCCTGGGACAACACTTGGGGGTCCCAATGTCATTTTTTCTTGTGGACCAGATGTTGGTGTGTCTGAAGGCAGGGACGTCAAATTTACCTGGAGACTTACTTGCTCTTCAAGGCATCAATAGGCAGTTGGATTATCCTTTTCCTTCCTCTATTTCTTGCATGTTTTTTAAGTTGCTGCTTGATGGTGAATAGCAGGCTTGCTCCATTAGCTATGCTGGGAATTTTTATTCCTAAGCATGTAGAAGAAACCCACCCCTAAGTCTGGCCTTGCTCTTTGACAACCTCCTCAGTGATAATTGTTTTCTTCAGTGCCAGCACCTCCTCTTGCTGCGGGGAGGTTTGTGCAGCCTCTGCCCCCCTCACACCCACCCTTGTTATCATAGAAATCGCAAAACAAGGCCAGGGATAAACAGGAGCTGCAGTAGCTGTTAGCCATGTGTAAAAACAAATCACATGGAAACAGTATAATTACTGAGAAAATATCAACTTGAGTAATGCAGTAATTGTTTTCTTCCCTCCAGCAGATTTATTCCACCTCTCGTGGCTCTTGCTGGTTTGGAAGTCTGTGACTTCACATTAATAAGAAGAATTTCACATTTCACACTGCACTTGCTCAGGGTATGACACTGTCTAGAGCAGGGGAATATGTTTTGAAGGTTTCTTGAGCTGTAGGAAGCAGAGCACTAGTTGCAATATCTCTGACCATTGGGGTCTTCCCCAAGCTCTGAGTGTACTCTGGTCTTTGCAAACCTCTTTTCAACCCACTTTTGTGATTTATAAGGGCTTCTTTATGCCTTGCATAAATCTGTGAGCTCTGCTTTTTGGATATCAGCATTACACAGACAAGATTTTTTTTTCCCTTTAGTTTTGGTTTTTCCTTTTTCTCTCTGCTTGTCACCTTGTTGATTTAGAGAGGTCCTTGTGACATGACAGTGCCCAGTATGTGAGGTCCAAGGACATTGCCTCTCTCTATTCCTGTAATCATCTCCTAGTACCAGATGATGATGATGTTTGTGCTGTGACTTGCAGCTATTTCCCTTACTCAGCTTTGCTGCTCTTTTGCTTCAGATTCCACAAGGTAAAAATGTATCAGGATCCGGGGTTCTGAGGTGTTTTGTGCCAAGTAGGAGTTTAAAGATGCCCTGTCCTGCATATTGGCAGATGTGAGAAAGCATCATTTGGTTCATGTGCACAGTGAGGATCTTTCTCTCCTGTATTTTTTGCAGGTAGCGTCCTTTCCTTTAGAAAAACCTACCCACCTACAAGCCACTGCCACTTCCCCTTCCTGTGCCTTAATCTGAACGAGATTTCATGAATACCTAATTTATCTTTTGCTTCTTGTGGTTGTCCTGCTCCTCTTGGTTTGTAAAAAAAACAAAACCACAAAAAAAACCCCAGTTGTGGAGAACACAAAGCCTTCCTACTGCAGCAGACTGACCATTTTTGATATCTAATTCTAGGAAAGCAGAACAAGACGAGTTCTTCTCTTCAGGATTCTCCAGAAAGCAGTGTTGGCTTTCTACAGGGCTGCTGTAATGAAGGTGGCCAAGTTGTGTGAAAACTTCTTGCCTTGTTTGCTTCCCCCCATCTCTCCCCTCCCCTCAGCAGCAGCTGCAGTGTGCTGGCTGCCCAGCCTGGCAGCGGTTTAGGGTTACAAACAGAGCCACCACTCCTCTTCTCCCCCTTCAGGAAAAGAAATCCATCCACTCACTAAGCAAATGCATAGATAAACTTTTAATTAAGGTGTTGGGTGGCTGCCAGAGAGGAGTGTCCTGGGTCGGGGTGGGCTGGTGGTGGCTGTGATCCCATCTGTGTGGTTGGTGGCTGTTGAACAGCTGCTTCATCCCAGTGCTTCATCCGTGGTGGGCAGGCTCATCCGGGCATGCAGCTGTGCAGGCAGCAAGGGGCTCCTTTGCTTGGAGCTGCAGAGGGGAGGGGTGTGCAGGAGAGGCAGCGTGGCTGCGGGATGCTCCTGGCACACCGGGGCTCGGGCTCAGCAAGGATGAGTGTTTGAGTGTGTTTTCCCTGTGCCTCAGCCCTGGCCGTTAGAGCTGCTCCTTGTCATGGCCATGGAAGTTTTGCTTATCTCTCCAGTCTCTGACTTGAAGGGTCTTGTTGAGCTGAGAGCCTCTTCACCTGGAATTTGAAAAATGTCAGTTCGGTCTATTTTTATCTTGACGCACCTATCCCCTTTTTCTCCGTGTTTGGGTGGATGCATTCAACATCCAACACTCAGAGTATCCCCAGGGTTTAGGAAGAGATGGACAAAGATGGCCATGAAGGAGCTAGGAACCCTCTTTCCTGCCAGGGGCTGCCCTCATAGCCCCTTCTCCTTCCGCATGGTTCGTGCTGCTCTTGTTTCTGTGGTACTGTCCAAGGAGGATGTGGCTGTGGTGTCTCATTTTGGAGAGAAGATGTAGCCTTGAGCCCTCTGAAGGGACAGTGGTGCTGGGAGCTCCTGAATATGGACGGGTTTATTGATCCTGTAAGAACAGGAGCAGCACTCCAGGTGGTGTGAGCCTCTGAGGCTTTGTCAGGGGGAAGAGCTGCTGTCGTGTCCCTGGAGAATAACCTGCTTCTCTTTGGAGATGCTGGAGGTTGTGGAGCACTGCGGTGATGTGATCTGACAGCTGGTACTCCCTAGTCTAGCAGGGAGTACCATTTTTTTGAGGGTTTTGTGTATCTCAGAAGGCTGGGAATGGGCCAGGGAGCTGTGGGAGGATGAGAGAAGGATCCAGAGTCTCCTGGGAGAGGGATGATGTTGTTTTCCTCTTGCCAGGACCGTGGCCTGCCTGGCAAACTGGAGCCCGTGTCGCCCGTGAGCCCGGCGCACGCCGAGGCCGAGCTGGAGCTGCTGCCCGCCCGGCTCTCCAAGGAGGAGCTCATCCAGAACATGGACCGTGTGGACCGCGAGATCACCATGGTGGAGCAGCAGATCTCCAAGCTGAAGAAGAAGCAGGTAAGAGGCTGTGGTCTGCAGGGGACCACGTGTCCTTGCTTCTGCATGCTGCCACGGGCCCTGTCCTTGCCCCTGCGTGGCCACAGAGGGGAAGTGGCAGTGCCAGTGCACCAGGATCATCTGTGTCCCTGCTCCCTGTTGTGATGTGGGTGGTGGCTGCTGTGCCTGCAGTCTGGAGCTGGTAGTCACAAGGTGAGGGAGGGAGCTTTGGAAACCCAGCTTGTAGCTCTTTTCATGTCAGAGAACATAAAAGAGAGAAAAGTGTGTCCTCAGTGCCTTGGCAGTGGATATGCAGGTGGTGAGCAGCAGAGCTGGAAGCACAGCCTGGGTTGTCCGAGTCATCTGTACAGCCCAGCGTAGCACAAGGTCTTTTCTTTTTCCTTTCCAGCACTTGTCTCTCCCCAGTGCTGTCATTGCTGCCAGTGTTCAGTACTGGGCTGTTTAAATATTGCTGCAACCGCCACATGGCCCTTCCAGTGCATCCAGTCCCCTTTCTCTGGGGCTTTCCAGCTCTGCAGCCTTGAGCAGCATCTGATCCAGCTCCAGTCAGGGCTGTGCTTGAGCAGGGATTTGAATCTGATCTTCCTGGCTGCAGCTTTATCCTGCACAGGAGCACTCCCCAGTAAAAGGATGGCCCACTCACTGTTGGCCTGTACATAATTACCATAAACCCATTAAGAGATTAATATGACAAAACCTTCCGGGATATCTGTGAAAAAACCCACAGACTTAAGGGCTTTCACTTCTTAAAGCAAATCGCTTCTCTGCCTCTTTTTTTCTGGTTGTTTTATTTTCTTTGCTTGGGATGAGTTTCTGAACTCCCTGATGGCTGCTAATCCCAAACTGCCCACGAGGAATGACCTTACCCAAGGGGTTGTAGCTGCAGTAGGAATTTGGGAATGGAGCAAAATCTCTACTTGGGCTGTTTGTTGAAGCTCCTTAGAATGAGCATGCACTTTCTCTTCCCCATCAGATCCGTATTTTCCCATACCAAACACAGTTCCTTTCTGTCCAGCAAGACAAAGCAGGAATATTTTCATTTTGTTTTCAAACAATATGGCTTAATTCATGCGAAGAACCCTTTTTTTGCATGTGTTGCTTCATATCTGCAGAGGTGTCTGAGTGCTTAGGGAGAAGAAGCCAAGAGTGGGCAGAAGCAGCTGTGCTGGGGGTGTGAGGCAGCAGCCCTTTGTGCCAGCTCACAGGGCCCACAGGAACATCTGGAGAGATGAGACCACAGAGTTCCTCCTGCTGGTTTTGGTGGGAGCTGGGTGAAGGCAGCCCTTCCCCTCTCCGTTGTAGGAAGCTCAGACAAAATGTTGGTGTCCTCTCCCACCTGGCTGCTGGTCCGTGTTTTTTACTCACATCTGAGGAAAGAGATGCAAGCCACGGTCATTTCCTGCTCTGGAAAAGGCATCCCGAGTGGGATGTGTGCCTGGCAGGGCAGGGAAAGTCCTGCCATGGCAGCTGGGAGGGCTGACAGCTCCGATGATCCACTGCCTGACTTTTCAGGGGTGCTGAGGAGCTGCTGCTGACGCTGACAGGAGCAGCATATGCTCCTTGCCATTAAAATCAAACTGTCCTTCCGTGAGGAAATGGGGTTTTTACTGTTGGCTGCTCAGTTGCTTTATTTCTTCCCTATGAACAAATTTTATGATTCTTCCTGCCCACAAAAATGCTCTGTTAAATGGGGGAGAAGGTGAAAGTGGTTGTTGGCAGTAAAAGTGTTCCCTCCCTTCCTTTTATTCTATTTTTTAAAATTTTTGGCACGTGGTAGCAAAGTTACATGGTAGCAAAACTGACCAACACCCCCCACTATGGCCTCCTTCCCCCTCTGGCTGGAGCCTTCCCCATCCCAGTCCTCCAGCAGAGCTAGCACATCTGGGAATAAGTGTTTTTGGAGCAGGGGGTCCTGTCTGAGATGCTCCAGGAACGTTTTGTGCATCTGAGCTGTCAGTGCAGGAGCACGAGCGAGGGAAAGCAATGAGCCTGGAACAGATACTGCTCCTGCAGGAACGTCAGTGGAGCAGGGGAGAAACTGTATGCAGCCAGAATACCCTAATGCTTTTCCCCTCTGTCTTTGGGAGGCCTTCTCGGGGTAATTAAATACACTTGTATGGAAAGGCTGTGCAAAAAAAAAAAAAAACAAACATCCCAACCAACCACAATCCACCCCTCTCTCTTTCTGGTTGTTCCAAAAATGGCAGGGAAGGCTCTGCCTGGACTTTGCAAGAAGCAAACGTCTTCAGCAAGCTGAGAAACCATCCCCAAACCCTGCACACCCCTGGCAGGAGGCCACCTCCGTCAGCCATCCCCCGCTCATTCATGCGCCATATGCGCTTCAATCTCTCGCTGAGTCCTCTCTCCCCCTCTTCCTGACAGGGAAGGATAATCCTTATGCATTTATTCCTGGCAGCAGCACCGGGGATCTGAAGGAGAAATAAAACTGTTGGGCTGTTCTCTGCAGTGGCGCCTGAGCCTCCCCGGGTGCTGAGCTCAGCCAAGGGCTCTCCGGGAGTACAACACTCCCACCTGGTGATGGAGGTGGAGCCGGCTGGGTGGAAGAGCTCCAGGCTTTCCCCTTCCATCAGGCTGAGTTTCCTGTGCTCTCTTTGAAAGTGTCTTTCAGAGCTCCCTGTGGCTGGAAGGGCTGTGCTCTCCCCGGGCAGGTGAAGCATCCCAGTACCAGGTGGTGGCAGCTGGGGGTGTGTGTGACAACCTTGGCTTCATCAGGCAGGTGTCTGCACATGGGAGCTGGTACCTGCAGGGATGGGGCCTTCCTGAAATATCCCCCACCTTCCCACCAGTGCTGCAGCCTGCAGTGGTCCCTCTGTAGCACGTGGTCCAGCCAAAGGGTCTCTTTCCTGGAGGGGACAGCTCTTCCACTTGGAAATGGGCTGGCCTGTGGGTGCTGGAGGAGCCAGGGCTATGGCTAATGGTGGCATCTTCAACACTGCTGCCCTGTCTTCCATCTGGGGAGAGGAGGGAGGTCTTGGGCAGCCGCTGCTGGGAGGAGGGAGGGAGTGTGGAGCCGTCAAGACTCATCTCTCATCCTGCTCTCTCCTGTAAAGGTCACAGTCCCAGCCTGGCTCTGGTGGCAGACCTTTAAGAAATCCATTTTGTCCCTGTCTGGGAACCCTGACCTATTTTGCTTTGCCATTTCCCACGGCTCCCAGGAGTAGCTGTAGCAGGCTGCAGTCAGGTGTGCTGCCTCCAGCCCCTCCTCACATCCCTACCCCAGCAGCTGGCCCTTTAATATCCATACAGTGCTATGCCACAGCAAGTAGAGTTTAATTCTCTACTGTATTGCAGCTATAATTAGATTTGTATTTTTTCTTCTAATGAGCTGTTTTTAATGAGCCTCCACTTAGTGGCAAACTTAGGTTTCCTGATAGGGCATCAAACCCTCTCATCTGAAATCCCTTGCTACCCAACGACTTGGCAGAATTTTTGTGGGTTTCCAGAACGATATAGCCAAGTTTTGGATGCTTTGACTTTTTTTAAAACACAAATATTTCCCCCAAGAGAAGTAGATGTATCTGATCCTTTTTGCAGACTGGTTCTTTGGAGTTTTTGGAGTTCATCCTGCAGGAGTGAGGATGTGGGATAGGGTGCCTTAGGAGGAGGACACCAGGGAAGACTGGCAGGTCCTGCAAGTGCTGCTTCTGTGCCAGGGCTGATGCCAAGTACAGCTTTGCAGCCCGTGATTTCAGCCATGGCTTCCCACTCTGGCTGGCAATAGCAGCTTTTTTGGCTGTATCTTGGTGTTCCTATACTGCTGCTTTTCCCTCTGTGGGGAGAGGTATCCACCTGTGGGGAAATGGAGTCCACAGCATGGGGCTCTTCATCCATTGAAACACAATTTTAGGAGTGTGAGTTTTCTCGGCCAACCCATTAGACCTGTCTGGGTGCTTAAGTGCTTTTCTGGGTTCATCCCAAGTGCATCCTCCTGCCTTGGTGTGCTGAAGGTGTCATCAGCAGGAGCAGAGATGATGGGGAATAGATGCTCACCTTCCTCTCAGGCCACCAGCCACCGCTGTCTCTGGGAAGTCAGTGCTGTGCTCGCCTCCGGGGCAAGCCAAGTCCCAGGAGCTTTTTCTTTCTAGTACAAGACTCACTCGATTTTCCTCATGCTTCAACAGGGGATGCTTTAGCTGCAGGAAAAAACTGCAAAGATCTGGAGATTCAGAGCCTAGCAGGGAAAAATTCCTCAGCATTTTTTGACAGCCGCTCCCTCTCCCGTGCCTGTGCTGCCCCGCAGCTGCCGCGCACGGCTGCGCTCTCCCTCTTCACAGGCTGGCCCCAGGAGGAGCCTGGAGCAATCTCTGCTTTCCTCTTTCAGCTGAGCAGTTCCTCAGACTTCAGGGAAGGGCTGGGATGTCTCCTCCCACCTCACAGTGTTGGGAGAGATGGAGCTGCAGGTGGGATGTCAGGTTTAGCTGCTGACCACGGTGATATTCCAGAGTGCAGGGATGGCTGGTGCACGAGTCATTTAGTCGAGAGCGGTCATCCCAAGGCATGTCCTCCAAGCACTGCACTGAAAGGTGAAGCTGAGGGTGGAGAGCAGCCTTGCTCATCACCCCTGGCTCCTCCACCTCTTCCTGCACGCAGCAGCAGCTCCAGAGGCAGGTAGCAGCAGGGAGCCGGGCTGGCGCTGTGGTTTCATTTAAGTGTTCCCAGTAAAATCGTTATTTCTAGCCTCAGGCCCGTTCCAGGAGGCTCCTTTGAGGCAGGTCCTCATCCTCCATACCTAAAACACGCCGACCCACGAGCACAGGGCCGGTGCCTGGGGCAGGCCAGCGCTGCGCCTGCGTGGCTGGGGCTGCTGTGAGTGAGCTCTCCTCCCTCTCCCCGTCCCTCCCCAGCCCGTGTCTCGCAGGAAGTCTCCTACCATGGCGGTTTCTACCTCGGTCAAGGCACCACAGAGAGTCTCGTGTGGATGGGGACGGCTGCGTTTCTTGCTGTGACTCACTCTCCTCCTCCCCCCTTTCCTTCCACAGCAACAGTTGGAGGAAGAAGCAGCCAAACCACCAGAGCCTGAAAAACCCATCTCTCCCCCTCCTATCGAGTCCAAACATCGCAGCTTGGTGCAGATCATCTACGACGAGAACAGGGTGAGTCTGGAAATGACGGCAGGACAAATGTGTGGTTGTGTCACCGTGGCCAGGGATGGGGAGGTTGGTAAGGATCAGGTGGGGCATTTTCCTGGGTGTTACCTTTGGGGTGGAGGCCGTGGCAGTGGGATAGATGGAGCCCTGTCAGGATGGTGTCAGGATGGTGCAGATGAGCACTCATGTATTCTGAAGAACCTGCCCGGGGGGGGTTCCTGTGATCAGCCTTAGAGATGAAATGTTCAAGAGATGCTTCAGACTCCTCTCTATTAAACAGTTTGCTTCATCCTCTCCCCTGAGAGTGAACCGGCTTGAAAGCTGCCTCAAGGGGTGGGCTTTGACATGGTGGGTGGGCTGCATGGATGGACGGGTGACATCTGTGCTGCTCTAATACTTGGAGGCCAGCTGTGAGCTCTCCTGGCTGCTCCTAAGCCCGTCAGGCTGGAGCAGCAAGGATGTGGATGCAGCCACGGCTGGATTTGTGGATATTTGGTGCTGTAAATAGCATTAACAAAGGTCAGGCTGGCATCCCTGCCTCTGGATCTCTGCCTTGACCGCTCATTTATCAGCCATTGCCTGTAATAGCAGCCCGAGGAGAGATGAATTTTGCTGTGTGCATCGGAGCGATGCTCAGAAATTGGGCCCTTTGGTAGATAATCAAGCATATTCATTTTCATTTAGGTGTTGGATAAAAAGGATGATTTTGCATAAAAGGAAAACTACCAGTCTCTAATTATTTTGAATTGCGAGGCCTGCGATTTCACTGGGAGCTGCAGAAATCCAGGTGCTTGACTCCTAAAAAGAAAAAAACTGCCTACCCTGTGCTCCCAGGCAGTGCAATTTTCCTGGTTTTCCCTTTTCCATCTGCTTCTCTCCCCGAGCAGTAGGAAACCCAGTGCTGGCACGGTCTGTTGTGTGAGTGGGTGAAGGCTGAGGTCGATGTGTTTGAAGCATTAGCAAGCACCAGCTGGTGATGGCTTCACAGCACTGGGCTTTGGGAGCAGGTGCTGAGTGTTCCTCAAAGCCATTCTCACCACCAAGTGCCCTCTCTGGGGGTCTTGTGCCTCCTGTGCAAGGGGGGAGGCTCAAAAAAAGGGAGCTCTCAAATATTTTTATTCCTGTTCATTTGAGCCCCATCCTCCTTGGCCACTCTTGGGTACATTGCAAGGGGAAGAAATGGGTGGTGGTGGTGAGGCAGGAGGAAAAGGTGATCTTCAGCCATCACATCCCCAACAGCCTGCATTGTAGCAGTGCCCATTAGCTGGAGCTGGCTCAGGGCTGAGTGTCCTGCTTTGTCACCTCTTGTCTCTGCCTATGCCAACAGAAGGGTCCCACATTCCCTTCCACCACCTTCTCACCGCAGACAGGATCTGCTCCCCAAGCCTCACCACCACTCAGGGTGGTCCCTTGGCATTTCTACCCTGTCCCAAGGGTGATGGCAGAGATTGTGGAGGGCAAGCATGGAGTTCTACGTTTCTCCTGGAAAGTCCACGGCCATAACACCTGGGACACTGTCACACACAGTGCTCAGAGCTGGTGGCGTCCCTTTGTCAGTATTAGGGGGATCTCGGCCAGCTTGGTGCCAGGAGTTTCACCATTAACCTTTGGGGTGGGTGCACTCATTCCAGGTGGGTGCCCAGCAAGCAAAGGTCACATTGGACACCAGATGTTTGTACGATTTCAAATCTGGCTCTGTGTTCATGTCTGAATTACCCCAGGGGTGGGCAAACAATGATTCTTCCCTGTTCTTGCAAAGTCCCCTTGTGTGTCATGTGTGAGGAGCCTGCCTGTGGGCAGGAGACTCCAACCAACAACCTTCCCTGTGGCTTGACAGAAACCAGAGCAGGCTGCAGGCAGGTTCCTCCTTCGGAGAAGACAGGATCTGTCTGTGGGAAACAGCAAACTGGCAGCATCACTGGGCAGCTGTGATGGCTGAGAGGTGGAACGACCCTTTCCAGTACCAGGGGGAGGCTGAGCTGGGGCTGCAAGGGAAAGGGAGTGCTGAACGTTGTCTTTGTGGAGGCTCCAGTAACAAGGGTGGGAACCAGGGTGTAATTGCCCTTCTAAAGAACATTCACGGGCTCAGCTTTCAGCCTCTCATGTACTGAATGTTTGGGATGCATTTTAGTGGTGACTGCTCTGCCTTTGGGGGAAAGCTGGAAGAGGAAGGGTCTTGGGATTAGAGTCAGTTGAGATTGAGGTGGAAAAGAGTGGCTGTGGTCGGCTGTAGGGTGGGTTTGATGACAGCAGATCCTCCAGGTGTATCCATCTGTATGTGAATGTGGGAGAGCCCCAGACACTCCTGTGCTGACCTGCAGCTTTACAATTAATTGCAGGGTGAGTTGGTAGGAGCAAAGGACCGCAAGCCAGATAGAAATGTATTGATTTAGAGTGATGAAGGTCACTGAGCCAAATTTTAAGCTTTTCTGCCTCTTCTGTGCCGTGGAAAAGCAGTGAAGTTGATGCCTGGAGGTCTACTTGTGGGAAAAGCGTCGGTAATGGCTGAGCCAAGGCTCCAGCCCATGCACAAAGGGAAGGAAAGCCAGATTTACTCGCATCGCTTGGCTTGTGGCTTGCTTGAGGGAGGCAGAGCACGCTAAGAAATGCAAATAAAAAGAGGATATTCAGGCCTCAGGAGGAGGCGAGAAAGGAAAGCACCCCAGAAGTGCTGGCACAGCCTGAGTCGATCTTTAAAGAGCAGCGTTGTGGAAGGGGCAGAAAGCCAGCCCTTGTGCCAATCCCCGAGCAGGTGGAGGCAGCAGCTTCGTGGAGGGGCTCCTGCCTGGCCTGGCTTAGCTCTTGGTGAAGCTCAGGTCTGTGCTGCAGCGAGCACGCGGCGCCGTTCCCACCGCCGCTGCCAACCCTGCCGGAGCGACACTGCCGGCACTCATCCCCGAACAAAGCGGAGACCGGAGCGCTCCATGGGAGAGGAGGGGTTACGTGAGGACAGAGCTGCTAGGAAAGCCGGAAAATCAAGTTAGCCAGCCATTCTGTGACCTACTTTCCTTTTGGCGATAGCTGTGGCTTTGCAGGCGTGAATGGTTGCTAATTTTAGCTTATGGTTCATCAGGGAAGTCTATATATTTTTCTCACCACCGCGCCGTGTATGGGTGAGGGGTTGGGATGAGGGCGGTGCTGGACTGTATCCGATTTTCTCCAAATTCAGGTTTTTTGATGCTAAATGCCCATCACGTTGCTGTTCGCTCTTGTGACCTACTTAACGAGTATGATTTGAAAAGTTCCTCGGTGTCAGAGAGGATAATTATGGAAAATGTGACCTGTAATCCCCTCTTGCTACACTCTGCTGGACATGTAATTGATTTCCAGAAAAAAAGGTGACTGTACAGATTCTACTGGGGAAGAGTGGAGAGAAGCTGCTCTTGACTGCAGTCAAATCCTGGACTATGAGGCTGTGGTTGCATTTGGGAAGCTTTTAGGGGACTTGGATATTAAAGGAACAGTTGATACACAAGATCCAGGTGCCTTCTCCCCTGATATGTGCTGATCAAAGCCATTTTCTCTTGTGTCCAAAGATGGGCTGTGAAGTTGCACCCAAAAATGTACGTTTTGGGAAATCTTTGCAGTATAACACAGAAAAACACATATTTGTGTATCCAAGCTAAAATTTCAACTGTAAGTATCAACTGTAGCATTTCTGAAAGGATTTATGAGAAAGGGAGTTAATGTTTTTGGTACTGTCTGTGGACTAACTTGAGAGCAGACAGTGGGCAGCATTGTCAGAAGCATTTGAGTCCTATTTTCAAAAGTGTGTTCAGTCTTTCAAGAAACAAAATGATGTTTGAAAACAGTTATGGGGCTAAAATTGAAAAGTGCCATGGGAAGCTCAGGGGACAGTTTTGGCTGCAGGGTGCCTGGGGGCTCCTCTCCAGGAGCTGGGTGCTCACAGGGTAGCACAGAGCCATCTGGGGAAATCAGGTTGGGATGGATGCCTCAGTTGATCCAGAGGTTGATAATGATGGAGACATTGAGGATCTCCTAAATTAAACCCTGTGAGTGGTTTTAGTGTCTCCTCTGTGAAAGAAAGCTGATCTCTGCTGGGTCTGGCACCTCAGACGGGGTGGCTGTGTGACACAGCCTCCTTGAGGGCTTTAATTCACACCTCTGGGATGTGTTATTGTATCAACAGAATTTACCTTTCTTCCACCTCAAATCCCCATAACGAGGACAGATCATCTGTGTGTATTTTTAGCTGTGGCTTTATTCCACTGGGTGTTCTTGGGATTCCTTGCATCAGCCTTCCCTTGAAATCGATTGAACATACCTGGGCTTGAAGATGTTTTTGTGCTTTTTATGGAAATTTCCAAGTCCCTTGGTAAGCCCAGGGAGGAGACCAGCACTGCCCTGTGCCTTTTCTGGGATACAGGGCTGGCTGAGCTCTCCTTGGCAGTGTGTCCTGGAGGAAGCTGCTACCCAGCAGTCCACCATGGCTTGGCTGGGTGAATTCTCCTCCAAGTCACCTGTGTCCCAAAAATTCCTGCTTATGTGCACACAGAGGTACCTGTGCCGTCTCTCTGACCGTTGTGGTGATGTGGAGCCCACAGGTGGCCATGTCCAGCTCTCTGCCTGCCACACGTGGGTGCTCGGAGGTCCCTGCCGTGCACCAGAGCCAGCAGCACTCCTGCTCCGAGGCCAGCGGACAGAAAGCAGCTCCCGTGCTCGTGTCCCTGCGACCCAGCTCACGTCAGCTTCCCCGAAACACTGCGCTCATTTATCGCGGAGGAGAGGTCGCGTCAGGACGTGCCGTGACTTCGCCCCCGCCGCCGTGCCAGGGAGGGGACACCTCGTGCTGTGACCCACCACAGCGTGGCAGGGGCTCCCCACGTCGCCCCTGTGGGTGCCAACAGCCACGGGAGCCCATCCTTGCTCTGCTGTCAGCCCTCTGAAAAACTGGGTTTGATGCAGTGCAGGCAGTGGGAGCAGCAGCAGCAGCGTCTGTCTTGCTCCTGAGATTGAGCTGGTGGAAATCAATAAGATTAAATTTTAATTCGTTTTCTGTCTTGATGCTTGTTCCTTCAAAAGGGCACAGCTATCTATCTATAAATTCAGCATTATGCTGTAAAATTGGAATTCAAAGGACTTTTTGGAACTTTTTCCATCCCCTGCTGCTGTTGTCTGTGCAGAGCACGTTCACAGCTATCCGTTTACCCTCAAATACCTTCATAAAGCATTAATGCTCCATCCATAAATAAGAGAATAAATAAATGAAGGTTTTTAGCATTGCAAAACATAATCTTGCCGTTAACTACTCACAGACACTGAGTGTGACTCAGATCCTACAGGGATTTGATGTCTGTAGAACTCTGATTTTCTATGAACTCCTGATTTACATGAGAAAGGGAGGAATCGGGCCTGCCTTGTCAGCATGGAGCTGGTGCAGTAAATAAGACCTTAACAGTAAAAGTGCTTCTGAGCATTTAATCTACGGGGTTTTTTTCAAATTCTAGTTTACATGGTAGTTGGGATGGGGGCGTTTCATATTTGGCTGATGAAAGGGCCTTGTTTGTTTTGCTTTTGTTTCTAATAACTTTTGTTCTGCCTCATCTGGGCTTGGTGATGCAAAGTGGGTGTTTGGAAAGTCCAGAGGAAAACTGGAAAGGCCAGAATTCAGATACTATTGACATTTCTGCATGATAGCAAGATTTCCAAAAAGATAAAATGTAAACAATTACCCTGAGAATCTTCTGATTTTTTTTATTGGATTTTAAGGAAACTTTCACTTGTTTTGGCTTTTTAGTGGTCCTGGTGTCTGTTTGAGGATCTGGAGTTCCCAATAGGTGTATTGACTTTGAAGATTTGTCTGTGATTAACCCAGACCAGATAAGGCCATGTCTTGCTTTTTCAGGTCTTGGAAGTAGTGATGAGAACTGCAGGAGATCCCAAATCTGCTGGAGACTGGAAGGCAGACTGCAACAGAGCCCTGGCTCTTGGGTTGGGTGACTGGAGCTTTCCTGTAACTGCTGCAGGGCTAAAACGTGGATTTCTGGAAGTTTCCTGTGCAATGCCAACACTTTGAGCAGTTTTGCAGTGGTGGAATGTTCAGCTGTGGTTTGCAGTGGCAGAACCTCGCTGGCACTCACGTTAACCCTTAGTGTGCCTTCGAAGGGCACCGCAGCCTTGCAGAGAGCAGAGCAGGTGTGAGTGGAAACCCAGCTATGTCTGGGGGCTCCCCCACTGGCCCTGGATGGGGATGAGCGAGCCAAGGGCTGAAACTGTCTGGCAATGATGAGCCAAAGCCAGAGAGTAGCAAAGAGCTGAAATGAGTGGTTTTGTCGCACTCTGTGCGGGGTGGGTGGGACTGGGGTGAACACGTGGCTCCAACGTCACCGTTTTCCTCTGTTTTCTTACCAATTGTGATGAGTCATTTGTAACCCCCACTGCATCACCTGCTGCCCCAGCCTTGGGGACAGCGCTCTGTCACTGCTGGTGTGGTGGGGAGATGGCTCCAGCTCAACACAGGGAGCTGGGGGAGCGTGCAGGGCAGCTGCATCCCATGGGCACCCCATGGAGCATCAGGGCCGGGTGAGAGGGCTGGGCTCATGCCATTGAGGCTGACCAAGGTTCCCTGGTGCTCAGGGCATTTGGGGGTTCAAGGAGAGCCCAGGGGAGGGCACTCATGCTTGGTCTCCTGTGGTGGCCATGCCTGCAGGAGCTGGAGAGGGAGGAGTGTTTCTTTCCCTTCCATAACACTGGGGCTCATCCCACCTGCTTTGTGTGGAGGGCAGCTAATTGCTGGGGTGGTTTGGCTCTCAGAGAGAGCACGCTGAGGTTTAAAGGAGAGAAAAAAATGGTACTTGTGGTTGTAGAAGTGAAAACCTTTCCCTATGGAACGGGCATTGCCAGGTTGTGGTTTGGTCCCAGCATATTTTGGCTGTACTGTTTGCTTTCTGCTGCATGCAGAGAGGTGTCTCGCCTGAGGGTTTCCATGATTTCTGCTGACTTCAGCCACACTTCTCCTGAACTTTGTTTTAAACAAAATCCCACTCCAGCCTGCCTCTTTGCCACGCTGCTCCCACAGCCCAGCCTGTCCAGGGGATGTGGCGCCAGGACTGGGAACTTCTTCCAGCACAGTCCTGTGCACAGTCTCCTGCCTCTGGAAGGAAGGGCTTTGCATATCTGTGTGCAGGACATGCCTGGTCCCAAATAGGAACCCTTCCATTCCCCAGCACTGCTGCCTACAGGATGCTAAAAATAACCCCGGGAGCACGGTTCAGCTGCAGCAGCTTTGTGCTGCATGGAACCATGGCTGGAGTCGGTCCAAGAAAGTGCCGCCTCCTAATTTCAGATCCGCTTTCTCAAAATAACTCCTGTGTTTCCTTCTCTTCCATTTTTAAACTTCGCTTTAAGAAGAGCCCACGCAGAATCCCAGGCTCTCCCTCCTCTGGTTTCAGTTGCTCCGCTGCCTCGTGGGGCTGGCTCGTCATCCCCACGGGAGCTCACATGGCCGGAAAGTTGCTCTCCTGCCTGCTTTCCCCTCCCAAGCCTATTTTAAGTTTCTTCAAAGCAAAAGCAAGGGGCTGGAGTTTGTTTTGGAAGCCAAATGCTCTTCAGGCAAGAATGAGGATTTTTGTAGTGTTCAGGGAGGTTTTTGCTGTTGGTGAAGATCTGTTTAGCGCCAGGCCCCTTGGAGGAGCATGAACCGGGGTAAGAGCACGATTTGCCTGCCTGTGTCCCTGCCTGTGCCCCTGCCCAGGGGGGGACAGGTCCTGTAGGGGCAAATGCTGCTGCCTGATACATCTGTGGGTTCCCTTCTGAATCCGTGGTTTTGGTTCAGACATGTTTCTTGAGGCGTTGATCCCTCCAAGAATGCACTTGGAGATCCCCTCGTGAGCACCACTGCTCCACTGCTGGAGCAATATTCCAGGATTCTCTACCAGATCAAGAAAAGGGGTCTTTGCCTGCTTGGTGGGGAGCTGCAGAGGGACTGTACAAGTGGTGGGGATCTTCATGTATCTCACTAGAGGTAAAGGCTTGGGTTTCCTTCTTGATACATTTCATCCTGTTAAACAACAGGAATGCAGACACGGGTGGGGTCATTCAGCAGAAGTAGGATGAGCCCTGTGGTTTTCTTCTGCAGGGTCCATCACTAAACATACTCCTAACAAAACCAGTATTGGAACCAAGTCCTAGGTGGCCATGCCTTTGGAAGGGAAAGGATTTCCCAGGACTGCAGATAGTCTTTAGCAAAGGTCCTGCTGCTGCAGGTGGGCCTGGGGGGGCTGCCTTTGTACCTGAATGATTTAAGGTTTGCATAAATTCTCCAGTCAGGCTTCTGGCTTGCTGGGTCCTAGGCTGGAACACACCTCCCTGTGTCTGTCTGTCCTTAGAGATGAGCCCTGGCGTGGTGGGAACCTTCTGCTGGGTGTTTTATGCTCTTCCCAATTGCACAGGCAGCTCTCACCTCGGTCTGCCAGGCCTTTCAGACAGCTCATTATGGCTCTGCTATGATCTGATAAAGGCAGCAAGGAGCATCAGCAATTACAGTGGGTGTCAAGTGTTAATTGGGCAGCTTTCAAGATAGAGGAATTTCTTTGTGTACGTACAAAGATATGACGTGCTCAGAATAGCTTCTCCTCCTGATCTTTCATTCTGGAGACGTGTATATTGCAGTTGGTTAATGCAAGACAAATTATGTCATTCTTCTTGATTCGCCACATGTTCTGCCTATGGTGGTTTGCCTCTGGCTTGTCTCATTAAGTTGTCTAAACATGGCAAATGCAGCAAGCTGAACATATTCAGCTTTTTCTCAAAGTTAATCTCATTGTACACACAGGCCTGCAGCATCACCAGTCCTTTGCTGTGCCATCCCTGCTGCCAGGGCATCTTCCCCCAGCACTGGTGCCCAGGAGAACAGGCCCATGGTGGGACTGTCTGCCTTGAGTGAGGCTACAATCTTCTACCCACAGTTATGCAGAATGCAAGTAATTTGTTTGCTGCTTTTTGTCGCAGATGTGCATCAAAAAAATTTTAGTAAGCTGATGTCTCCTGCTCACCAGAAACCAATGGCAGGCAGGATCCTCCTTTTGGCCACTGGTGTAGAGTGGTTTTAGCAGTTTTAGTGATCCTTCCTCTCCTGAAAATCTTACCCCTGGTTTTAATTCTGTAAGACTTCTTAATCAGCCTTAATCAGCCACAGTGCTGATGTTCTCCAAGGTCAGCAGATTTTATTGCTCGTGAAGACCAAAATATTAAGCTCTGGCTCAGAGTTGTCCGTTGTGTGATGAATTTTTCCAAGGGGCAGGTCCCTGGGCAGACTTGGCTCATTCCCATTAACAGAATCAGGTGGGCAGTGATGGTCCCAGGGTCTGCTGTGGATAGCCAGGCAGGGATGCAGGGCTGCTGCCTGCCCTGTGTGGGGATGGTGCCAGAGCAGGCTCTCTGCATGGTTACATTGGTTACATCTCAGCATCCTTGAAGTCACTTTTAAATTGCACAAAAGCTTTGTGTCCTCCTGAGGGTACAGTGAATACAGGAACTGGAACTCTCCTGGTCATGCTGTGGTGAGGCACCTGCTGCAGGCTTTGCAGCTGGGACAGGGCTGGTTTTGGCCAGGACCATTTGATTGTGGCCTGAGCCCACCACGGGCAGGGTGAATCCCACACCTGCTTCGGGTGACTCTTTCAAAGCGCTCGTGTGCAGATCAGACCCTGTTTGGGTGCACAAGGCCCCTGAGGAGTCTGCACACCTACAGCTGCATCAGTGCTTTTGAGGACCAGCCAGCAGTGGGGGGATAGACGAAACTTCGGGAAACCCTCCACAGGGGTGGATTGGGGGCAAGCGGCAGGGCCGTGTGCCAGCCTTTGGTGACAATCCTTGGGAAAAGCGTCCTACCCTGAGACAGTGTGAGAGGTGCCTGATGCTGGAGAGCCATGTGAGCTGGACCCCTGGAGCTGAAATCCCTTCTCTGGGTTTACCAAACCCCACTGGTTCTGCCAGGAGCCCAGACCCCAGGCTACCCCTGCTCCCCAGGCCTGGGGCTGAGCTCCCTGTTTGAGGCAGCTTGGGATTTTCTCTCTCCCTTACCCCAAAATAGCTAAAACTACCTATTTTAGCTAAACCTCTGAAAATCCATCTCCTCATCCCCGTCACTGTCAGATATTTGGCTTCAGCAGCTCAGCCCGGCTGGATTTATCGGACTGTCGGTAACCCCCCTGAACAGCCCGGCTTTGCGAGGAAGTGCTGTTTACTGAAACTGTCATATTTTATTTAGACTCCTGCTACAGCCAACCCATGTCTTTTTTTCAGGCCTGTTTAATTAGTAACCACTGCACAGCCCCTGACACGCGCTCCTGGGTGGTTTTTTTGCCTTTAATAAGCACTAGGTAGCCTGGCCGGGGGCGGGAGGGGACGAGGCAGGGCTGCTCTGCGGCAGGGAGGGGAGGGAAGCGAGAGCACGACGAGGAGCCAAGGGCAGCTCAACTCTAATGATCACATGCTCGTCAAGCGATGAATCCTAGAAAGGGCATCTCTGCGTGCGTGCCGGTTTGCCCGCCCTCCTCCTCCTCCTCCTCCTCCTCCTCCTGCTTCTCCTGGCAGGGCAGCCGCGCAGAGGTACCGGGCACAATCCCCAGCCTGGCACCAGAGGGGTCAGGGGTCTGGGTCACCTCCTGGGCACGGATCGGATGCTTTAAAGTCACATTACCCGAGTGCCGGAGCCCTTCGCCCACGGGTTTTTCCTGCGGGTCCAGAGGCTGAGCTGAACCTTTCCACCCGCTCTCAGGCAGGGATGGGATTTGTGACGGCTCTGTGGAGGTTTGAGGAGTGGTTTTAGCGGAGGGGAGAGCTGGAGCAGAGAGCTGCGACGTGTAACCAATGGCACGAGTAACTTTTTTCTTCCTCTCCCCTTTCCTCCCTGCAGAAGAAGGCGGAGGCTGCCCACCGGATCCTGGAAGGGCTGGGTCCGCAGGTGGAGCTGGTGAGTGTTACCTGTGGCTGCGGGGAGCGGGAGCCGGGCCAGCTCTGGAGAGGTTCTGGGTGCTGAGCGGTCGCGGCAGCCTGCCTGTGTGTGTGTGTCTGTCAGAAGGAAGTGTGCACTGGCCCAGACCTCTTGCTGGCACAGCACCAGGGCAGGAAGCAAAGTGACTGAGATGAGTACTGAAACGCAGACACATACACAGAGCCCTCCTCGGGGGGGCTTAACCCTTTGGCTCCTTCCTGACGCGCTGCAGTGGAGCTGGAGGGTGGAAGGGGCTCTGGCACGGTCTGCCTGCACTTGGGATGCTGATGGCTTCGTCTGCTGGAGGCAGACACAGCACCAGCACTGTGGGGCTGCTGCCTGGTCAGCCAGCCTCGAGGTGCTGTGTGGAGGGATGGGTGCTTGGACTCTGCTCTGTCCCACCCACTGGAATTGGAGGAGGATGCTGAAGGGTGCTCTGTGAGCACAGCCCGACTGCAGCTGCCACAGCCTGCAGGTATCAGGACTTGCACACTTCCTATTTCGGTCTCTCTCATGCACAGGGAAGCTGAGAAAACAACTTAGAACAAATTGTCAGTTTTGGGCTGCTCCCTCATTTGGAAAAATCCATCTGTAAGTCAAAGGACTGACTGCTGGAGGGGCAGCTGGAAACAGCCCCCTGTGGGCTGTGTCCTGGAGAAGGGAGCCTGGGAAAGGTGCGCCGGCAGTGATGCTGCTGGCAGGATCAGAGCAGTCTGACAGACACTCCTGCTCTGCACCAGCCGTGGGATGCAGGGAGGGAGCCGTCTGTGTGAGATGGGAGCAGGCAGCTCACAGGCTTCCACAGCTGTAATTTGCACTTGCCTTGTGGGGGTGGCACTAATTGCTGTCTTCCCCTGTGCGTAAGGGGGAGGTCACATGTGACAAAGCCCACTTCCTTGTTGGGGAGGTAACACTCATTATTATTCTCTGAGTCACCAGGGTCAAACCCTTTGCTCCCTCTGCTCTGTCGATTGGCAGTGCCCAGGGTTGGTGCTTCCTCATCTGAAAAATGTTGCATTTCCTTTCCTTCCTCCTCTTTGGTTTTTCCCCCCTCTGTTTTTCCTTTTTTCGGTTTGTTGATGTTTTCTCCCTGGGTGTTGACACTGCAGGGTGGGGGCTGTAACAGAGCCTAGTGCAAACCTTTCCTCTGTCTCTTGTGCCTTACTCATCAGAGGGCAGGAGAAAAGGGGGAACCTCACTGAGAAAAGCCAGCTGGGCTCTGTGTGCATCCTGCAGACTGTCTGGTCCATCTGCCATGGGAGAGGCACTTCCTATGGCCCAGCCCCCACACTGTGTGGGGCACAGCAGTGCCCAGGACCTGCCACCAGCCCATGAGAGACAAGATGAATAGTCACAGCTTCTTCTGAGCTGGAAAGGAAGCAGTTCCAGGAAGAAGAGCATGCTCTGCCTGATGCTCATGCCTGCTCCACCGTGTCATACCCCACATGCTCCAGCCTTGGTGCTGCCACAGCCCACGTGTCTCCTACAGAGAGGTTGAGCATCCTGGTGCCCATTCAGTCTCTGCAGGGAGAGGTGTGGCTGTCACCAGCAGGGCTGTGTGGTGCTGTCAGCTCTGCTGGGATGTCCTGTTCTGGCTGCTCAGAGAGCTCTGGCTGGTGCCTTTGGAGCAGTGGTGGTGCTGGATGCACGCTGGCTCGGGAGCGGGCGGCGTGCCAGAGCTCACGGAGCGAGGTGAGAGGTGGGAATTGGTCAGTCAGGGCACCAGGACTGGAGTGCTGGCAGATTGGAGCAGGAGGGCAGGGATTTCTGGGAAGCAGGGATCCAGTTTGGGTCCTGGGAAGCTGCTGCTTCCCTCTGGGTCAGGAGGAGGTTGTGATTCAGTCAACCAGGGCTCTGCTCATTTTGTCCCTGAAGTGTAGTGGTACCATTTAAAAAATGTCCGCATGTTTTCCCCAGGGGGAAATGTTTTTGAGATGCATAATCTGAACCCTGCAGTGTCCAGAAAGCAATTGAGACCTTTATGTTTTATTTCTAAAGACCTTTCAGTAAATCCAAGGCTTTTTCAGCAATAGCTTTGCATTGCAATTATGTTTTTCTAAAATGTCATCTTCCAGAGAAATGTATTACATGTTCCTAAGCTCAGAGAAACACTGGCTATGTTTTGAACATCACCTTACCTATCTGACCTGTGACCTTTACTTTTGCTTACTTACTGAGAAAGGTGGAATTAGGAGTTGTGGGTGGCTCTCAGGGGAGATGCTGTTTCTCAGTCCCTGCCCTGCTGAGAATAAAGTTTCTATAAGTATTTAGTCTGTAAGTTCTCTGTGGGTAAGTAGAGCTTGTCTCCTGGGCTTCCTCCACTGCATGGGCTGAGTTATGGTGCTGAGGCTGTTGTGCAGATAGAATTATCTTTGAGATGCTGGTGTCACGTGGATCTTGGGTTTGGGTCCCAGAATTTTGTATTTCTGAGTGTTTAGGCATTTCTTTTAAAATTATGTGTTCCAGTGCTTGTCTGTGAACACTCAGGTTTGCTAGCTAAGACTCTAAGTGTTGATACCATTTATAGGTTGTAGTGGAGAGGAATCCTTAACTTCTGGTCAGCTGGTTGGCATCAGAGCATCTATGATGTCCATGTGCACGTGAGCATTTTCTAACCCAGGTCCAAGCCAAAATGTTAATTCCACTGCCTCTCTCAGGACGAAGGTCTCTGTGACCTGTGACAGGCAAGCTTCTTTGCTTCGATATTTATGAGCAAGGAGGGAAGAGAGACACTTACTCCTCAATATTTCCAGTTCCTGCAGTCCTCTTCCCAAAGACAGTCGCTGGTCACAGCCTCCCAGCGGATGCTCCAGCTTTCCAGGGTGACTGAGGATGTGATGCTCTGGAGCTGCAGCTCTGTTTCTTCTGTCTGTGGTGCAGACCTGCCTCTCTCGAGCTACGTGATGAGATGGATGTCTGTGTTCCTCTGAGCTTTCCAAGCGTGAAGTGCACAGCCAGCTCTGAGCCTGGAGTCGAACCAGCAGATCTGAAAGGTTTCATGATAGAAACACCCCTGGGGGGAAGGGATACCACTGACAATGTCTTCTTCACGAAAACCTGCTCATGCCTCTCATCTGCCCTGGCTCTGCCAGCACAGGGTGGCCAGTTGTGTCCTGGCAGGTGTCTCCTGGCAGACTTTTAGCCCCTCTCCAGGTGATGGGTGCCTGGAGCACGGCGGTTCATCTCCCGGCCCGTCTGCTGGGGATTACGCGCCTCTGCGTGCCCCTTCCGCCTGGGGATTACGTGTGCTTTCACAGGGGAGAGGGACACGTCCAAGGGCAGCCACAAAGAGAAGCTGATGACCTGCTGGTGCAGCGGTGATGGAGTAGGGAGAGCTACACCCAGCCTCCAGCTGGAGAGCTACACCCAGTTCTGTGTGGACTGATGTGGCTGTCCTGCGTGGCAGCAGAGTGGTGAAGCAGAGTCTGTGTTTTACAGAGAAGTAGAAACAGGCTGTGTGGAAAAACAAGCTTCTGTGCCAAGCACCTGTGATGGTGATAGGGAGATACCACAGAGGATGTGGGAGTAACACCTTCTTCAAACTGGAGGGGAAAAGGACCCATCTTTGTTTACGCGTCCTGTCGCCTCCAGTGCTGCTCACCTGGTTGAGCAGATGCTCAGCACATGTTTTGCTCTTTTCCTGTGTTTAATCTGAGATGAAATCAGGTAGACTCAGAGCACAGCCTCAGCCCTATTGACCACAAGAAGAGGGTGAGCTGGTGTGTGTATCCATGGTCAGGATGCTGCCTTCAACCAGGCCCTCACATGTCCCTCTGCCTGTCTTGGTCACAGATGTTAGATACTCATAGCTGGTCTGGGGAAGGTTTGTGGATGAACTACTTGAGTACTTGGTGATGTTTTTGTGGTCAGACCTGAGCTGTGCTCTTTAGGTGATGGTTGCTGGTGATAGTTGGGCTATGGCAAACTTTTGGTTATCCCAGTCTTGGACATGTTCACAGCAGCTTAAGGCAATGAATAGAAGTGTTGAAGGGCTTGATCCTGAGCACCCTGTCAGCCTGCTGATGTGGACACAACTGGTGGCAGTCCCTGGAGTGTGTGCTGAGCTGTTGAATGCAATGGGTGGGATTGAGCCTGGTCTCTGGCATCTCTCCCTTCCAGAGGTGGGACCCTCCAGGCTCCCAAGGGTAAATCCCTGGGAAGGCAGAGGTAGTGAGGCAGTGACCAGGGATGGATCCAACTCATCTGACTCCCCATGGAGGTCCCTGCCATATCCCCACTGAGGGTGTGAAGCCCAGAACAGCCCTGGGGAAAACACTTGTCTGCTGGAGCCCAGTTGCCCCTCCTGAGGGACAGATGGGCCTCGCTGTACTCAGGGGTGCTGGGGGACTGCAGTGACACGCCTGGGGACCTGGCAGTGCCGCAAACCCTAGGGGCAAACACTTGTCCTGCCCGCATTGTCTGTGCCTGGCTCCCTGGGAGGGCTCAGGCAGGCTTTTACCGCGTAGACATAACAACTGGCAGCTCACAGACTGTCTCTCCCCGCTCGCCGAGCCCCGCTTTCCCCTCGCCTCCCCCGTGTCATATGTTCCGAGGCGCAGTGCGTTTTTTAATCGGTGAATAACAGCCACGTCCTCGCCGTGCCGTGTTTATCCCGCGGCCGCCGCGCATCGCTCCTTGTGAGCCAGCTCTGGGGCGCTGCCTGCCCTCCCACGGGCTGAGCCGCGATGCACCGGGACTCGAGCGGCGCTGCCGGGAGCCAGCACCCTCCAGCAGGGAGCCAGTACCCTCCAGTAGGGCCCCAGCACCCTCCAGTAGGGCCCCAGCACCCTCCAGTAGGGCCGGGAGCGGGGCTGGGGGCACGGGTTGGGCGCCGGCACCGAGCGCTTCTGATGGGTTGGAGTTCCTAAATGTCAGACCCTACCATTTATGCCTTCGTTTCTCTTATTTATTTCAGCCGTTATACAACCAGCCTTCAGACACCAGGCAGTACCATGAAAACATTAAAATGTAAGTATGTGGCAATAAAGCTATTTTAAATGTCAGGTTGGACAGTAGACTGGAGCGGGAGGGGTGCCAGCTTGCTCCCAGACCCCAATTAAAGCTGCTAAGGAATTGTGAGCATCTTATTAGAGCTGCTCTGGGTGCCCGAAGCACAGTCCAGCTCCAGAAGCTCAACAGTCAGGAGCTGTAGCTTAAGGTGGATGCTAAAGATGCTGTTTGATTTTCTCGGGGTGGGGTGGATGTGGGTCCTTGATGTTTTCTCAGACAACACTTACCTTAAGTGCTTTCTTCTGTGTTTCACCCATACTGAAATATGAAATCAGCTGCCTCTGTGTGTGTGTGTGTTTGCATGCAAGAAAGATGAGGTAAAATGAAAAGTTGCAATTACAATTAGATTTTCATGAAGGACCTCTTGAATGTCTAATAACAACTGGTTATTTCAAAGATACTTACTGAGACTTAGCAATCATCTAATTTGACTTATCACCTCAATACATGATTTAATCATCAGCATGTGTTTAATAACCACAGTGACTTCCTGAACATAGAAGAACTATAACAGATAATGAGAATAGCGATAATTGTGATTATTGTTGGAAATTTAAATAGTCAAACCAGATCTGAAACTTTTTATCTGCCTTGAATGAGCTGATGATTGCTCTGAGCTGCCTGCAGCGTGTCTATTTCGGTACCAGCTCGGTCAGCTGGTGATAATCATCTTTAATAATCTATTAACAAAAGTTAATAATCTCTTGCTTTTCGGCAGTGTGTTAATTGATCCCGGGGGTTTATAAGGGAGGAGTTCCCATACCTTTGCTCTAGGGGAGCATGATAGGAAGTGACAATGTTTAGGGGCTCTCTGTCCCCAAGGCTGCAGGGAGGAGGGTTTGGTGATGTGACCCCGCTGCTCGCTGCCAGGCCCTGCTCCGTTCCTGCTCCACCCAGAGCTTCCTGTGTCATCCCAGCAATGCATTCCCTGCAAAATGTTCAAACCCAGCGTCACCCGCAGGGCTCAGGGGGTCCCTGGCAGTTCAGGGGGCTGATGATTGATAAACCATCCTGTGTGGCCCAAGGTGCTGGCCCAGGGACGTGCTCTCTGCATTGCTGGTTGTGTCTCACCCTGGCCCTGGGGGGTGTGGAAGTCACCAGCTCTTGGGACCCTCTCTTGCCTTGAAGGGCCCCGCAGCCGTCCCAGGGCAGGTGCTGAAGGTGGCAACTTCAAGCTGATCACTGGTGCTGTCCTTGAAAGAATGAGTTAAAGTAGATTCAGATACTTCACCCACTCTCCATTCCCCTGCCAGTATTTGTGGGTTTGTGATCACATTTTCCTGTGATTTAAACCATTTCCTGTCCTGGGTTGCTGCCTGCAAGACGGGCGCAAACAAGAGGGAACTGCCTGCGCAGGTCAGGAGTAAAACTGTCGGTAAGAGGTGAAGCCCCATCAAGCCAGCCAGCAGAGCAGGTGTTCCCTTCCATCCCTGCCTCTGTAGGCATCTGCAGGGTTATCCCCACCCCAGACAGTGGCAGTCTCCACGTGGCTGTAGCAGTGGCAGTGACAGACCAAGGAGAGGTTGGAACAGGCAGGCTTGGGGTTAATGTTCACTGTGATTAATGCTGCAAAAATACGGGAAGGAAAACCACACATTTTAATGAAAAGCCTCGGTCTCCTCCTTCCAGAAACCTGGCAATTAGCTGCCTTCAGCTGGTTATTGGTGCCAGCCAAGCACAGTTACAGATCTGGGTCAGTGAAAGGCCCCTGAGCGATCTGGGCTCCAGATGTTGGCTGGTTTTTGCTGTGGGTCTGTCTTGGAGGTCCTTGGGTCTGGTCTGTACTTTGCTACTTGTTGTTGGACATCCAGAGAAATTGGTGTGTCTTTTCTCCCATCTCCCTGTCCGTGCTGCACGTTAAAGAACATTTTGATGCTTGGGAGGCAGATAGGAAATCAAGATTTTGGTGATTCTTCCAAGCAAATGATTTGGGGTCCTTTGACCAAGAGCAAAAGATATTAGATGTATTATTGTATATATTAATTCTCTGTTTTGACTGAGTTAATATCTGATCTACAACTTTCCCACAAGCTGAATTTGAAGATATTTTTTGTCTTTTCCTTGTTCTTAATATGTTTGTGCCTTTCTGCTCCAGAAGAGCAACTTCTGCTCCATAGCCTGGAGGTGGCTGTTTCCATAGAAGATGGAAGTAAATCCTCAGGGTGCTGGGAGACACCAGCCAGATGCATTAGAGCATCAGGACAGCTGCCAGGACACCACAGGTTATATTTTGCCAAGGTGTAATTGGATGCAGATTCTCCAGAACAGCTTCACCCTATGCAGATTTAGCCATGGTGAAAAAGCCTTTTGGCAGATTGCTGGAAAATCGTCTGGGTTGTGATGCTGTCCACAAATCCTGGCTGTATTGTGCCAAATGGAAACTGCCCCCATGTGAAGCTGGTTTGGAGCCTCATGGGCACAAGATGGCTAGGCTGTTACAAATACCTTTTGTAGCTTTTTTGGGTTTTTTTTTATTTTGTTTTTAAACACTTCTCGGTGTGAATTTTTTTATTCTCAGTTGAATGTTTGCAAGTGTCAGTGAGAAGGCATTTGAATACCAGAAAGCCAGGATTCCTCGATTTCTCCACAGCTATACTCTCTGCCTTGCAACACTCATTTAATTCTCCCTTCTTGTTTGCTTTGCTTTTCAGCTGGGATGAGTCACGTATGCTAATAGAGCTGACTGGGGAGTTACCAGGAGAATTTCTACTCTTACTAAAATGTTACTGGTCTCTTACATTCATGGAGTTTTATGGCCTGTCTCCTATTCAGTACAGTTAAAATTAATTTCATGCCCCAGTTCATTCCAGTGTTTGCAGCTTCAAAAGCTTTTAAGTCCTATTTAGCTGCCTGGCTGTGCTCCGTTCCTCGTCTGCGCGGTCCCTCTGGTTCACCTGTGAGTGCAGGCTTCCAGCAAACATGGTTAATTTTGTATGCTACATCTGCTGCGGGATCCAAGGCACCCTTGAGTGGTTTGTTCCAAAGACTTGACCTACCTTTGATGGGACCATGTCCTTTCTGTTTGAAATATCTGCATTGTTGGAGGGAAGGGCTCTGCCACTCGCTCATCAAGAAAGAGGAGGGCAAGGTGGCATTTAGTGCCCTCATTTCATAGGGATGGGGTGAGCTTTGCCCCTGTGGCTGGCTCGGCCCTTGCTGCTTTTCAAGGTGAGAATTTTTTGGCTTTGCAACAGACTGAAAAGTTTCTTCAAGATGCATCACAGCCCTGAGCACAGCTGGAAACCACACGAGTGATTCTGCATCAGTTGAGAAGGCTACAAAGACCCTTTTTCTACATTTTAATGAAATACAAGAAATGCAGAATTTGCTAGTGCACCAGTAAAGCACCAGTGCCTCTGGTCAAGGTCTCTATTTCAGTGCTTTGCCACCTGGTTGTACAAGGATGAGAGCTGCCCTTCCCACCCTGCCACTGTAGTGACTCTGTGTATTCCCCCGACTCCAGCTCCAAAGATATTAACCTTCTTTCCTCCAAGTGTTTGAAAAATGACAAGATGTTGTTCACATGAGCAGGATCAATTACCTGCTGTCTGTCTGAAGAGATATTCTCCAAGGGGGCCTTGGTCTCTGCGGCGGGAGATTCCTGCTCGGTCAGCCATGAAAAACAGCCTGGCAGGACTCTCCTCCCCCCTTCCCAAAGCAGTCATCTTGCAATCATATTCTGTGAGACTTGTATTTGAAAGCAAAATGTGAGCTGCTCTGAGCCTTGAAAAAGCAGACAAAAAGCAAAGTGAATAGCCCAGGGTAAGTGCATGCAAGGTGCTGTTCACAGGGTTTGCTTTAAGCCTCCCCTTCAAGAGCTTCTCCTTGCTTTACACTGAAATTCAGGAATGTTGGGGTGAAACCAGGCTGTGTCCCCTCAGGATGCTCAGAGAGGTGTTGGAGAACCTCTCGGAATGTACAGTTCAAACAGATGGAGAGCTTGGTGTGATTTGGGTTTTCTCACGTGCCCAGATCCAGCAGCAGCAGAGCTGAGTGCACTGTTGATGTTTGCACATCTGGGTTGCTGTCTGCAGCTGAGAGCTTCTTGGGGAAAGGGCAGGAAATCTTCCTCTGCAGAATCAGAATCTGAAGTCAGGATTTTCAGAGAGGTTTCAGGGCTTCTAAATGTCTTTTTGTTTTCTAAGTGCCCCCCCAAAAGAGCAGAACAGCTGTCTTCTGAAAATCTCAAACTGTGCCTTTCCAAATCACTTGTCACATTGGGAAATTTAAGTCATCTTTTCATTACTTGCTGTTTAGGGGATTTAGTAGCACTGGATTGCCTCTAAATTCATAGTTGAAGCCTGACATGTAACACAAATGTTCTTTCAAACCCTGTCATTACTAATGCATTCTCTTTCAGGTCTTTTTATTAGTGCTTGTAGACATCTTCCTCATTAGAAATTCACCTAGCAGCTCCCTGCTCATCCCATTCAAGGTTTCTCATATCTTTTATTCTCTATTGGCATGCACCAAGGCAGCAGATTACCTAGTGATGAATTACTAAATGATGGAGACACACACTGCTACCTTCTGCTTCTTCCTCTTGCCAGTAAAAAGCCAATATTGGTTTGGGGGGGACTGTCTTGCAACACTTGGGCTTGTGTTGTCAATTTGGGCTTCAGGGCAAGGCAGAGGTGTTCCAGGGCACCAACAGCCTGCCTGCCTGTACATCCAGACTTACAAACCTCTGCCACTTCACCCTCAGAGGCACTGATGGTGCTCGGGGTTTAGTCCATCCCAGTAAATAACTAAAGGTCTGCTTTGCTCCTCTTCCCCAGAAAGTGTTTCTAAATATTGCAGGGAAGTGCTCTGAACAGCTGGCTTTCCAGAAGCATGCCCTGCCTTGGGGTTAGTAGGTTACAGTGTGTTAGCAGCTGAGGCTGTGTGCTCCAGCCATTTCAGAGCAAGCAGGGAATGAGTGCAGTGACCTGTGAACAGGGTGAGCTGCTCCCTGCCCTCGCTGCAGGGAGTCCTGTGGCTGGAGGGGATCGGTGACTGCCCTGAGCTGCAGCCTGGGACCCTGGCACCAGCCGTGCACAGGAGCAGGGGGAGGACAGAACTGATTTGGTCTCCATTGCCTGTAGGCTGGTTTCACCTCGGAGCGTTCTTGCTGTGCTCCTCAGGTCTCCTGGTTTGCAGATCTCTCATTTCCCTGTACTTTGTTTGGCTGGAGCTTCCAGGGGCTTCCTCGGTTTCCTCCCCTTGCCTGTGTGATCCATCTTGCTGTACAATGGCTTTGCCAGCTGCTCGCTGCCTCCTCCCCATCGCTCTTTGCTGCTCGGTCCCTACTTTGTTTGCTCTGGCTGATGAAAGACGTTCCTGTGTAATTAAATACTCCTGATTAGTTTTGCTCAAATAGCAAACTTCCTTTCATCTCGTCTTGCACCAGTTGAAGGTCTCCACAGGCTTGGCCAGGTGTGCTATGTGCATCAGCCCTTTGTGTCCTTTGGGAGCCTTATCCCAGGGCTTTGGCAGCGTCCACCCGTGGGTACAGCAGCACCGACACGCAGGCGTGCACCCACATCCTTTAATGTCACAGCCTCTGGAAGGATCCTGGCCAAGTCAGTCCTGTGGACCTGGGCCAAGTAGCTCAAAAGTCAGCGTTACAGGTTCTCTCCTTGACTGGCTCCATTGTGAAAGACATAAAACAAAAGCAATCTTGGGCCAAGCCAGTGAAGGTGGAAGCAGCTGCCTCCCACAGGGCTCGCATTGCTTTGCTGGGAGTGGGAGATGGGTTTCACTCAGCAGTTTGGGGAGTGGCTCTGACAACTCCTGAGTGCTCCTGTGTGGGGCTCACCAGTCAGTGCAGTGGGGCAGGGGGAAGAGGGTGAGTTCTGCAACACAGGGAAGTCAGGAATGGAGATGGGCTCCATCCAGTAGATGAATTGTTGACCACAAGGATGGGGATGTGGCATCTGGCAGTCTCCAAACACCACCTCACCAGAAGCTGGGGGGCTCTGTGTCCATCCCAGCCTGTCCAGTCCTTGGGGACACTGCCAAGGATAAGGCAGGGAGCTCGCGTGTCCTTCCCACCCGGCGAGGTGTGACACGCCAGCCCAGCAATACTTTAAACTGCCCACGAGAGTCACTGTTGCTTTATCTGAGGAGCGCCCATCGCTCCTGCCTGGGAGCTGCCTGGTTTCTGCACCCCTGCGCGCTTCAGGTCTCCATCCTTGCAAACCGCAGGAGTCAGGCAGGGGAGGAGGAGCAGGGAGGAGGGCTGGCACCTTGCACGGGCAGCCCTTGCCATGTGCCACTGCACAGTGTTATTTCCGTGCCTGGCTCCAGCACACAGCCCTCACCTTGCTCGCTGGCTGATTTGCCCGGGGAGCACAGCGTGTGCTTGGGAGACACGTGGCCCGAATTAACCTCGCTGCGAACGGTTTCTAAGTAACAGCAGTACATGTAGCAAGATAAACTGTGAAGCCTATTTATATTTACCAAGATTGTATTAACCTTTGAAAGGTTGACCTTATGCAAAAACAAAACAAAACAAAAAGATAAAGTGGCAAAAACATTCAGGGCATGAGGGGGTTTGTTGTTGTTGTAATCCTTTCACTCTTTGATTACTTCAGCCTTGGTGGTGGTAAACACACGCTGCCTTTCAAGGCATTCCTGATTTTTGCAGCTGCAGAGCCATTAAGCCTTTGCCTGTATTTGCACTTTCAAGGTCAGCCATGATGCACGACTCAAGGCAACCCATCATCTGCGTAAGAGCTGCTGATTTCCTTCATTTGCTCTCCTGTTTTCTAAGAACTCGTGCAGCAGATCCAGCAGCAGCAACGTGTCCAAGCCCTGCGTTGCTCCTGGATGTCACCCAGGCTGACATGGGGAGGGCAGGGCTTGATTTAGCTGGGCTGGCCTCAAGGGACAATCCATGACCCCTTGTTGGGGACCATCTCACACGTGCTCATCATTAGCACCACCCCAAAGGTTTCCTTGTTTTAGAGCTTCCATCAGAATTAGGAATAAACAAACAGGGGGAATGTGTTTGTTGGGCACAGTGACCCTTGCAAAGAGCTGAAGCCTTGGGAGGAAATGTGTCTGGTGGGGTCTGCAGGGGGGTTTGCTGCCCACTGAGGCACCTCACGGTGCTGGGGCCACTGAGGAGAGCTCACAGTGTGATCTGAAGGGCTGTAGGAGCCTGTGAGGAGCTGGGGCTGGCAAACAAGTGCTGCAGGGAGCTGTGGTTCCCAGGACAGCACTCACTGTCCCTCCTGTGAGTGCCCATGCATGAGTCAGTGGTGTAGCAAGCAGAGAGTTAAAAAGGGAAAAATGTTGATGCTTTCTGCAATATTCTCCATTCCTAAACTTAGCCAGGACTGCCCCCAGTTCTCTCTAAGTGAGCTGGGCCCTCTGCCCCTTCCCAAACAATCCTGTTTGCTGCTAATTGTGCTGAGGGATTTACAAGAGCAGGAGGATGGTTTTTCCCTTCCTGCTAGCCACACAGGAGGGGAACGAGGAAGCAGCAAGGGTGTCTCTTCATTTGGCTAAATCCCACAGAACATGCCTACATGAGACTGCTAAGCTCCTGATCAGTAATTACACACTGCAGCTCTGCCTTTAATCGGGATAAAAGACTTAAGGAAACTCCTTTGCCCCTGGTCTCTACCTTTTACCTAGAGATTTTATTGCTGTGAATATTAGCAACAGAAACAACCACAGGAGCTCAGCTCTGGGGCTCATGCAGGCGCTGGGGGTCTCCTGCAGCCTTTTCAGCTCTGTTCTGTTCCTGTGCTGCTTCTCTTTGAGCAGTTATTTCACGCTGCCTTTAGAAAGTAGAAAGAAGAAGAAAGTGAGGGGGTGTCTGGGCAGCCACCGGGGTGGTTGGGCTTGTGGTGGCCAGTTTCCTCCCTGAGGTCCTAATTCTGCAAGTGGCTGAACTCTCCTGGCTGGTTGTTTGCAGCTTTGTTGGGCACGGCTCCAAGGAAGCAAGAGGTCAGGAGATAAGTGCTGCGAGCCCTGCTGTGATCCTGCCTCCTTATCAGGGCCTCAGAGCCCAGGGCTGAACCTGTCTGCACTGACATCCCCATCACTACTGGCTGGCACCAGGGTGGCCTCTGCTCAGGGAGTGCCACCTCCTGCCATGCAGAGCTTGGCCTGAGCCCCCCCAGGCTCTTGGGCACCCACTGGGGTTTGGCAGAACAGCGTGAAATCAATGAGGGAAGAGCCTGACCCGGTGATCGATGCAGAGCTGAGTGTCTGCCCATGTGTGGTGCTGAGAACATGGGGAAGGTCTGCAGTGGGGCTTTGTTAATTTAGTTCTCAACTTTAGTCCTAGTTTACCAACAGATGTGGGTGAAGTCCCCAGTCTCAGAGGGTTTGTTGGTCTTTCTCTAAACTGGCTCGAGGTCTGAGATAAGAGCATTTGCTGTTCTCAAGTTGATGCAATTCCAAGTTAAGGTGGAAATTGTGCTGCACACTCTTTTGGGAGTGGGGAAAACCAGGCTGTGTATTTTAGCTGCCTCGTTAATCAGATCTTTTTTTTCTTTCTTTACAGAAACCAGGCAATGCGGAAAAAGTTAATTTTGTACTTTAAGAGGAGAAATCATGCTCGCAAACAGTGGGTAAGTGATTCCCTTAGACCTTATTTTATATGTATAAAACAGCGTAATTTATTATGTGAGAAAGAAAAGGATGATTTCCAGCAGAGAGGTGCTGGTACTCAGTATTTTGCCTGTTATATTACTGTGGAATCTCTCCTGCTTAAAATAACATGTGAAGGAGAGGTCTCAGAGCCTGCTGCAGGCAGCACCTCCCTCTGCAAGTGCCTCCCACAGAGCAAACACTTGGGGTTGGCTTAATCACAGCAGAGCCCATCATTGATCTCAGAAAGCCTATTCACAGCATTAAATGTCTATTTTGTGAGTAATTGAACCCTGAGAGAGGTGTGAAACAAGCTGACTCTGCTTTGGTAAATGGTCTGAAGGCTGCTCTGCCTCCCTCCAGCTGACCACAGAACAATGTTCTAGGAATTTGTGGTTTAAAAACAAAAATTCAAGCTCCACACCAGTTTGCTTCTAGGCAGCGTTGCCTGTGAGAGTTTCAGTGACCTTTGAGGAGACAGGTCTTGGTTGGGTAAGGGGCAAGGCAGAGCTCATTATGAGGCTTCAAAGGCGTTTGTTGCAAAATCTGCAGTTATTAGAGGAGAAAGTTCAAGTGGGTTTCATAGAATTTGTACATTTTCGGTGCTGACACTTGCAGTCACTCCCAGCAGGAGCTGGAAGGCAAAGCCAGCACAGAAGAGGAAATGCCAGAACAACCAGTGGCTCCCACCAGGAAGGTGGATTTTGCAGTGATGGGTGATTCAGCTCACAGGGCTTCATGCTGCATGAGGAAGGTGTAAACACTGTCTCGTGACTCGTTGTCTCTGTCCTGGGGCAGGCTCAAGAGCCAGTGTTAGTGTCTTGCATTGCCAATGGTGCAGGTTGTCTCAGTGTCTTTAGGGCTGATTTTGGACAGAGGTGCCAAAACTGGGAGGAATTGTAGGAAAAATTCAAAATAACAAGCCTGGGAAGTGGTTTGGAGGATGTACCTTTAAAAGCAACTTCTACTACATATATTTCTGAGGCAGAAATAAATTATTTTCTAATTTATTTTGAATAACTCTTTTCCTTTCTCATGCTTTTTGCCCGTTTTCTACCAGTATTCCAAAAGCCACAGACCTTGCATTCCCAAGGAATGGTTGTGGCTCCCATTTGTGTCCAAATATTGTTCATTTAGACTTGTCCATGATAAAGATTCTCCCAGGGGAGGGGGCTACAGAGCTTACAGCTCCATCAGAATGTGGCACGACAGTGGGGTGATGCTCTGGGCACCTCCCCTCCTGCAGCTGAGAACTTCTGCACGCTGGGAAGTGGGTCAACATTCCCTTCCTCAAAAAAGGAATTGCAAAGCATCATGTGGTTTTGTTGGAAGCAGGAGGGAAGTGCCCAGGAAGTGCTTTCTGGTGGAAATGGCTGGTTACTGTGCTAAAACCTAGAGTGAGTTGCTCTGTGTGAATATCAAGGAGCTGGGGGAAAAGGTTTAATTAGGCTGCAGGAGCACAGTTCCTAAAATACGACTTGCAGTAAAGTCGCCTGTCATGCAAAATAGGTGAATTTCTGCCAGCCAGTTTATTCAGTGTCCTTGAAAGGGGATTTTTCAGTTTAGGGAAGCATTTTGCCTATTCTACAAAATAGGCAACATACGGTTGCTGAATTTGCAAAGTGAATACATTTGCTGATTCTGTTTGCAAAATGGGTATGCTTAGCTATTTTTCTGCCTATTTTGTAGCAGACCCTATTTTTAGCAAAGCCCATCCACATGCCAGCGTTTCTTTCTGGCTCTTTTACTTTCTGGGGTATTGTTGCTGCCTGGGGCTGGCTGGAGCAGGGTCAGAGCTCGGTCGCCACAGGGTCCAGCCCTGAGAGCCCCATCCCAGGGGATCTGCAGGGCTTCCTCCTGTCTCCACTGAGGTCAGCACAGCAGAAGACATTTTAATTGCCATCGGGGTGATGATGCAGAGAGGGAATGGTGAAGGAAGCTGTTCTGGCTGTGAGAGGTTTGTCTCCATCAGCCAGGGGAAGAAAACCACAGGGCTTGCACTGGAATTGGACTGGTTCCTGCTGTCACCTTCGCTCTTCTCCTCCCCTCCAGAGAGCTGCTCTGTTCCCTGGAGCTGTGAGAGCGTGGGCTGCGGGAGGCTGGGGCTTGGCACAGCCCACAAATGCCTTCAGCTGCGATGGCAGCGTTACTATCTGTCCATTTTTAGAGCCGTATGTCAGGTCCGATTTGGCTCGCTCTCACTTACTGCTGTGATGGAGAGGCTGAGGGGCTGCTGGGCCAGGGAGGGGAGCAGAGGGGCACCCGTGCTAAAAGCCAGCACAGATGGTTGCTCAGGGATGGACACACTTGCTTAGGGCTGCTCAGAGGAAGCCTGGAGAAGGAATAAATGCTTCTGTTCCTGAAGTGCTGACCAGGAGCTTCTCCTGGTGGTGGACCTGTGATGATCTGAGGAGTTTGCAGTGCTGTAAGGTGCCTGTAATCTTGCTTGGAAGGATGCAGGAGATTGCAGGGAGCGTGTGTCCCAGCTGGAGCAAAAAGCACTGGATGGGAATGCCGCAGCCCAGCCCAGCTGCAGTGGGGTTTGGAGTTTGTGTAGTGGGGAGTTCAGGAAATGCTCAGCCAGTCCGTATGAAGCTGTGCCCTGGAGGGCAGAGCTGTGTGAGGGGGAAGCTTTGGCACTGCTGCCCTGCTGCCAGGGTGCAAGCTGCTGGGGAATCAGCAGTGTGACGTTGATGTTGCTTTTTCCATCTTCAAATGCCAGTTCCTTAAAAGAGGAATTGTGGATAAAGCTTTTGTCGAGTTGTTCCAAGGAGTGGAAGAAAAAGAGGAAAAAGAGCTGCCCTGCTGGCTGTGAAGCAGCCAGGGCCGTGCCAGGTGGCTCTGCTGGGGTGGTGGCAGTGCAGGACCCAGCACTGGCTCATTCCCACAGGGAATGACAAACCTTTCAAAGCCTCAAGGCTTCTCACCAGACCGAGCCCTCGTGCTGGGCTCTCTCCCGGCCGTGCCGCAGGCTGGCAGCAGCGGGCACCAGCTTCATAAACTTCATGGGGTATTTTTAGCTTCTTCCCAAATGTGATGCTCTGAAAGCAGGAGGATGTAGCAGATTTGCTGGCAGGGTGGGAGCTCTCGTTTTCAGGGGCTGGTGGCATTGCTTTGGGAGAGGTGAAAACGCAGCAGCTGTGATTTTGCCAAGCTGCCACAGCTGTTGGTGTTACCTGTAGCTCCTTGCCCAAAGTGTGAGATACCCCATGTGGGCTTTCAGGGCAGCTTAATTTCTATTTTCCTTCCTCATTTTTATCTTGTGGCTGGTTCCTTCAGCTCCTGATGAAACCCAAGCACTTCCTGTGCATCCATGCAGGACAGGACAGTTTCTGGCTCCAGGCATGCAAGTGGGAATTGATTTATTTGCAGGGGAAAGTGTTAATCTGGCTCAGCTCTAGGGCTTGAGGTGCTCTATCTGCCTCACATTATTGTTGAGGTGCCTCCAAAAGGCCAAGGAGATCAGCCAGCTCACATGGTGGGACCTGCTCTCCTGCCCCCTGTGCCATGTTTCAGTCTCTCATTGCTCAGTGGCCTCAGGCAGGCACCTTGCTCTCTCCTGGGGTGGAGCAGGGGCTCCCTCCCCAGCACAGCCTTTGGCTGCTGAATCAAGCACCCAGTGGGCCAGAGGATGCTCAAACAGATGTGAAGGGTGGGCCAAGCCACGCTGGGTAAGAGTCCTGGTTCCACCAAAGACGTTGGGTCTGGAAGGAAAGAGCCCGAGGGTACCTGATGGCCTGTTTTGAGAATTCCCCCGTGGGTTGGTGCCAGACCCTGGAGCATGTCCATGACCTAATAAATTGTATTTCTTCAAGCAACATGACTCACGCTCAGCCTGAGCAGCCATCGAGGGCAAGGCCTGGAGGAGCTGCCCTTCCCAGGCACGTCTCTGAGCTCCCTCTCTCCCTGTGCCCTTTCAGGAACAGAAGTTTTGCCAGCGCTATGACCAGCTGATGGAGGCCTGGGAAAAAAAAGTGGAGCGCATTGAAAATAACCCACGGCGCCGTGCCAAGGAGAGCAAAGTGCGGGAATACTATGAGAAGCAATTCCCGGAGATCCGGAAGCAACGCGAGCTGCAAGAGCGCATGCAGAGGTTAGAGGAGAAGCGGTAGGAAGGGGCTGAGCTGGTATCAGACAGCCTTTCTTTTTTCTCTGGGAACGGGTGTGGGATTTGTTTGCGGGAGGAGCGGGCTGGGGTGGCTCTCGGTCCCTTTTCTCCCTCTCCAGTCCAAGGCAGAAGCCAGCAGACATGAGTCTTGCTGCTTTTTCCCCAGGGTGGCTCAACACAGAGCCAAAAGGAGCAAAAATGTCAGCAGTGTGACTGCCTGTCTCACCTCTCCTGCTGATCTCCAGCTGGCCACATCAGAGCCAGGGGTAGCTCCCTTGTCCCTTGGCTGGGACAGCCCTAATTCCTGCCTCACTGGTGTGCCCAGATTAAGATGTACAAAACTTGCAGATGCCTTTGGTCATGTTGATGATTTATTACATGCACATGCTTTGATGGGAGCAGAAACATCTGCAGAGGTTATTGGAATGACCACAGACAATATGAAGGCAGTGAAATGTCTCCCTGGAAGGGATGTCCCATCTCTCCCACCCCCTGTCCATTTTCCTCTGCTCATTGGAAGTGCAATTGAGGTCATGTTGTTTTCTGCCAGGAGAAGACACGATTTCATGATCTCCACCCTTTTTGCTGAAAACTCCCTGTCCTTCTCATCTCAGCCCTGGCATCTTGCCCGGGGTCACCTGATACGCAGAAAACCTAAACCCTTCTGCCAATATCCCATCCTTGTGCCCCACTAACAACTGGGTGGGTCCAAACTTCCTTACCGATGGCTTTATTTTGTCTGAAAGAGAAAGGGAGAAATGGTACTGAGAAATGCTTTAATTTTTTACCTGCTTAATAAGAAAAGTTGTAATTCCTTGGGACGTGTGGCGGTTACTGTACGGGAAAGATGGCAGTGGATGGGTTTGATTAAAACTTCCCACAGCATTTGCAAACCAGATGTGGTGGCACAGTGCTTACACTGACACCTTTGTGCCATTGCTGTGGTGGGGTGAACAGGAGAAAATGGGGGGGGAGTGTGGTTGGGCATGAAATGTCCTTGTGTTCTAGCAATCCAGGAAGTTGACACAGGTAAGGAAAGTGGTTTGAGGTTGTTGACCAGTGAGCCCTCAACACAGGCGTCTTTCCCACAGTGTGGGAGGGGGTGGCCTGGGTGGAATGTTGGGATATGGCTGTCATGGAGGTCAGAATGGTCTTGAATGTGGTTTGCTGCTTATGAAATGGAGCATCAGTGTGATGCTGCACACTGATGTGTGTCACTGGCCTTTCCCAGCAGGGTAGGACAGAGGGGCAGTGGCGGGCTCTCCATGTCAGCCGCACGCAGTGAGCACGAGGTGTCCGAAATCATCGACGGGCTCTCAGAACAAGAGGTGAGACCAGCTTCTCCTTTCTCCTCCTCTTCACCCCTTTCTCCTCCTCTTCACCCCTGTCTTCTCACCTCTGCACTCTGTCTTCTCTGAGGAAGCCAAGACAGGACTGCCAGGTCACACGGGGAAGTCCTATGCCAAATCCCACTAACTTTAGGTCCTGCTGAGGTTGGGGAGGTTGCCATGATGTCAAACACTTTCTGGACAGGATCCAAAGTCAGAGGTTTATTTAATACACATCAGCATCTTCCCAGCCATATGAGAGATGTCATGGAGCTGTGCAATGGTTCTGCCAGAGGAAAACATGGAGCTGGTGGCCAGTAGGTTGGATTTATCAGCATTTGGCTGTCTCTTAGGGACCTGAAACCCCCAGCATGCTGCTCATCCTGGGTACTACCCCACAAACACTCGTGGCTGTGGTTTATACTGGAAGTGAAGATGGGAAGGGGAGGGGGCAGGGAGCCAGTGCCCAGGCTGCTGGGTGGAGGGGTTTTTCTGTTTCCTTTTGTTTTGAATGGGCTGTGTGACTTGACACAGGGGAATCCTATGGAATGAATGGTTTGTACGTGAGCCAGTTGGCCCACATCTTCTGGGAGTGCTCCATTCATCTTGAAACATCCCTGTGACCTCGGCTTCGTTTGGATCTGGTTTCACAAGGGTTCCACTCTCTTGGCACGGAGGCGAGCTGCAGTGAATGGATCATGTTTGGGAGGGGAGAGCAGCCCTTGCCCAGCAATAGCTGGGATGTTTGCTGCCTGTGCACCACGGCTGATCCTCTCTGGGATCCCAGGCACTTTGCCGTCAGCCAGTTAAGGTGACGACGTGGAGGACACGGATCTTGGAAGCAAAGGGGAATTTCACAGCCCTGCAGAGGTGCTGGCCAAGTGGGGCGTTAGCTGATGGCCTCCATCCCCCTGCACAGTGTGCTGCTAAACCCCACCCCAACAGCGCCTGCTGAGCCCCAGATCTGCTTTGCTTGTCTCAGAGGAGACCTTGAGAGATTCCAGCTCTTCCACAGGGCTGGAAGGAGCAGGGAGGTGAGAGCTGGGGGGCATCTCTGGCAGCAGGGCCAGCTCTCTGCCCCAGCACGTTGCTGGAGAGGAAGGGGGTCTGGCTGGTGGGGTGAAGTGGCAGCACCTGGCACCCTGAGAGGCCCTGTGCCCTTAGCTGTGGGCAGTGCTCCCACCAGGGTCCTCTCTGCCCTGCACAGGGGCTTCTCCTGTCACCAGGGGCAGGTTGATGCTCCAGCTGTGAGCTGTTCCTCACATCCCACCATCAGGAGGCATCTGGAGCAGCCAGTCTCCAAACAGGAGGTGTCCTAGTGAGGATGGGGAAGGTGATCACGTGTTGAAATGTCCATACCTGTGCCGAGAGATGTGCTTGAGGAGGAGGAGGTTAGGTCTGATCAGGCACAGCAGGGAAGCAGAGCACCACTGGGCAGGCCAGAGTCAGCAGCTTCTTGGAAGGGTTGGCCATGGTTGTTCTCCCAGGAACCAGCATCTGGCTGTAAATTAAAACAGCAGCACTTGAAACCTGGTCTTGCTGGGTCAAGGGTTGGAGTTTGAGCAATGACATCCCAGGTGACAGGGAGTGACAGACTGATGGTGCAATTGAAAGGGGGTGGCCAGAGCATCCCTTCATGCCTACAGGGTGGACCTGTGCCAGGGGATCACCAGCAGCTCAGCCAAAGGGACGGTCCTGGCATTTGAGCAGAAGACAGCACAAATGAGACATCACATTGGCCTTTCTGTTGCAAATACTTAAGGAAACCAGTGTGCCCAGTCTGTCCTGTCCTGGTGTGCAGCTGGGGCTTTGGATGAACTTTGTGCTCCATAGGATGGAGTAAAGGCATCAGATTATGTCCCAGGGTGTTGCATTAAGGAATGACAGCCCCATTTCAGTGACATGTGAAACCTCCTGGAACAATTCCTGTGGAAGGGAAATGTGACGTCTCCCTCTGCCCACCCTTTCAGGAAGCTTTGCAAAGCTGGCCCACTTCCCTCACAGTTGGGCTGGGGGCTGAACCTCCATGTGGCGTTTGGAGGCTGGGAGGGGGTCACCATTCCCTGTGCCACCGCTGCTTTGACTTGTTTCTCTTGTGGTCAGGAGCTGTTCCATTTAAGTCAGACATTTCCACACAGGATCTTGAAGCCTTTTATTCCAAAATGAAAGATTAATTGTTTCCTGGCTGACAGCGATAGCCTCTTCCAGCGTTTAATTTACAATTACTCTGGCAATAAAGCTGTCTAGCGCTTGCTTCTGAATTCTGCCGTTCCTCCGCCTGTCCTTTCCCTCTTGAACATCTGTCCCCTGCAGTCCCTGCGGGCCCGTGGTGCTGACCAACTGTTCTCTCTGCTTTCCCCAAAGAACCTGGAGAAGCAGATGCGCCAGCTCGCCGTCATCCCGCCCATGCTCTACGACGCTGACCAGCAGCGCATCAAATTCATCAACATGAACGGCCTCATGGATGACCCCATGAAGGTCTACAAGGACCGGCAGGTGATGAACATGTGGAGCGAGCAGGAGAAGGAGACCTTCCGGGAAAAGTGAGTGCAGCCCTCACAACTCTGTCTGTGCAGCCCTTGGGGAGTGTGGGCAGGACCCGTGCAGGGCTGCAGCTGGAGCCTCAGCACACTAAGGCATGAATGTCCCAAGTGCTTGGCTTGTCCCCCACAGGCACATACCATCCTGTGTTACCTTGAACCTGGGCACAAGGTGATGCTTCTGCTCAGAAACTTCAGGTCCTGCTCTGTGGTTGGGGTGTTCCTGCCCCTGTGGAAAGCTGCTGCTCGTGGCAGGGTGAGAACAGGAAGTTTTTCAGCTTTTGCATTCCCTTTTGTATCAGCCAGTTTACAGATAACACCAGGGAAACCCAACACTGCATACACATTTCCTTTCTGGATTTTCATGCTGTCCTTTGGGCGCTGTGTGTCCAGGGGATTTTTGGGGCTGTCAGCATCCAAGTCCCTTACGTAGACCCCCTCAGGCTGCAGCTTCCAGCTGGTGCCCATCCCTCAGTGCTCCGTCCTGCTGTCTGCAGGATTTGCCACCGGCTGCTGTTTCCATGGATGCGTTCCCACATCAGACACGTGCAGACTCTGGCTGTGGTGCTTTCTCCTGTTTGCAAGCAGTGCTTGAGAACAGCTTGGCTCTATCAAGTGAGATCACTTGGGGAGTCACTGATTCCTTCCCTGGGTACCGCTGTGCTGTCAGCCAAGATCTGGGTGCTCAGCTTGGTCTCACATCCAGACTCCCCTGTATCCCACAGCCCAGCAGGGACCCAGCTGTGTTTGCATGGAGAACTGGAGTATCCAGTGTGCTGAGTGTCTGTGAAAGCAGAGCTGGAGTTCAGCTTCCAGTGGGATGAGCTCTGCTGATGCTCCCTGCTGTGGACCTGAGTGACATGGAGGTACATGGATGCACCAGGGCCACTTTGTCCTGAGCAGCAGCACCACTTAGTTTGGCCTCTGGACAATCAGGGGATGGCTCCATGGATTACCAGCATGCCTGTGGCCAGCCATGCTGGAAGCCTCTCTGTGTCCAGGATCTCTCCTCCTCCCCCTGCTCGTCAGGACTCCTGTTTGCAGCTGAAATAATTAATTGCCAAGATGGACCAAAAAAGAACAAAACAAGCAAAACAGCTCCAAGCCTTTGATAGAGGAGAATCCTCATTGCTAATTAGCCTTAAAATGTGCCACTCCAAACAGCGAGGCTTGCCACAAATGACGCAAAGGCTAATTACTTGGTCTTTAATGGCAGGGCTGTGCCTGGCTAATGGGGCTGGAAGAATCCACACCCAGTGTGTGCATCCTGCAGTGCACGGTGCATTCTGTGTCATCACTGGGTGATGCAGAGCTCCAGGCAGAAATACAGTAGGGTTTCAGGGCTCTCACAAAGCTCGTTTTGAGAGATGGGTACTCAGGAGCTGTACGGAGGGTGTAGGGAGTCCTGCCCCAGCTCTCCCCCAAACTGCCTGCTGTGCTGCAGCTTCTGGCCTGGGTTTTTAAGGTGGAGTTGTGTCATCCGTGATCCTGACCTAGAGCTGGCCTCCTCCTGAGACCAGGAAAATGTGGTTCAACCTTTTGTTCAGCCCAGTTGGCGGGGGCTCCTGGAGTAAACAGGCAGGCACTGCAAGGATGACAAGCCCCAGGTGTGAACCATTTTAGCTGTCAGAACATAACCACGAGGAAGAACCTGATTTGATTTGCTTCTGGGCAGGATTTCAGGTCTCTCTTGAGAGCCCATTGCTGGCCTACTCCCAGGGAAGCTGTGGTTTGCTGGTGAAGGAGCAGGGTGCTGCTCAGGCATCGAGGCTGTGTCGTGCTGGGCAGTGTGAGAATGCAGCATCCATCTTTCATTATGGGGAGATGGCCTGACCCGTGAAAAGGAGTGGATTGTTACCTGCATTGCCCCTGACTGTGTTAGCAGCATTGGTAACATGGCCCTGGAAACCCCATCCTGTGGTCAGGCCTGGGTTTGTGCTGTGTGCAGAGTGAGGAGCCAGCTCTGGCTCCGTGCCCTCACCCTGGGTTGCCTGAGCAGCTTGTCTGGTTTGCTGTCTTCCTTTCTTTTTTTTGTCCCCCCTAGCATTTCTGGTTTCTTTTTTGTTCTGGTGACCAGTTATGGTGACAGGGATCTTGCAGTGCCACCCACACCATATGGGAGTTCTGCATCAAGAATGGCATCAACGTGGGTGACAACACCTGTGTCCTGCTGCCATGGCTGAAGTTTGTCAGGCCCTTGCTGAGTTCAGCTCAGTGCCTTGACTCCAAGTTTAGCATTGGGACAGAACAGCAAAAGCAGGAGAGAACTCAGCCAGTTGCCCCAGGGGAATCACTGGCAGGACTGGAGACATGAGCTCCTCACCATATCCTGCCCATGTTACACCCACAGCACAGCTCTCCCACCATTCCCTCCAATCTATTTCCCCAGGGCACAGAGCTGTCATCTCCTGGGAGCTGGCAGACATGCACATGCTGAACATGGCTCACCCTGGCTGCTCAGCTCCCAGGGGCAGAGCTGTGCTGGTGGCCACCTCCCCTGGCCCAAAGTCACCACTCCATGCTTTGGCAATGCACTGGTTAACTGTGCTGCCAGCAGCACCTCCTGCCAAGGGCTTGCTGGCCCTCGGTGCTTCCACACCAGCTAGGCACAGGGATTTGTTGGAGGAGGCATCTCTGCTAGTGGGGACAGCTTCCCCTGAGCGGGCATTTACCCTCCCAGGCTGCCAGAGCCAGGGATGAGCTTGCTGACAGCTCCTCCACTTGCTGGGCATGAGGCAGTGTTCCTCAGAGCTGCTGTGCCACTGGGGATCTCTTGAGCAACTCAGCAATGTGGCAGCTCTGTGCTTCCTCCCGGGGTTTGGGTTTCCCTTCCCGTCCTTTGCAGCTGCTCCCAACAGCCCAGCAAGGCTTGGGGTCCTGCTCAGCGCTGGGACCACCCATGGCCATGATGTGGGGTGTGGTGGCAGTTCCTCACCCTTTCCTTGCCAGATCTTGAGGCCTTGGCCAGGTGTGCCTGCCCTCCGTGCCTGCCCTGTGCTGCTCTTGGTACAGGCTTGGGTGGCCATGGGGTTGAGCAGGGTGACAAGCAGCTCTCTGGCACTGCTGGCCCCCCTTCCCTCTCCCCCACCCCATGATGAACACTTGCACATCGAAGCTCCCAACCAGTCCAGCCCCACTGGGCTAAATTTAAAGTTCCTGTCTTTCTGGGAAGCTGAGCAGCAGACAAATATTTTCTCAAAGCCCAGAGTCCCTCTGGGAGCTGGCTTTGCTGCTCAGGGCACACGGGGCATGGCAGCCCAGCCGTGAGGGGGTCAGAGCAGCACCCACAGTAACCCTGTCCCTCTCACTCTGCAGGTTCATGCAGCATCCGAAGAACTTTGGTCTGATTGCATCTTTTCTGGACAGGAAGGTAAGCCTGCCTGCCTGGCTGTGACCCGAATTGTGCTGCCTCTCCTCCTATTGCTCGGCTGTTGGTGCTGGAGCTGCCAGCAGATGCTGAGCACCTGTGGGCGGCGGTGGCTCCGAGCCCCGGGCACGGTCCGGACCCTCCCGGCTCCTGCAGAGACAGGGACTGAGTCAGAGAGGGGAGCTGGGAGCGGGAGAGGTGTGAACGCAGCCAGCCTGGCGCGGGGGCGGCGCAGCCACCCGGGATCTGCCTCCGGAGCTGCTTTCCAGCATCCCCCCGAGGCATTTTGCACCAGCCAGGCTGTCACACAGGGGGTGGGCACCCAGCTGCCCAGCACAAAGCAGAGGGGTGTCTTTGCTCAGGGAGAGAGAGGTTTTTGAGGGTGGGTTGAGTCCCATTTCATCCAACAGTTCGGGTGGGTGTTCTGAAAGCACACACACCTCCCCTTGATCTAGGAATAATTGTTCACAGGAACTGCCTGGCCTTTCATGTGTTGTGCTGCTTGGACTTTTTGTTTTTGCTTTTAATTGGGCTGATGGAAGAAAGGTTTGAGAAAAAGACCTGATGGAGGAATGAGCCTCTTGTCCCATTCTGAGCAAGGCCAGGTACCTTCCACGGGACAGGCCATATGGGCAGATCCTGGACAGATCCAGCCTGAAAACACAGCTATGTCCATCATTTGAATGCTCTCCTGAGCAAGAAACACCTGAACGCTGCTGCTTCTCTGGTCCTTTTAGTTACTTGCATCCTCTCCCCACCTCATGCAGAGTTTCATATACACAGTGTCCACTCACTCTGGGGGAAGCATTCTGCTCTCAGGGGGTGGCCTGCAGAGGTCACTTCCAGCCTAAATTATTCTCAGATTCCTCATAACTCCGGCTGGGGAAATAATTTTTAAGACCTTGACCTTCCTGTCCAAAGCAGCAAGGAAGGCCAGCAGCCACCTCATGCTGCTGCTGTTGCTGTAAGATCCCAGGCTCCTCATCCTTTCACACTTGATAAGCCGAAAGTGGTGGGACTTGGATGATGCTCACAATCCAGTCTGTGTTCCAAGCTGTAAAATGTCTTCTAATTTTATTTGTACTCGTTTGTAAATCAGGCTGTAATTATGATACAGAACACATCCATTATCCTGTTGGAGAGAGATGCAAAGTATGGCTCAATGTAATGAATTAATAGATTTTTAAATTGCATTATAAAAAAAATAGTGATCTTAGCCCTTGGAACAGATGACTGTAAGTTTTTGTGTTCGCGTGTGTGTGTGTATAATCAGGGCTAAATTAGAAAGAGATCCAATTAACACTTTAAAAGTTGCAATCTGTTTTTGCAAATGGCTCCACTCCTTGTGGAGGGATGGGGTGAGCACAGCCCCCGGGCACACACAGCTGCCCCAAGTTCCTGAGGACTTGTGGCATGATGGATCTGTAGGATAATTTTTCTTCATGAAGCCACTGATCCTGAATGTGAAGGTGTAGCCCAAGGCTGGTGTTCAGGTGCCCACCCTGTTCAGCACAGGACTTCTCCCAGCCTGGCACACTCTGTGCTGTTCAGGAGCAGGATATGGCCCAGCCATGACTCCTTGTTTTCCTAACGTGCCCAGTCTGTGATGGTGTTGTGGAGCCAACCACTGGGGTTGGGATGGCAGCTCCTGAGTGCTGGGATCTCAATTTGGCCACAGCAGCCAGCGAGCTCAGCGCCTGGAAGTAACAGCAGCTGACAGTGGCGTGGCAGGTTGTGCCTCGTGTGACTGCAACAGAGGCTGACAGGCGGCTCCTTCTCCTGCCTCTGCTTGCCACGGTCATCCAGGGTCAGCCCTGCTTTGCCTCCAGCACGGGGTGATCTCTGCTCAGCACCCATCTCCGTCTGTGTGCACCTGCGGGACTGCCCTGCTCTGTCCTTTGAAGGGCTGAGCCTTTTCACCAGGACACTGTGCACTGTCCCCTTCTTCCAGCTGCACTGGAAGCCTTAGGGAGGGAGGTGTGGGGAAGCTGTTGGGCTGCAGGTCTGCAGGAGCAGCAGGAGATGTGGTGATGACCGGTTCTGAACGCTGCTCCTGGAAGTCTGTGCCCCAACTGCACACGAGGACAGCACCTTCTGTTCCCTGAGCTGCCCATGTCGTTGCAGACGGTGGCTGACTGTGTCCTCTATTACTACCTGACCAAGAAGAATGAGAATTACAAGAACCTCGTGAGAAGGAATTACCGGCGGCGCGGGAAGAGCCAGGTAAGAGCTGGAGGAACACGTGGGAGCGTCGTCTCTCAGGCTGAGCAAGGAGCTGCAGCACTTTCTCTGAGCCCCCCAAATGGTGCTTTCCCCCTCTCCTCACATGGAGATGCTGCTTGCAGGCTGTGATGGGTTGTGGTTGTGCTCTGTGTAGCTTTTCAGAATGTGCTGTTTAATGGCAGTTGGTGTTTGTCCATCCCCATGCCAAGGCCACGGTGTCGTTAAAAAAAACAAACAAATCCAAGATGCTTAAAAAAGGGAATGGAGTGACAGTGGAAAACCTGGCTGTGTGTCAGTAGTTGCCCATGCAGCCTGAGCTCTGTGCAAGAACCAAGTGGGGTCTGTGTCTCTGTCCCCTCTGGAGATGGCAGCCGAGGTGCCAGTGGTGACAGGGCTGCTGGGAGCTGGGTGGGGCTCCTGCTTTGCAGAGCCTGCCGAGGCTCTTCCTGCAGGTAAAGGTGTGGGAGGAAAATAACCTGGGTGGGAGTGACTTCTGGTGACACCTGAGCAGAAGCATATAAATCCATCTGAAGTGCCAAAGGGTGTCCAAGATCCCTGTGGAGGTCTCCTGTGGGGCTGGCAGATGTGGCACTAAGGGTAGCAGACACCCTTAACCCTTTGTTTAAGAGCAGAGCAGATACCAGGGCACCACGAGGTGCCTGGAGCAGGTGACTAGTCAACCCTTACCATTACTATGGCCAAGATACAAATCTAGACATGACCTTGGCAGTGTTGCTGCTGATACCATGATACCCAGGAACAGATGAGTGCTGACCTTTTGGGAAGGTGCCTTATCACCATGAGTGCTTTCAGCCAGAGGCAGGTCCTGCTGGTGGATCCCCAGGTCCATGAAGTGAGTGATTATTCATGTCACAAGGAGAGTGAGGTAGCCACAAAGGGACTGTCTCCCCAGATAATGTGGGAATAAGGATGGAAAAACTGGCCTGGCCCGTGACACCACTGACATCAGCAGATCTTCACTGCATGGCCATAAAAAGCAGCACTTGGGCCTGGATCCTGATTGGGAAGCAGATAGGTAGCCTCACTCCAATTTTGATTTCTGCAGCATTAAGACATCAGAATAGCTAGCACATGACAAATGTCATGGACAGGGCCCAATTTTCCTTTCTTTTTTTCAGAGACATTGGAGATGGATAAAGCCCTATTAGATTATCCAGTCCCTCTCCCAGCAAACACAGGGTGGTTCCCTCCAGTACATTTTTATAGTGTTTACCATGGTCTGTTTTGTTAGATCACAGCAACTAGAACATGAGGCCACATTTGTTTCTTGTTAGTGGTGGAGACATTTAGCACAGCTCATTCTGGTTTCAGTGTTAAATTGAGCAAGTGTGGAGAGTGAGAGGCTTTGCTCTGCATCTGCCTACCTACCCCAGCAGCCACAGACCTGCCCATCCTGCACCCAGCAGGGACCATTTGTGTTTTGGGTTTTGAAATTATCCAAAACATCCATAGTTGCAGAATTTCCCACGATGCTTTCCACATGATCCAGGCTGAGCAGTGGAGACGTGTGCTGTCCTTTGGAGCTTTGTTCAGTGCCAGCCTTTAGAAGCAGGGACTTGCTTCATCGCCTGCAGGACTGTTTTTGCAAGTAGGAATCGCACCAAAGGGAACAGTTTGCACCTCCCCTGGAGCAGACCTCAGCCAGAACATCGTTGATTTTGAAAGAGGAGCCCCCCTGAGTCTGGGAGGAAGCGACACAGTGAATATTTCCCATTACTGTTGGATGCTCAGGTGGAAGGTGGGATGTTCAGACAAGCTTTAAGAGCCAAGGACTGGCTGAATGATTCACAGTCAGAGAGAGGTGCAGAACAGCAGCTGCTGCATTCAGCCTGGAGCAGCTCTCCCACAGAGATCTTGGGGGTTTTAAAATTCACGCTTTGTGCTGTGATACCTCGAGTATTTGCATCCATTTCCTGCAAGACTGCATGAGGGGAGTGCTGGAAGAGGCTGTGTGCAGGCTTGGGAAGGGCACGCTGCTGCTGAGGGGCTGGGTCTGTGCTGCAGAGGAAGGCTCTGCTGGGGAGAGACTTGTTTTAGGGTGGCATTTATGGTAATAAAGGGATGAGTATGTTGTTAAAAATCCTACCAGAAGCTGGTGGGAGCAGTGAGGCATCTCCTTTGCACCTCTTCAGGAGCCAGGGTCTCCCCTGGCTGCGGTGCTGATGGGATCTACTTCCACACACCAGACTGGGACAGTGTGTGATGCACAGACCATCGTGGGAGAGGTCAGATACTGGCCAGACCTGGAGGGCTGGGATGGAGGGATGCTCCTGGTGGCATTTTGCCTAATGAGTCTTTTTCAGAAGCAGCTCACATTCTGCTTGTGCTGCAGGAGTACACATTTGGGAGCCCCCTGTCCCAAAGGCTCAGCCAGCACCCTGCTTGTTCCCGAGGGATCCTGGATTGTTTGGAACCCTGTGCAGGTCCCTGCAGGTCCCTCAATCTGTTTTCCATGTGGTCTGGTGAGGAGTGGGGAACTGTGACTGGGGAGCAGCAGCACTGGGCTAATGTGGCACTGGCAGCTCTGCCACTCCCTGCCCAGTCTCAGCCACTGGAGATGGTGACAGGATGAAGGACAGAGGACACACAGGGATGGGCAGTGTGCAGGGAGGAGACAGAATCATAGACAGCCTTCCTGCAGCACATGGAGGCATGGCATCATGCTCCCAGCATTGCCCATGCTCCAAGCACATCTTTTCCTGCTGGTAGAGGTGCAAGCAGTTAAACACCAAAAGCTGAGCTTTAATTAATTTGGAGGAGAGGTTGGTTTTTTGTGTCAGATGAGAGGAGAGCGGATGAGCTGTGATACAAAGAGCATTTCAAGTGGCCCTATGCTGGTTTCTTGCTCCTTTTCTCATAGAGAGGTTGGTGGTCTTATTTGCTGTTGGAGGCTGCAGGGAGCTTGAGAGCGAAGGGGAGATAATTACACTGAGAAAAAAGCTTCTCTGTGTCAAGACTATCTTTGTGGCCTACTTATTAAAAGTCCATTAAAAAATAAGAATCCCACTGCTCCCTGGCTGATGGTCCCCTGGCAAAGGATATTCCTCATAAAGCTGCTACTTACTGCTAAAAATCTCCTGCCAAGAGCAGGGACTTCACATTATTCCACTTCCAGTTTGTCAGAAAACGGAGCAGCCGCCCACTCCAAGGCAGGATGTTCCAGCACTCCGCCTTCCATGGCACTGCTCAGTGGAAGGTACCCACGTCCAATGGGTCATGATGCGTGATATCGAGGCTCCTGAAATTAAGATTTTTCTAAAATAATCCTCTGTGTTTGTGTATGAAAAGGCAGTACAACCCTGTGAGGAGGGGGGAACTGATGGGAAGAGAAATAGCTTCCTTTTTGTCATTTCTCACTGAAAAAAAAAAAAGAATTTGTGCCATGGTAAAACAATCTGATCCAATAATCAGTGTACAGTAATAAGCATAAATTTGCATGAGCTTGTAATGACAAACCCTTGTGTTGATGTGTCCATACAACTCAGGGTCTCTGGCAGTCGCTCTTCAGGGTATTTCAATGTCTCTGTGTGAAACCTCTAAATTCTCTAGCAGGGACAGCAAAACTGACCATGTCCTTCATTCTTTGGGAAGCTGTTTTGCCGGGCTGTGGGGACACAAGTGTTGGGCTGAAACCAGGCTGGAAGGAAAGTAACTCTACTTTAACATAATTATTCAGTTTGGAGTGTGATATTTTTATTCCAGAGTAAATTTGCATTGATTTTGGAGTAACATTGCCCTTGTGGTAGTGGAGCAGCTGCAGCATGCCAGTGACCTGCTTGGGGGGAAAGGCCATCGGCTCCCACACACTGGGATGGGCAGGTGAGCGGCCATCCCACCAGGCAGAGCTGTCAGTGGGTCAGTCTGTGGGCAGTGGGTCAGTCTGTGTGTAGGGTCAGTCTGTCAGCAGGGTCCTGTAGGGTCAGTCTGCCTGTAGAGTCAGTCTGTGTGTAGGGTCAGTCTGTGTGTAGGGTCAGTCTGCCTGTANAGCAGGGTCCTGTAGGGTCAGTCTGCCTGTAGGGTCAGTCTGTCAGCAGGAGGATGATGGGTCAGTCTGTGTGTAGGGTCAGTCTGTGTGTAGGGTCAGTCCGTGTGTAGGGTCACTCTGTCGGTAGGGTCAGTCTGCCTGTAGGGTCAGTCTGCCTGTAGGGTCAGTCTGTGTGTAGGGTCAGTCTGCCTGCAGGGTCCTGTAGGGTCAGTCTGCCTGTAGAGTCAGTCTGTGTGTAG
>VWZP01007108.1:343987-430187 GCA_013396995.1 Dicaeum eximium
TGTAGGGTCAGTCTGTGTGTAGGGTCAGTCTGTCGGTAGTGTCAGTCTGTCGGTAGTGTCAGTCTCTCGGCAGCAGTACCATGAGCGGCTGGAGGAGCCGCCTGCCCGCCCTGGGATGACTCAGGGGGATGAAGTCACGGTGGAGGGACGCAGCCAGCCCCTCACTGCTGTCAGACAGTGCTCACGCATTCCCTGGCCAGAGGGCCGTGTGTCAGTGCCGGCACTTTCGAGGACTCGCTCCGTGCCCCGGGGGAGCGGAGCTGCCCGGACCCCCCTTCCTGCACCGGGAGAGGTGCCAGAGCCGTGCCAGCCGGGCAGGGACCCCGGTGTGACCTGGCAGGGCAGGGACCCCGGTGTGACCTGGCCAGGCAGGGATCCTGGTGTGACCTGGCCAGGCAGGGACCCGCGGTGTGACCTGGCCGGGCGGCCAGCGCTGTCCCCCGCCGGGCCCGACCGCCTTTCCCAGGCCCACCCTCTTCCCTGTCCCCTGCCAAAACCCAAATCGAATTATCTGTCCCGCCGTCTGTCCCGCCCTCCCCAAACACAAACCATTCCCCTCACCAACGGGGATAAACAAGCCCCAACCCAAATTTTTATAAACAGCCCGCTTACTTTTTTGGCAGAAGCACCCTCCCAGCAGGATCTGGCCAGGTTTGATATCACATGGGTCCTGGAGCATTAAGAAAAACCTGGCCAAGCAGATTTCCCTGGCCACCAGCAGCCCTGTCACACTAGCAGGGGCTGGCAGGGTTTGGGACTCCAGGGCTCCCTGCACCCTGTCCCCAGTGCAGGAGCAGATCTCCTGCTGTGCTCCATCAGATCCAGAGCTCAGCAAAGTGTTCTAACTCTGTAAATTGTGCAAGTGCTCCCACTCCGGTAACCACAGCAGCTAATGAGAGAAATGATACTTGTTTCTGGGAACCATTTGATCTTCATCAGTCCAGGGAGCAGCTCCTCATTAGCGATAAAGGGTTTGACAACTTCTCTTCCAGACACAGGGAAATACTTGTCACAAAATCCTGGTTTAGTCATGCAGCACATCATACAGACACAGTCCTGGATGTGGCCAGTAAACTTTGTGCCACAAATACCAAGAAATTATTCTGCAGGCACTTAAAGCTGTGCTGGCTGGAGTGTTGTATCTAAAACAGCACAGAAATTATCTGTGCATGAGCAGGGGTGGTCTGTGATGGAGATTGCCTGGTTGGGAATGATGCCAGGGATGTCAGTATTGGGGCATGGGTTCATCTTCTGCCAGTGGAATGTCATTGCTGGGATATAAAAGGGCTTGAATTTGGCTCATTTTCTGGACAAATCTGCAGTGTGACAGGGCTGCCCAAGAAATCAGGCTAAGGCTGCAAGACCGATGAGAAGTTGAACTTGGTCAGACCCTGTGGTCCTGGTCCTGCTCAAGTGTGGCTTCACAGGAAGAAACATCTCACAGAGTGTTTGTCCCCTGGGTGCTCAGTGCAGGCTGTCACTCTTTAAACCTGTGGTCACCAGAGAGGTTTATGTGGGGATGCCTGTCCAGCAGGTGGATGAGGTGTGAGCACAGTGATGCTCGAGTTGAGATCGATTCTGTAACCCCCCCTTGGCACCTGTTCTTTCAGTCTGGACTCCTGTTGCTCCCCAGGTGTGCCCTGTAAGGTCCATGGTGGCTGTTCCCCCATCACAAGGGTACAGCAGCTTTCCCACAGCCCTGCTGCCCCTCCAGGCAGCACAATCGGGCAAACACAATGGAAACTTGAATTCCTGAAATCCCAGCTGCAGTTTTGGGGGTGATTTCATGAGAATGACATGGCCATATTTGGGCAAAGAATCAGAGGATGCGTTGCCACAGGAGGGTGGCTGCTTGGTCCCCAGGTCCCCATGTGGGCTGGTGACAGTGCAGTGACAGCAGGGAGGCTGGTGGGCTCAGAGCAGGGACAGGCATCAGCAGGCAGGGACACGCAGCCACTTTGCTCACGGGCACAGGCTGCTGATGGAGCCTTTGGCCCTCACAGCCGGGCTCTTCCGTGCTGCTTGATCCCATCTGCAGGCAGCAATAACCAAACAGTCCCTTTGGTGAGGTGACCCCCCCTTTCCAGCTGGCCCCCAGCTTCGGACTGGTGTTTCTCCAGCAGCAAGTGGATGTATCCTCGCAGCGAGTGCTCCACCACAACCCTGCCCACGTGAGTACTCCTCGGGGCAGGGTTTGGGATCCAGGCTGGGCTTTGCTGATCCCAGCCAGGAACCTGCAGCATCTTCATTGCAGGACACAGAAGTGGTTGGATTTTGGGATGAGTTATTTTATCCGTTGTTGTGATCCAGGTTTGACTAGGAATGGATGGGAAATAGGTCATGTCATTGCTAAATTGCTTCCTAAAGCAGGCACAGCTGAAAATCCCAGAAATCTGCTTCTGCAAGGATACAGGGCTTGCTTTGCCCCTGGTTGTTTGTGGTGTGCATGGATGCTGCTCTGCATCCCACAAACTGCTGACCTGGCACCTTCCTCTGTTGGCAGGGCTCGGAGGGGGTCGGCGTGTGGCCAGGGGGCTGCGAGCAGGAGGGAGCAGGGTAAAGCAAACCACAGGGAAGAGAAAACACGTGTTCCCTGCCTGGGACAGAGCGGGGGCTCATCTCCACTGCTTCCAAACGTTATGCTCTCTTCCCTTCAGGTCATTTTTCCCTTCGCAAGCAATCAAATCACTTTTTAAAAAACTCAGCAGCGACCCAGAAAAGAAACATTTCCTCTTACAGAAAAGCCCTCAGTGGTTCAAAGAAGGATCTGGTGAGCAGGGTCCTGTAAAAATCCCTTCAGTGGTTCCATGGTATCACAGGGCAAGTGGTGGGAAGGCAGCAGTGCCAGCTGTGCTGAGCCACACAGGGCCCTGCCTGAACGGTTCCTGTGCCCAGCAGGCTCCCAGTGCTGCCCGAGATGAGCCCACGCTCGGGTGAGGGCACCCAGGCGTGCTTGTCCTGTGGTCTGGCAAGTGATGCAGGGTCCAGCATGAGTCCAGTCCCATGGCCAGCCCCTGTCCTTGCCCCCAGGACCCTGCTTGCTCCAGGACCAGCAGCCTGGGAGATGGCACAGGGCTTTCCCATGGCATGGCAGGGCAGCCTGGCTGCAGCTGCCAGCGCTGTGCTGCTGGCACTTCCCGTGTTTTGTGGCCTGTGGTGCCCCAGAGCTGTGCTGGTGAGTGTGCAAGGGCCTGTCCACATCTCCTGGGACACTGGGCACAGCCTTGGTGTTCTCCATCCCTGCCATGTGTGACTGTGTGTTGCAGAGGTGGCTGTTTGCTGGTAGAGGAGCAGCCCAGCTCAGAGCTGTCACGGTTTGAGCTGCACCGAGTGATCCCCACGCTCTCTATCATTCTTATGAAATCTGAGCCTGGCCCTTTGATTTTTTTTTTTGACTTGCTTCCACAGCCAACAGCATCAAACCCAGCCCTGGGACACAACAATCAAAGCCGAGTTGCCGGCAGACATTCCTCTTCCTCCCCTTGTTGTTTTGGCAGCAGCTTGTTTTGCTTTGTGGTTTCTCCCATGAGCAGAGGGTGCTATGCACGGCCCTGAGCAGCCAGGCTGCGTGGCGGTGGTGGCAGCCAGGCTTGAGACATTCCAGACCATTGGAGCAGGGGCTCCAGGCCCTGGGACTCGGTTACATGACACACAAATGTACTTCTAGGCCATCCTCCCCGTGCTGTGTACCCAGCCTGCCTCAGGAGGTGGTAGGGATATGTGGGGAGCAGTGTTTGCAGTGGCTGTGCAGTATCAAACCCCAGAGGTGGGTGCTTCTGCCTCTGCTGTGGCATTGGCAAAGAGGGAAATTCCATGGGCACTTTGGGTGCCTGGGCAGCGTGGTGGCTAACGGGGAGGCTGGTCCTGAGGGTGCCCTGTGGCTAAATCCCTGCCCCGGCTCTCACTGGTGTGACCTGCCAGAGGAAGAGCTTGAAAGCAAGTGGAAAGACAGATGTAGGTGGCAGAGGGAGGATGCTCCTGATCTACAGCTGCATGGTGCCAGCCCTGTTCCTGGCAAAGATGCCCTGCACAGAATCTGTGGGGCTGAGGAGGGAGTAGGAACCAAGTGCCAAGTCCTGCTGTTTGTGCTGCACAGAGCATCCTGTCCCATGGTGCCATTTCCAGACCCTGTGGGATGTTCAGGGTGATGCCAGAGGCACCCGTGCGTGCCCACGGCCATGGCAGGAGCCAGAGCTCCTGGAGAAGCAGCAAAGCAAGCCCCAGGCATTCCTGGCCAGCACAGCATTGGCCTTTTGTCTTCAGCTTATCTCGAGCTGGTTTTAATTTGCAACTCCCTGATTGCGTGCAGTGACCTTGGCCTGAGCCTGCTCTGCAGCTGAGTGCCCTGGAGAACATCATAAATGCCACTGCTCTGAAGTCACACGCTGGAGAAGTGAAGAGCTGGTACCCTGCATGTGGGAGAGGCGGCAGAGCCGAGTGGGTGCTCCCAGCTGCCAGGGGGTATGGGGCTCACACTGGTGGGATGCAGCTCCCTCCAAAGTCCCTGTCAAGACAGACTCTGGTGTGACATGCTGGGGAGAGGGTTGGCACAAGTCCCTGCGCTGCCGCAGTGAGACTGTGGCAAGAGTGCAGAGCCGCCTTTAAACAAAAACCCCGAGCTCGCTGCCTGCAGTAGCTGGGAATGAGCTTGAGTGGCACCAAAACCATGTGCCTTGCAGCTCAGCCTGGCATGCACAGCTCCCTCTGCACCAGGGTCTACAGGCTTGCTCCCTCCTGATTTAAGCAACAAACAGGAGCTGGTGGTTCCATCTTCTCTAAGAGCCAAGGGCACCGTAGTGATGGCAGGGGAGGTGATGCATCTGCTTTCAACCAAATGGCATCCCCCATGCAGCCAATCTGGCCTTGAAACCTGGTGTGGGAGAGAGGAGATGCCAGCCCCTGTGGCACTCGGGCTCGGGGATAGGCTCTCTCTCAGTGCCACCACCATGACCCAGTTCCCCACTAGCATATCCAGCAGCAAGTGGTGTAGTTGGGGTGGCAGGAGCTGGTAGTTCTGATTCAGGAACTGGACTGCCAGGGATGAGCTCATCCCTGCTGGCAAAAGTGGTGTTTTGGTGCATGTTTTGAGGGTGCTGTGGTACAAGGAGTGAGGGGGGGGCCGTGGGAGGGCGTGGGTGCCTCAGTTGCAAGGTGCACGGTCCAGTGGTTAACGCTGGGATGTCCTGTGGGCAGCAAGGGAGGTCCCCTGTTCCTGGTCCCCTGCCACAGCCTGGGGCATCTCGCCACAAAGGGGATGGGGAAGGCAGCGGCGGTCATTTTCCGGAGGCTTGCAAGTTTGGAAAATAAATAGCCCTGCACTGTAGGTTAAGCTTGGCATCCTGGCGGATTAATCACGCAGGCTGCAGCCAGCACTGAGAGCCCCGGTGACGAGAGCTGTGGTTTATAGATGATGATTCATCGCTCGACTTAGAGCGACCACGTTATTCCAGCAGATTGCAAAATCATAAGAGGAATGTTGTGGTTAGTTTACGGCTTAACTATGCAAATCGTCAGGAAGCCTTCAGAGCCGGAGAACGTAAGGCACAGCGCGCCCGGATGGCTGGGCGGTGAGCAGGGGCCGGGAGCTGGCCGTGGGGCTGCCGGGGACCGGCCGCTCGCGGGAGCCGGGGAGCGGGGAGGTGAGTGAGTGCTGCGGGGAGATGAGTGCTGTGGGGAGATGAGGGGCCGGAGCTGCGGGGAGCGAGCGAGCGGGGCGCTTCGGAGGCGAGGGACGCGCTGCCGGCTGCCCGGGGCTGTCTGCCTGCGCTCACCCTCCCTGTGCCGCACGCTCGGGGGGCTGGGGAGGGCAAAGGTGGGCAGCTGCTTCCCCACCTCCCGCTGCCCTCCGTCCCGCTCCCAGCAGCAGGCAGTGCCTCGGCAGAGGAAGTAAACAGAGTGGGAGGAGCTGCACCTCTTCCTCGCCGGGGCTTTCTCCGGCGAGTCCCGCTGTCAGGACCCGCAGCGAGTCGCTCCGTTCTCAATAGGGTCAGCGTTTCCGTGCCCGGCTCCTACTTGGAAGCCGGTGTGCCCCGAAAGTGCGCTCGGAGACGAAGGTTTATTGTAGCGGAGCTGGCCGCGGCGTGCCCGGAGGAGCCGAGCGGAGCCGGGCGCTGCGGGACGCTGTGTGCCTGCGGCGGGCCCCGGCCCCGAACGCCGCGTTCCCTGGAGAGCTGGCAGCGCTCGGCAGCGCTCTGCGCCGCTCCAGCTGCGCCCCGGCCCGCGGGGCTGCGGGGCAGAGGTGAGCAGGTGTTTGCAATTACGGAGCTGCTGGGGCCCGAGCGCAGCGAGCAGAGCAGGCCGCCCGTCCCCCTGGACTCGGGGCAGGGTCGGCCTCTCGCTCACGCGTCTCGTGTCCGATTTTGTCCCGGGGCCTTTTTAAATAAACAGGATGCGTCGGCAGCAAAAACAAGCAGCAGCGATGCTGAGGAGGAGGAAGGGCGGTCCGGGGTTAGAGCGTCTGACCTGGGAGGGAAGGACAGCCCTGCCCTCTGCCACAGGCATCTTCTCTGGCCTCGGGCACATCCCTTTGTCCTCTTGTGCAAGGTGGGGAGCACGTACCTGGTTTACCTCTGGGAAGTGGAGTGCCTCATCCCCGGGATGGCAGAGATGTAGGTGGAGAGAGGTTTGAGCTAGCCAGGAGCTGAGCAGTTTTGGTGCCCACCTTTGGGGGTTCCGCTAAGGGCTGACCCACCTGCCAGGCCACCTCTAGCCGGGGCGGTGTGAATCAGAGGGAAACATCAGCTGGTAATTGGGGAAGCATTTCCTGGCCCGTCACACTTTGGGATGGCGTCCCATCCCTTGAATCATCCAGAGCTGGTCCGTGTCCAGCACTAAGAATAGCCTCCCCACACTCGGCGGGGGCAGTGCCGGCAGGGGGGACCGGCCGGCTCACGGATCCCCAGCAGTGCCTTCCCACCACTGTGCCACGATGCCAGTCTGGGGTTTGGGGTAGAGCACGTAGCGTGGATGGGCTGGGGCAGCTGCCACGGCCAGTCACTGGGTGATGGTTCTGTCTGTGTGTGCCATTTGTAGCTGAGCTCTGAAATAGCTTCGTTCACCCTGGGGCGCCCGCTCCTCACCCAGGGCTGGGTGCTCAGGGCTAGCCCCACAGGTTCCAGCCCAGCAGGTACCCCTGGGTGTGATGGAAGGGGGACATTCATGAGCAGAGGCGTTTCCTGGGGTGTTTAGCAGGTGCCCTGCTCTGCAGCCAAGCTCTAGTACAAGAGATAAACCATCACCATGGGCTTGCCAGGGCTCAGATCAGCATTTGGCTGGGAGCCTTTCCTCAGATGAAGACATGAGTGCAGCCTTGGGTGGAGCTGGGTCAGTTTTTCCACCATGACCTGATGGTGATGATGCTGCCCATTTTATGTTTTTCACCTGGCTGACAGGTGAGACCTGTCCTGTCTGTCCTGTTGGGTGCAGGTTGCTTATCCCACCTGGCTCTCACTCCTGGCATCAGGCACCCGGCCGTGGCCAGAGCAGGGCAATCACTAGAGGGCAACCTTGGATTGAGATGTGCCTCGGCGCTGGGAGAAACCTTGATTTGGTGTCTTACCAGGCTGGGCCTGAAACGTTTGGGAGGAGAGGGATGTGCAGAGGCCCACTGAAGCCAGCCCAGTGGGGTTTGCCCATCCTGATCGTGCCAAAGCTTGGCAGATGCCTCTGCAGGGAAGCGCCTGTGTTGCTGCATGAGCCACCAAGGCCACTCTCATCTGTCCCTGCCTTCCTGCTCCTGTGTTTGCAGGCTGGTACAGGGAGCTCCTTGGCATTGCTGCCATTCCAGCTGGGGAAAAGCTGCAGTGGCTCCTCAGGCTGGCAGCCCCCTAGTTCAGACAAGTGTACAGGATAAGATGATGCTGAACCTTTCTTGGACACTCAGTCAAGCCTGAAACTGGGGCAGGTACTCGGTCACGGCTGGGTTTAAATCTGAAGGAGAGCTGGGATTTCTGGGATGCAGGGTTTCCCCCATCCCTCAAAGGAAAATACTTGCAATTGAGTGGTAGAAATACTGTGAACCTCATGTGGACTCATCTCCCTTGCCAAAGCCTTTGGTGAGGGGAATGCAGGTGGGTGGTGATGGCCAGGGCTGGGGCAGAGCCTGTCCTGCTGCCTGCCCAGCCCTTGCAGGTCACAGCCCTCACCTCAAGGGTGTCTGTCTGGGCTGAACCCGCACTCAGGGTTCACCATGGAGTGACTCAGAGTCAGAGAGTTCAGGGCAGTGCTGGGGAAATGCACATGATGGATGCCCTTTGCTCCTCTGCAGCCAGTGCAGCTCCCCCACCTTCTGTTCCAACTTGTCCACTGCCCTCCTCCTTCTCTCCCACTGTGGGGGCTGACAAGGGCAGTGCCCAGTATGCTGGGGATGACACTTCCCTTGGCCACTTGCTGCATGAGACAGCTTGTTTCCCAAGCCTTGGTGATCTGTGCACTTTGGAAAATCATAAGCAACTGAGAGCTCATCCCAACTGTTCCTGACTCCCTCTCCCCTGGGACCTCTCAGCCTCGCATCCCACGGAGCAATTCCCAGAACAGCAGGAGTGTGAGCTGATGCATTACAGTTGTGTTGTGCACGTGTGCAGAGGTGCTCCAGGGGCTGGGCAAGCGTGCCAGGATCCTGATGGCACAGCTGCATCCCCCTGTACAAGGAGGAACTGAAAGTCTGTGGAGTTTCAGTGATGGCTGTGCATGGGGTTTTAAGGAGTTTTGTTCAACCAGGGCCCGAAAGAATCAGCAGTTTTCTCACTAAACTGCTCCATTTGACAGCTCCACACTTCTGATTTTAGCACCATCCTATGAGGTCAAAGAGCTCTGCTTGCACCCAGTGCTGCTGCTGCAGGATGCCCATGTTTGAAGCCTGTGTCTCCCAGTTCTGCAGAGTGGGATCAGGCCAGCCCTGTTGGCTCAAGGGATGTGAGGACACCTCATCTGTACTTGCTGTATGGCTGCATGCCAGCCAGACCAGCCACCTTCTGCTGATAAATCCATTTTAAGGCAATTTTACTCCCCATTACATCACCAAACCCTTTCCCAAGGGGTGGTGGAAGCCCTGCAGGCTGGGCAGGGGCCGGGTGAGCCCGGGTGGGTTTCCTGGAGCAAGCAGCCTTGCATGAGCCAGGAGCAGGATGGTTTAATAAATCATTTCCGTCTCTAATTCCTACTTCTCTATTCAACGCCTCTCGTTTGCTGGTCACCAGAGGGAAGGGAGGTCAGGGGAACCAGGCCTCCCCAGCAACCTCCTTCCTGCAGCTGTTGGAACAAAATCCAGAGCTGTAATAATCACTGCATCCCTCCCTGGGGTGCCGCGGTGCCTTCGGTCTGAGCGGCAGCAGCGGCATTGGGTGTTTGGGTTCACAGCCTCTGCTGAAGGTGCCAGGTGCTAAAGAGAGGGCAGAGAGGGAACCTTCTCTGCTTGGTGATACAGAGCCACAAACTTTCCCCATGGGCTGTGTCAGATGCTTGGCAAAAAGATGAGAAGTGTTGATATTGCCGAGCCCCGGGGTGTCACTGGTGCCCTGTCTCCTTCATGCTCCAGCAAAATGCATCCACTGGCTGCAAGTCACCACCCATGTGGCCAAGCCAGAACAGGAGGGTCGTTCTCACCTCTGTGCCTTACCCCTACATGAGATCCTTGCTTGTTGCCTGATCCCAGGGGAGCAGCTGGGGCTGTCCCACTGCCTGAGCCAGCATGCAGCTGCCATGCCTGGCCCCCAACTACCTCAGATCTCCCTGGAAAGCTTTTGGCCGCTGTGGCCTCCACCAGTGCCCTGCCTGCAGCTCTTTCCTCTTGGCCACTTGCCCCCAGCATTGTTTCACAGCAGTTGTTTGGGTTGGCCCAGGTGCTGCCCTGTGTCCGCCTCAGTGCTGAGGGCTTGGTTTATTTTATGTCCTTTGTTTTGCAGCAGCAGCAAATGCCCCGGAGCAGCCAAGAAGAGAAAGATGAAAAAGAAAAAGAAAAAGAGAAGGAGGGAGAGAAGGAAGAAGACAAGCAGGAAGCAGAAAATGACAAAGAAGAACTGACAAAGTAAGGATGACCCTCCCTACCTTGCTCCAGTGGGCTGGGGCTGTAGTGGTGGAATGTGGTGATGGGATGCAGCACAGTCCAGGGCTGCCTGACCCCGTGCAGGACTGTGTGTGCCCACCTCACCTCCTCTGCAGGGAGGGAAAGGCAGATCCTCCTCCTCATTCCTCTTCCCCGCTGCTCCCAAACTGGGAAAGCAACACAATATGGGGTTTTTTTATATCAACCCAATCAATCTGCAAAGCTCCTGTGATCCTCCAGCTTGTTTTGTTGTTACGAGAGCCTCTGGGAGCTGGAGGAGCAATCCGGGGGCAGCGGAGCGTGGCACTTCACCTTTGGTGTTATTGATGTCAACGTGAGCAGTCCCAGATGAAGAGCTCCAGCCAGCCCTGCCTCCCTCACGCTGAGCATCAGCGCCGTGGCAGGAGAAGGTTGGCACGCAGACCGCTCGCTATCTGTAATGGGCTTAATACTTGGTTTAAAAGAACATCTGGCTTCATTATATCTAGGCTGCAAAGACATTTACCAGCAGGTCCCTTTCAGGAAGATAAATGAGGAGGAGGCAGGGATGAATTTGAATGGTCTGGTATTAAACCTGTCTCTGTCAGGTCTCTGCGTGCACTTGGTGGTGGAGCTGCAGCCAGCTGCAGAAAGAAAACCCCACCACAAATCACCCCACTGCCAATCCCAGCCAGGAAAAGATCCTGTGTCTGCAAAAAAACTGCAGACCGGCCCCTCTAAAAAACCAACAACAAAAAGAAAAATCCCCAGACACGTGCAGAGAAATAATTGCTTGACCTAAAAATCAGACCAACCAAACAAGGTTTTTTTTCTTTCTCCCCCTGTTTTTGCAGGGAGAAGAACGACGACACGTCCGGAGAAGACAACGATGAGAAAGAAGCTGTCACCTCCAAAGGGCGCAAGACCGCCAACAGCCAGGGCCGGCGCAAGGGCCGCATCACGCGCTCCATGGCCAACGAAGCCAACAACGAGGAGGCGGCCACGCCACAGCAGAGCGCCGAGCTGGGTAGGTGCCAGGCATCAGGGGACCCTGCCCTGGGCTGGGCTTTTGGGGTACCCATCATGCTGGGATGGGATGTCACCCTGCTGTGCTCCCCGCTGGCAGAAGAGGGGTTTCCTTTGTGAAATCCTTCTTTCTGGGGAGTAGCAATGATGTTTCTCTCTATGGCATGAATTACTCGGCGTGGCTCACCAGGATAAGAGGGGGCATTTGCAAGCCTGGGATTTCCTGGCTGAGTGTTAATGGGTTTTATGGCCTCAGAGGGAAAGTGTTACAAAAGACAAAAAGGGAAGCCTTCAGTTTTAGCAGTGCTTTGGCAATGCTTGTGTCCCTCCTGCACTTGGAGCTGGTTCCCTTTATGGCTACTCCGGCTTCCCAGTCACCTCAACCCCTGCATGGGACCCTGCTTTGCCCTCCCAGGCTTCCCTAGGTCTCTGCCACTTCTCCTACCTGCTCTGTTTTCAAATTTATCTGGAGCCTGAGCAGCTGCAGCCTGTGGGATCTGCTTCTCCTTGGCCTTGGGCATCAGGCTGGTCCCCTTCCATCCATGCCTGATACACCAAAGGGTGCTGCCTGTACCGTGGCATCCAGGCAATGCACCAGCCCAGAGCATGGCTACAGCCATGCCATGCTGCCATGCTGGCCTCCAGCTAGCATTATAGAATTCATGGCAGCATCCACAGCCCCACATCTGCCTCTGGCATCTGTAGCATCAGTAGTTGCCACCCCAGGGAGCAGGCTCATGTATTGACTTACAGAAGCCAATGCATTGAAGAATTTGGCCGATTTTCCTATATTTTCTACTCTGTCAAAGTACACAATTATTGCTGTGCTACCTAAGGCAGGTAAAAATAAAAGCAGGGTGACTCCTCTCGGTTTCCTTGCTCTGCAGTTTCTGGCTTGTGCTGTTCCATGTGCTATAAATCACGCGGAGGTGTTTCGCCTCCCTGTTCTCTGCTGACAACTGGCTGAAGCCTTGATTGCGAGCGCTCTGTTTTCATACAGGCGATATAAATAGTCCCCAGCACAACGGAGCCCTGCTCTCTCCCTCCAACTTGTTCAGCAGTGCTGCAGAGAAGCAGCAGATAATGCCAGTTACTTCGATGGGATTTTTTTTTATCCTGGTATCTCGGAGTTCTTGATAAACTTCACTGTGAACACAGAGGAAAGCCTTTAGACCATGTTAAATTGGGAAAAAGGAATGGATCAATTCCAGTGACATATCTGAGCAATTGATTTCACTTTATGTCTCTCCAATAGCGCTTTAATTTAGGTTGGCTAAGAAAGTTATTGCATTTTAAATACCAATTGAACATTAAAAAACAGCACAAAACCGTATTGTGGTTTAACTGCAGCGTGCCGGAGCTCCCTGTAGGCATCTGTTTCATAACTGTGCAGCCTCAGGCGATGCCATTAATCAAACCAAACGGGCCGTTTCTGTGACATTTCTGTGCCATACAATAACAGCCATCACCAGCTGAGCCAAGGGCCTGCACAGCGTTGGGGACACTCGCTGTTACGTAAACGAGCGCTGTGGCCCCGGCTCTGCCCGCTGCCGGGGGAAGCGGTGAGGTATCAATTTCCCTCCCTCTTGGCTGCTGTCCCATGGGCAGCATGGTTCTGGGGGAGGCAGTGACCTGTGCTGTCTTCCAGGAGGTGACACCTGCAGTCGTGCTCAGCCAGCTCTGAAGGAGATTCTTCTGCCCAGTGCTGTGGGCATTGGAACTCATGCTGTCCTCCCACAGGGTCTCACCTTCTTGTAGAGCTTCTTCGAAGATCCTTCCTTCTCTCCTTGCCTGTATTCTTTATTCTGAACCTATCAGCCTGTTTTCCATTTTGAAAGGACACTGTCAAAACATCTCTCATCACTGTTGAAATAATGCTTTGCCTGTTGTTTAGAGTAATAACCCCTTGGCAGCCTGAGCCGGAAATCTGTTTCCTTACCGAGTTGTTTTTTGTCTCTGACTCACACCCCAGTTTGTTATTGTAGGGTTTGCTCTGTGCCAGGCTGCCAGCAGGACTGGTGCATAGTGAAGGCTTTATGCAGGACCTTGGTGTCCCCAGCACCTGCTTGGAGTTGGGGAGAGAGGCAGCATCAGATGCTGACACCCCTATCAGCCTCCTGGCTGAAGCAGCATGTCCCCTTCACTGGGCACTGCTCCAGATAGGCCCCCACTGTTGCTGGAAGTGGCTCGGAGGTGTTGTCCAAGAGCCCAGTGGTGGCACAGAGGGAGCCCACGGTCACAGGGCCAACACCCTTGTGTTGTCAGCGGCCAACACTGACAGATGCAGTCGGCCAAAGTCACCACAGAGGTGACGCTGTTTGTCCGTCTCTGGCGGTCCCACCCTGCGTCTGCCTCCTCCAAAGCACGCAGCCACAGCCGGCTCCATCTTAGGTACCTGTTGTTGGGCCAGGGTGCGTGGCACCCTCAGCAGGTAACCTGCTGCCTCTCTCAAGCCACCTGGCTTTGCTTCCAGGCCCAAAGTGGAGGTTTTGCATCACTGAGGTGCATCCCAAGGGGATGCTGTGCATGGGGTACTGTGGCGTGGAAAAGCCTCACGAGCCCACACCATGACAGCCTTTGTTGTGGGAGCACTTCTGCACTGCATGAGGTTTTGTCATGCCTCAGGGAACAGGGCATGGGACAGGGTTTGGGTGGTGGGACACCTCCTCTGAGCTCACTGGGCTTGCTGGCTCCTGCTCACAGCTGACTGCTCTCTTTCTTCCTTCCTTCCCAGCTTCCCTGGAAATGAATGAAAGCTCTCGCTGGACCGAAGAGGAGATGGAGACAGCTAAAAAAGGTGAGACACTCATTTTCTTCCTTTTATCGGCTGTGCTGGAGCTAACCCAGCAGTTGGGGATAGAAAGCATCTGACTGCTGGCTTTGGTGCAGTGTGGTGGGTCCTGAGCTGTGGGTACTGTGCCTGTCCTGCTGTTGGTTTGTTCCCAGCACTCCTCAGGGAGGGTGTGGGGAAGGCAGGGAATGGTTCAGGGAGTGTGCTCAGCTTCTCCAGCCCCAGGAGCTGTGCCAACACCAGGGATGCCTGGGCTGTGGCTGGAGCCATGCATGTCCCACGAGGCTGGAGTTGGCTGTAGGAAATGGGGAAGACAAGTTGTCTGTTGCAGTGTTGGAGCTGCTGGTGCCTGTAGCGTGGAGTGTAGTTTCACCTCACTCTTCGGAGCTTTATGGCCTTGGTGTGATCTGTTCCAGGCACACTCAGAGTTTCTGCCTGTGTTCACAGCTCTGGGATTCAGGGAGAGGACGGTGACCCCCAGCACTCCGCAGGCACGTGTTGGGGAGCACTTGAGAGCCAGGGCTGCGGGCAGCATGGGGTGACTTTACATCCTGGAGCTGATTCAGAGCCTTTGCTGAGACAGTTTTTAAAAAGTGCTGAGTGTAGCACAGCCCTTGTTGCCACTTCCCCTCCTCGTGCCGCTCCTGCGCCAGCCCTTTCACTGCTTTAATTTTTTGCCAAAGTCACGTCCTGTTGATGGGCTGTCGAGCTCACGTCCCCAGCCCGCGCATCCCGCTTGCCTTGCTGCCGACTCTCCTGGCCCGGAGAGGATTGTAAATGGGAAATTAAAATGGAAATGAGCGTTGTTCGGGGATGGCAAAGGCAAATAGGCGTGTTAGCAGGTTCAGCTCAGCTTGGAAAATGCACCTGCTGCTGGGATGGTGATTACATGTTCTGGAGCACCGGCTGCCCAGGTGCCGGTGGGAGCTGTGGACTGGGATTACTTTGCCTGTGAATATCCCAAAGTGTTTGGCTCGCTCGCCTTTAAGCTGTTCCAACTCTCTTTTACAGCCCAGTGCCAATCCTGTGTATTGCTGAACGGGGCTCTCTATAGTCACAAAACTTAATAGATAGACTTTAATCAAGCGAACTGGCCTGGGGCCAGGTAATGGGGTGAGCAGATGCTGGCAGGGGAGGGTCGTTGGAGCACTTTTCTGAGCACTGCTTTATTTTGGAGATCAGCATCTGGTTGTTAAAAAGTGCCTCTTGTTGTTTTATGCTGGAGGTGCACTTAAGGAGTCTCAGCACCAGCTGCCAAAGCCTGTGTGAAGGAAGGATGAAGCGTGGGAGCATGTAGCTCTATTCCAGCCCAGGGGCCAGGAGGAGGCAGGGAGATTTGCTGGTGTAAAGCCCAATGGCTGATTGTTTCTCCCTTCGTTACAACCTGGGAAACTGAGATTGCAACACCAGACTTCTACAGAAGAGCCAAATTCCCCTCTGCCAGGAAGCAGCCGCTTTAATGCTTCAAACTGGCTGTGTCTGGCATTTCCAGGGACCTGCGTGGTGGGGGTTTCCGACTCACAGCAGCTGTGAAACTCCGGAGGTAACCTCAGAGGCTGCAGGAGGCGGTGGCAGAGCTGCTGCCAGCATGGCTGGGCAGGGGCAGAGGGAGTGGTGGCCTGCTCAGGCTGGGCTCAGAGACACAGGCACAGTGCTCCTCACCATAAGGACTTGGCCACCCAAGGCACCCTCCTCCATACTGGTACCAGTAAGAGCCCATAGCTGGCTGGTTTAGGGAGTTCAGCAAGATGTGAGTACCTGGGAAAGTCAGCCCTACCACCCCAGGGTATTTTGGCAGATGGGGACGGTTGGTGACCTCTGCTCCTAGCCCTTGCCAACCAGGAGATCAGCCCAGCCCTGCTGTCCACCCCTGGGTTTGCTGTGTGTGGCATGAAACTCCCATGTCATTTGTGTTCAGGGAGGTGAGAGAAAACAGCCCTGGGACAGAGAGACAGCAGAGCTGCCTGCTCTCCTCCACAGTCACAGAGCTGCACAGGGAGTTTCCAAGCAGGAGAAGGCAGGATTGTGTCTGGCAGGGGAGACAGTGAAGGGGAGTACCATGTTACTAAACTTAAATAGGGGAACAGAAACCCAGCAAGAGGAAAGTTCTTGCTTAATGACACCTTCATTATGCAATAAACTTCGATTCAGTAGTCTGTCAAAATGTGCAGAGATTGGGGTAACGATGAGGGAATGTGTTTTTCTGATATTATCTCCTTGTGCCACGGCTGTGATCCTTAAAGCAGGAGGTTTTGATTTACCTGGAGTTGCTGGAGGATTTCCCCCTTCCTGAGTTGGGAAGCAGGCATTTGCTGCCGGGCAAGGTGCAGAGGCATTCAGCAGTGAGATGGGGCTGGTCCTTCAAAGGCAATATCGAGGCAGTTCCTGCCTTTGGGGGACCTGCTGCATGGGTCCCTGCAGGCAGAATTCAGGGTAGGCTGGAAGGGGGTCTCTGAGCAGCAGGCAAGCACCAGCCTCAGCAGTGGGGGGTTTATTGTCTCCCCAGCCCCTCCACCAAGTGTCAGCACAAGCGCCAGAGCTTCAGGGCGGCCGCAACCGCCCTGGAGCTGAACTCGGTGAACCGGGAGGTTTCGACATGACCTTTGTTAGTCTTTTAAAGTCTGGTACCTGTTCTCGCTCAGCTCGGGGTTTTCCCGTGGCGTCTAACAAGTGGTTTTGTTCTTTGAAAAGAGGAGGGTGCAAGTGGCAGGTTCTTGCTGGGGTCCTCGGTGCCTTGCCCAAGCTCTGTGCTCCTCATCCTCAGGGCACAGCCAGCCTGGGGCTCCTTATGCCTTTTCCCAGGAGAGCCCACGGGATGGAGTCAGCGTGATGAGGCAGAGGAGGGTTGGACACGAATGTAAAATACTGATGACAGAGAGTTAAATAACCCATGAAAACTCCTATCTAGTTCCCTTTGGGTAGATATACAATATTCCCTTGGATACCAAAGGCACTCTTTCGAATGCTTATTTTCAGTGCTGCCAACGATTCATCTGAGTTTTGGACTGACCTGAACCATTTTTTCCCCAGTCCATTCTGTTCATGAAACTCAAATAAAGTCAGCCTCCTTGCCTCACCTTTGAAATGCAGGAGCTGGCTGGGTGATGGTGAGGAGTTGGCAACTCCATACCTTCCTCCTTTTGTCTCCCCCGTGCTTATGTTGGAGCCTTCCCTTCTCCCATCAGAGGTATTTACAACTGTAAAAACCTGCTGATAGTAGTAAAAGTGGGCTGGAGAAGCTGGTTTGCAGCCCATGGCCGTCATGGCACGTTGTCCTTCTGGGTGGCCTTGGGGTGGGATGTGACTTGGGGTCTCCCACTCAGGTGTCCTCTATCCAGGCAGGGTGCAAGGGCAGCTCAGAGCAAGGAGAGCCCAGCCTGGCCATCCCAATGTCCACAGCCAGAGTGCTCTGTGTGCCTGGTGTTTGTCTGTACAAAGCTACGTGGTGAAAGTTATTTGGATGGGGCAGATTGGGTGCCATGAGGGCACAACTGTGTCCAAGGCATAAATTAGCCACACTTGCCCTGAGTGAGGCTGTGGTTGACTGCAGTCCCATCCCTGCCATCCCAAGCTGGTGCTTGGCTGCCTTTCAGCCAAGGTGTCACCCCCAGGACCGTGCCTGTGGTGCCAGTGCCCACCGTGCCCCCAGAGCTGCACTTTCTGCCACCATTGGCTGAATGTTTCTCAAGTGTGTAGGAGCAAACTGCGAGGATTTGCTTAGTGAGTGTCAGTGAATGGAATACAAAAGGCCTGTCAGGAGGAACTGCTGGGTAATTACTATAATTTGCTGCCTACATTTTAATTTTGAGTATTATTTTTTCAACAATAAGGGAGTGGGAATTCTATCTGAACCAGGTGAAAGAAGAGAGCTGGGCCTGCCAGCAGTGGCTGCTCCACTTGTACTCACTGCCATGCTGGCCCAGAGGGGATGGCACATCTCCAGGAGCAGGGGACTTCCTGTCCCCTCGTGTCAAAGGATAGGACACAGCAAAAAAGAAGGGCTGTGGCAGGAGTAAAACCAGGCAGGTCTGTGATAAGGGCACAGGGCTCAAGGTTTTGCAGCAGGTGGATGCAGTGATACAGGATGCATTTCAAAGGGGAGACCTGGGAAATGAGGGTCCCCAGCCAGGGCCAGCAGAGAGGGAATGTTGCACCAGAGCTGAGCTGGTCGGGGATCCCAACTCCTTGCTGGTCAGGTACCCACACCTTGTTGGGTGACACTGCCTCCCTGCAGAGAAGTGGCATGATGGGTGTGAAGGGTGCTGGGAAGTTCAGCTGCAAAGCTCCCTTGTAGCTGTGGGACACCTCAGAGGTGTGCTTGTGTGCAGTCACCAAATGAGAGGTCCAGTGGGAGCACGGCAGGCTGGTGCCAGCATCACCTGAAGGAAGGAAGGGCATCACTCACCAAGGAAGGAAGGAAGGGTGGGCATCCCCCACCACGGTGGCAAGAGCACAGTGAGCTGGCTGCCTGCACCGTGGTCCCTCTGGTAACACCCCAGCGCCTCTGGGGATGTGGGCTCGGCCCCCACGCACCATCCCCAGCTTCCCTTGGCACAGCACCAGGAGCTTGGGTGCACCTGGCCCTGCCACCCACTGATCCATGGTCCTGGAGAAGTTACTCACCTTCTCTGAGCCTCTGCAAACCTCCCCAGGTCAGTGCGGGAAAGCGATGCCGACCACGCTTTCGGGATGCCTTGGGTGGTGTCGCTGACTCCTTAGGGCTGGTCTTTCTCCAGAATAGGATTGCGGCACATTTTGGCTGTACCACAGCCAGAACTGCCTCCATGTTCACTTCCAAGAAGGGTGTGTGGGTGCAAGAGGTACTGAAGGATCATACTAGGTACCGTCGGGCGTAGGGAATATCATTTCGTTTTTCCCTGTAACCTTGGTCTATTAATCCATGCGAGTTCCCATTAAGGGACCCTTTTACGGGCTCTCTCCGCCCTCACCAAGCCCAGGGTGGAGCTGGGCAGCCGTGCCGGAGAGCCTTGGAATGTCTCTGGTAAAAACCCCCAGCTGCACAGAGCCGAGGGGGTGCGAGCGACAGCCCTCGCCTGCCGCGCTGCCCCTCCAGGTTTCTTCTCAGTTCCCTGAGATGATGAGCACGGTACCCCCGCTCTCCGAGCTCCTCTTCCTTCCAGCCTCCGCTTGCTGTAGGGGAGCAGAGGTCCCGCTCTGCCCGTGGCCACCACACGGGTGCCAAAGCTGTCCCCGTCCCTCCTGTGCCAGGGCAGCAGCTGCCGGGCCGAGGTGTCCCGGGGCGCCCGGCACCCCGTCCGTGCGGCACTGGGCTCGCCGGCGCGCACGTCCCCAAAGAAAAGCGCCTTTGATTCACTTGAGAGCGGAGAAAACTATTAGCCAAGCTTTGTTTTCCTGGATCCCTCCCCCTGCCGCTGACATTCAGCCGAGAGCGAGGGAGACAGAAAGTGAGCGAGGGAGGGCGGGAGCGGGTGCCAAGCGCCGCACCCCTTGTCAGCTTGGGTCAGCGCCACGTTCGTTATTAATGCTCTGTCTAGAGGTCACATTCAGATGCAACGAGCCCCGGGTCAGCCAGAGGAACAGATTAGAGCTTGCTCGCTGCTCCGCCACATACCGACGGCACCGGCTCCCCGTCCCCGGGCTGGCAGGAGCGGAGCTGCCGCGCTCCCGCCCCTTCGCTTTTCTCCTGCCTTTTTTTTTTTTTTTTTTTTTTTTTTTTTTTTTTTTTTAATTATTATTATTTCTTGGCAACCTCGGGTATCTCCTGAAACTGCACAGTCTCCCTATAGCCCCGAGCTGCTGAGCAAGGAGATGAGGTAGGGGAGAAAATACTGGCGGCGCTTCCATCCACCTTAACAACCGCGGCTGCAGCCGGCTGGAACGCTCCGGCGAGCGAGCAGGAGGAGAGCGGAGAACGCTGTTCGCTCCAAAGGGAAGCGCTGGGGCCGGAGCATGTGTTCCCACCAACTTCTGCCATTGGGGTCAGGAGTCTGCCGCCTGTGACCTGGTTTCCAGCCTCGGTGCCCGTTTGCTCGCCGCTCCCGGCCGCCCATGGCTCTGAAATCCTCTCGCCCCCAGGATTTAAGGAACCGGCTTTGCTTTCTTCTCTGTCTCCGGCTGCTGCGAGGGAGCGAAAGCGAAATGCGTGGGGAGGGTGTGAGCGGAGCACTCGCAGCGCTTTGCCGCGGGCTGCCGTGCCCGGGGGGGCTTTGAAGAAGTGCCCTGACAGCCGTGTCCTTCCCAGCCCACCCGCTGCACACTCCGGGTGTGCTCCCTGCCCGCCGGAGCACGTAAGTCGGGTGTTGGGGTCCGAAGGATGGGGTTAACCTCGAGCTTGTGTGTGGCTGCGTGCCTGCGGCAGAGCCTGCGTCCGGAGCCCCCGCCCCGAGCCGAGGAGCTCAGCCTTCCTGAGGATCTGATAACTCGGTTAGTCATAGTTTCAGTTGCGATGCAGAACCAAGGGCTGGTGCTGCCGTGCCGGGCTGGAGTGCCGGGGAGTGCGGGGCAGGGGGAGCAGGCTCGGGGGTGCCTCTGCTCATGGAGGGGGGTGCCTGGCGAGCCGGGAGCTTCCCGGGGGTGTCTCGGCTGGTCCTTCCCGCGTGTGCGGATAACTACAGCGTGGGAAGCAGGTGTTGCTGTTTTGCTCTGGTTTCATGTAGAAGAAGAGTGGCGGGGCTCCCTGCTGGTCCCGCGGGCAGGGGCTGCAGGCAGCCTCCTCCTCCCCAGCAGTGGCCACCTCCCCGGTCAGCTGCGGGCTCCTTCAGCAGGGGCACAGCCAGCCCGGGCAGGGGCGAGGGCAGCCAGGAGCTGGCATTGCCTGTGGCTGGTAAAGGTCACACCACGCTGGGGACCGCTCATGCTGACATCCATCACCCCCCCAGCCCGAGCTCTGCCGTTCCTGGCATCTTTCCTGCCAAAGCACCCGTGCTCATGGCACATCCACACCGCTGCCAGTGTCTTCGTTTCAGCTTTGCCTGGGGCACACAATCAGCCTTGGCCGGGCTGTCACACTTGGTGCTGGGCCACCAGTGTGGTGGTGAGCAGAGGGACAGAGCTGCTTGTTTGCTTTGGATGGCAGCAGTGGGTTGTGTCAGAGGGGATGGGTTGTGACACTGGGGACTGTCCTGTTTTCCCCTGCGGCGTTCAGCAGCGGCAGGGGGAGGACTCTTGCCCCACTCGTTGCCTCAGGATTGGTGGCCGGATGTGATTTTTTTTGATCTTTTTTTTTTAAGAAGTCCCAGCCCGTCAGCGGGGTGACAGAGGTCGTGGGTTTGGCTGAGCGAGGCTGGGAGTTGCAGAGTTAAAGCTCAAACTTGTTTCTTGGCTTGCCAGGGCCTTTCTGGTGCTCAGTGCATGTGATGCCTGGTACATGCAATTTGATAAGCCTGATGCTGGGACGGGCAGGATACAGGCACCAGCTGGATGTTAACTCCTGCTGTGCTGGCTGCTGCTGGTTTTCTCCAGGACCTGGGAAGCAGGGAGGGGGATTTCATATCTCTGGGGGTACATGGTGCAATGTATTCAATGCAGCCATGCCCTCAGCCCCCATGCCGTGCCCTCCCCTTGCAGGGACTCACTCCTGGCTGGAGGCAGGTCCTTTGAGCCCGGTTGCCTGTGGCTGTGCTGAGATCAGCCCGTCCCCTGGGGTTTGTTGTTGGGCTGAAGCAGAGGTTGGGCTGCCACTTCAGGGCCAGGCTGACACATGGCAGGAGGCTGGCAGCAGGGCTGGGGCGCAGCTGCAGTGTTCCCAGGCACGAACAGAGCCGTGCCAGGAGCCCCAGTGTGGGACTCACCGTGGTCCCAAGCCCCGCCGTGTCAGGGCAGCCAGGGAGGGGCTTGGATGTGAAGCCAGTGGTCAGTGCCTGCTCCCAGCCACACAGGGCACTGTGGTTGGTGGCCTCTGGACAGAAGGTCCCCCAGAAAGGTGTTCTTAGCAGGTTCATTCCCTTCTGTCTTTCATCGTGAAGTTACCTTTCTGTGGCAATATAGTAACTCTGGATTTAAAAACTCTGCATCCTGTGCCCTCACAAGGTGCAGGGAAGGGCTAGGGAACTGCTGACCTGATGGTGGCATCACATGGGCAGTCAGGAGCAGGCCGGGCTGGCAGTGTCCCACAGGCTGGTGGCAGCTCCAGCCTCACAGGACACCACATGAAGGACCAGCCCCCCAGCAGGAATAACTGCAGGCAGTGAAGTGTTTCTTCCCAGAAAGCCGGGATGGTTCTTTCACAGGTCACCTGCAGGAGCCTGGGGTGCCACTGCACCCATCCCTGGGCTGTGGTTGTAACTCCTACCTCCATCTGCAGGACCAGGAGTGCCCAGATACCCCTGCAGAGATGGCAAGGACACGGGGTGCTGACTGTCTCCTTCCTCCTCCTCATCCTCCTCCACCCTGCTGGGTTTGCCCCACGTTCGGGTGGCACCATCTGGGCAGGATTGCCAGCAGTTGGCGTGATGCCTGACCTGGGAAGCTGCTTTTGCTCATGAGCCTGTGATCAGCACTAATCCCCTGGCACGCCTCTTCCCAGCCAGGGACATCACCTGGGCTTCCCTGCCAGCATGCTGCCACTTACCTGCCTGGGCTTCCCTGCCCTAACAGGGCTCTGTGCCTTGCCACCCCTCTTGGAATTGTCACTGGGGCACAGGGGGGTGGGAAGAGCCTTTGCCTCATGGTAGGGGCTGAGAGCAGCTGTCCCAAGTTCTCCTGGGCGTGCCAACACCTGCTGCAGCCGTCCCAAAGGAGAGGGAGCACCGCTCGTCCTCGTGACTGCTGAGACACGGCTGTGGGACGTATTTTATTCCAGAGACAGTCAGCACAGTGCCTTTTTTCCCTTTGGAAAGAAAAACAGGCTCTCATAGATCATTCCCTGGTCTAGGAGCTATTCAGACAGGTGCTAGTGACCATATTGTTCCTGTGGAGCTTGGCTTGCACGGAGGAGGTTTCCCATCCTGTGTGGATAATGCTGCCCTTGTGCAAGTGCATCTGGTGTTAAACTTTCCTCCTCTCTGCCTCCTCCAACTGCAGGTCTCCTTGAGCATGGGCGGAACTGGTCGGCCATTGCCAGGATGGTGGGCTCCAAGACCGTGTCGCAGTGCAAAAACTTCTACTTCAACTACAAGAAGAGGCAGAACTTGGACGAGATCCTACAGCAGCACAAACTGAAAATGGTGAGAGTCCTGTCCCAGCCTGCATTGGGCACTGTGGATATTTCCTAGCAAGTGTTTGGATGCTTTCCACAGCCAAGGAGGGCCTTTATCACGTTGGGTGAAAGCTGTGGTGGCTGTGGTGTGGCACAGGAGAGAGTTGTCCACCCATCTGTCCCTGGGAGGTCTGGATGAGGCAGAGCTGCTGCGTGGGAGATGCCTGGGTGTCTGGAGCATGGCTGGTACGCAGGGAGATAAGGAGCAGGAGGAGGAGCAGGGCTGTGGTGTGTGGGCCAGGATGCAAGTTCTGATGGCTGTGCAAATACCTTGTCTCTGGTGAGATTGTGCTGTTCCACCCCAATAGCAGAGAGCCAAGCTGGGCCACACGGGTCTGTGCCTTACAGGTTCTGCAGTTACCTGCAGTAAACTGCTTTGGTTTGCCCCAAAGAAAATCAGGGATTTAGGACAATGGGAGTAAAGCCTGGCTCTGAAGGAGGTTTTCTTCAGCACTGCAAGTAGATGTGCACACCTCTCTGTGCCTCAGTTTCCCCTTCAGATGGGGCAGACACTGCTGCTTTCCTGGCATGTGGTGCAGGGTGTGAATGTAGCGGAGCTTGTTTGGTGTTCTGGAGATAACTTGGACTGCTAAGAGACACTGAAGATTATAATTATTTCATTTGTAGAGTATCCTGGGGTTCCTGGTTTCTGGCTAATAGAATTCACATGGCTAAACCCCCAAGGGGTGCTTTCAGAATGCAAAGGACAATGTTCAATGCAGGAATCTTTCCAAGCAAGCTATTACAGCAAGAGTAAAAAGAAAGACAGGAAAACATTCAATGACTCACCCAGGAATTTAATATCCTAGTCAGTCTATAGGAATGAGAGAAAGAGAAGACATCGGCGATTCTCTTTTATTAATTCTCTATGCACAGAAACACTCCTGTGTTCCCATGTTTCACCGAATTGTTTTTAGAAACAAAGCAAACAAACTATATAAAAGACCCCCAGACCCATATAAAGGCTGGAATGAAATATTCTGTGAAATGTGCATCAAGCCCTCTGAATATAAAAAGTTACATTAGAAAGATATCATTGTTCATTACTGAGGAGAATCTGAAATAAGATCATAGAGCTTTGCTGGCAGTGGAGCCGGTGTGTATTAATTTACTCTGCTCCCTAATGTTGCAGAAATTATATCACGGAAGTGTTTTTCTGCAGAACCACATTTTTCCCTGCATCCGTCCCTCCAAGGCAGCCGCTAGACTTCTCCAGTCTAATTGCTCACTCTCACTTGCAGTTTATATCAGAATCATCATTTTATTTTTCGAGCATTGGAGGCTGTGGGATTCGGTCGTGGAGAAGAACAATGAACATTCAGCTGTTATTTATTGTAGTCTATTGTTTTGTGGCAACAGCAGATGCCAGAAAGCTGAATAAAATAAAAGAACAACTGAGATTAAATTGCCATGGACCTTCCTTCCTGACTCCTAAATATAATCCCAAGCAAACCGAGCCTCCAAATCTCATCCTATAGCCAGTGTCAGCCATGACCTCTGTGGAGGAAGCACGTGGGAAGCAGCGTGGCATCGCTTAGTTTTGCCATGACATCCACAGATTATTCCCTGACCTCACTACCACCAGCTAGTGCTGATCATGTGCAAGGAAGTGCAGTGGCTCTGCTTTTCCTCCTCATGCTAAATTAGAGTAAACTTAATTAGCAGATCTCATTCATTTCCCAAATGGGGCTCATTAATATTGTAGCCTCTTCTTCTGGGTAGGTGCGACCAGATTCAGCAGCGTGCAGGTGGCTCTGAGGTGCTGTGGGGCCATGCCAGTGGCAGTGGCTGATGTGGGATGGGAAACAGACACTGAACCAGCTGGCTGCACCCTGGACAGGCAGCCTGTTACTGCTGGGGCAGGGTCAGGCCACCTTGAGGCTTCACTTTATCTGCCCTGCTGTGTGTTTTGGCTTGGATTCGCTGCTGCGCCGCTCGGATGTGTCCCAGGCATCAGCGTCACTTAGCCTTGACCTTCTGCACACTGCACTCGCTAATCTTGGCATTTAAAGAAAGCAGGGCATTGGGATACACGGTGTCCTCAGAGCTGCTCCTTCTGTAAGTGGCTGGAGATAAGGCACTGTCTTCACTGGGATCAGTCTGTGGTGTGATTGTCACTTCGGTCTACTGACTGCTGGGCTTGTTTGGGCTTGTGCAGGAAGGAGGGGCCGGTTATCCCCGGGGCTGGGGCTGCTCCAGCTTGGAGACCAAGTCCTGTGGACCTCCTCTGAGCAACATTTCTTTAATTCCTTGCTTTTTTGCATTATGCTGGCTTTGCACAGCAACACTGCTTCAGGAGTGCAGTTTGGTGGCCTCTGCTTCTGGGGAATGAGTGTGTCTGACTTACCTTGGTCCTGCTGTTAGGACAGGCTGAGCCTGATGGGAGGTTCCCATCAGGGTGGCTCCGTTGGTAGCGAGGTTTGGGAGCTGTTTGCTGCCACATCAGGTGGTGAGTGCAGGGAGGGACCAAATTTTTTGGGATGGCCCAAAAAGACATTGTGTAGTAGGAGGCATGGAGTGACCCCTCATGTCCTTGCTGTGCACAGTGTCTATCCTCGGTGGTCTTGGCAAGTCAGAATGCTTGAGTGGCACCAAGTCCTGGATGCTCCTCAAGAAATACCTGGTGGAAGATAGAGAGGAGCAAGACTGCCCAAGGAGTCTGGAGCTGTAGGTTGGATAAGAGGCAAAGTGGTGGCCTTGAACACATCTCTAGATGTAGCCAGGATCTGCTGCCTGTATTTCACGGAATTTTCCCTAAATACCAGCAGTGGGGTCTGCCGGGAGAGGGACCCACGGTGCCCCTGGGGCCACTCTGCTCTGCCCTGCCCTGCCCTGCCAGCAGCTGCCACCCCAGGCTCTGGCCAAGCAGGATGCTGTGGCAGGGGCTGGTTCCCAGCTAATTCCCAGTGAGGAGCCTGCTCCTGCCCGTGGCTGAGTCACAGACCCGTGAGTAAGAGGCAGAGAAGTCTTTGCCATAGTAACATCGGCGCTTTGTCACTGCATTAGCGTGATGGGGAACTGCTGCTCACACGGGAACGTGCGGTGCTGAATCGCTGCCGTGGCAGAGGCGCCAACGCCGGCAGCACCAGGACACCGCCGGCAGGGCTGGGATGGAGAAAGGGAACCACAGAGCCTGGCGTTCCTCCCTCTGCCTCTCCACGCCTGCACAGAGCCGGTTCTCAAGTGCCTCTTCTCCCTCTCTCCTGCCCAGTTTGATAAAAATAGATTTTGAGCAAGCAGTGTTTCCAAGCAAAAAGCAGTTGTATTTGTTTGTTTTATCTGGAACTTTTCTAAAGGATTGAAAAGTTGGGGCTGGGGGAAGGGGGGGACCAGCTCTTCCAGCACAGAGATCCAGCAGCAAAGTTACCGTTTCCACCACGGCTTTATCTTTTCATCCATGTAAATAAACGTCCTACACACGTCACTCATGTGGGGTTTGCAGGGAGAGCCGGAGATGATGAGCCTGTTCCTACTGGTAATATTTACTCAAGCAACAAGAGCAGGAAACAATAGCAAAGCCGAGACTTTTCCTTTAGGTCTGCAGGAGGGAGCAGCTGTCCACGCCCTCGTGGCTGTGGCACGTGCTCCAGCCAGGGAGGTTGGGGCTGTCTCAGGGCAAGCCAGGACACCAGGCAGTCACCTTTGGGATGCCGTGTTGCGCTGAGTTTGCCCACTGTCCACCGGTGACAAATGCCCTGGCATGGGAGTCAAAGTTCTTTGGCAGCAGCTGCCAAAGGGGTCATGAAAGCAGGTGCATGGAAATGTTGGCTGGGCCATATCTGGGGCATCAGCTTCATTATCTGCAGATAAGCGTCAAGTCGCAGCCACACGTTTGTGGAGCTGGAGCTGGAGCCTGGAAATGTGCAGAACCAACACGTCACACGTGTGTCCTGAGCAGACATCTGACCCCCGGGCTCTTGCCAGCCCTGCACTGGTGACCTCTGCATGCTTGTCCCTTGTCCATGTATCTGTGCCATTCTTCCCCTGAACGCTCGCTGCTGGCTGAGGCTGGAGCTCCCTGTGGAGCCAGGCTGGTCATTGCAGAGCAGTCAAAAGTTTTTGGCCAGGTGACAGCACGCTGCCAGGCTTTCAACAGGCGAGTCTGGTCCCAAAGCCTGGTGCTCAGAGGGTTTACCCAGGGCAGGGCATCCCTGGCAGTGTGAGCATCCCTCTTGACCCTTTGGGCTGGAGCAGTGCTCTCTGCTGCCCCGTAATTCTCCGTAGGCTTTGCCTCTCACCATTCTTCCTCTTCTTCAGGAGAAAGAAAGGAACGCCAAGAGGAAGAAGAAAAAAGGCGCCGCTGTTCAGAACGAAGAAGCCGCCTTCCCTCCCGCGGCTGAGGACGAGGAGATGGAGGTGTCGGGGACGAGCGGCAACGAGGAGGAGATGGCAGAGGAGGCGGAAGGTGAGGCAGCTGGGGGCTGTGGCTGTGGCAAGGGACGTGCTCGGCTCTGCTGGCTCTGCTGGCTCTGCTGCCCAGTCGTGGCAGAGGCACCGTCACGGCCTCTCCGGGGCTGCAAATGTCAGCACTCACAAGGGGTCTGTCACCCCAAAGTCACACCAAGGTGTCTCACAGCACTTTGTGGCATTTTGGATGCCTCTGGATTTCACGCTTGCAAGGAGTGCCCTGGATCACTGCCCTCCTCCTGTGTCTGTCTGGACGGATGGCTATTTTGGGAGCCCTTTGGTTTCTGATTTCCTTCAGTGCGCTTTCCAAGAGTGCACAGCTTCCCAGGGCCTCTTGTAAATCACGTTTCTTGATGTTCTTGATGCTCCAAAGGAGGGTCCCTGCATGCTCTTAGCCACCACTGTGATCTCTCATGGAGCTTATCATGGGTGCAAAGAGAGACACCCACCAAGGTCTGTGTGTGCCCATCGCCATCCCATCAGGGCACTGCTTTCCTAGGCAGTGGAGTTCCCCGAGCCCAGCACTGGAGAAAAGGCAGGGGAAGTTGTGGTCTCCCACCAGCAAGGCTGATGCACTTTGGTGGGGCTTTTCCTCCTCTTTTCCCTTTTAAGGCAGCGTTTTTCTCCCTCCCAGCCATACCAAAGAAAGGAAACAACTTGAAAGTGACAATTTTCAGCTATTTATCGCTTAGAAAGCACAGCAGTTTGAAGTTTAGAGAAAATGTGCACAATTTTCCAACAATGCCCATTTGACTTCTGTCAAAGTAATTTAATAACTTAACCAGCACTCTGGCACCACACTGGTTCCTGGCCTTAGCACCCAGGCTAATGGGACTTGAAATGGGAAATCTTTTCAAATCGTCCTTGTGAGTGACTCATTACAAGGCAGATTCCAGGTAAATCTTTGTGAGAGGTGATACGTGACTCACAGGAGCAAAGTAAGAGGTAGTTACTGCTCTTTGTAAGAGTGCCTGAGAGGAAACAACATGATTTTGAGATTAGAGACAGATCCTTGACATGCTTCTTAGCCTTACTCTCCAAGCATCGGCTCTTGCTCTGCTGCTGGGGTGCCCTGCAGAGTTGGGGAAAAGCATGAGTGGGATGAAATGTTAATGTGCATGGAAGTGCCAGGGTGGTGTTATGCAGGAGATGGACACTGGCTCCAGGGTGGCACTTGAGGATGCTCAGACAATACTTTGCAGTTGCAGGGGCCATGTAGCCAATCCAGGGACGGGGGAGAGACTCAGTGTGGGAATTATGGTGTAGACTGTGGATGCAGCATCTGGAGGGAATGCAAGGAAGTCTAGAGCTTGGCTGAGCTTGGGATGAGCCACTGTTGGATGTCTCAGCATGGTATTCAGAGTAGCATCAAGTGGCAGTTGGGAAGAGTTTTGCCAAACACACTGCGAACCTGGTCCTGGCTGGGTGATGGGACACCTCATTTCTTGTCTGCAAGTGAGTAAGCTTGAAGAAGACTGTGATTCCTGATGAGTGTGGTACGATTTCACTCCGAGGACAGATGGATGTGCTCCCGTGTACAGCTCTTAGGACACAGTTCCTCTGTGTCACTCCTCTCACCAGCATTTGAAAGCTGGCTGAGCTGCTGTGGAGAGAGGCAAGTCAAGGAATGCATGTGAGGAAGCCTTTGGGGCATGAGCGTGAGAGCCCTGCGCGGTGGGGACACGCTGGGATGGAACTGTGGAAATCTCCTGGTGTTCCTGGCCCTGGCCATGTTTGTCTGGCCGAGGCTTGGAGGGAGTGATCCTCTCCCCAGCTGTAGAAACAATCTCTTGGCAGCACCTAACTCTGAGCAGTGCATGGACACTTGTGCTTCCAGCTCAGGTCAAGCCACTGGTGGCAGATCTGGGAATGATCCTTCCCATGTAATAATTAACCTGTCCTGCAGCACTGCCAGCGCTTTCCTTTCGCTGACCCTGACCTCCTTTCTTCTTAAATAACAACAAACACGTGTAGTGTTTGGGATGATCCCAGCTGCTCCAGGGGTGGCAGCGCCAGGGACACAGGCGATGTAAGTCAGCGAGTAGGGTGCCAGTGAGGTGCCTGGTCTGGAGCAGCTGATCACGTGCCATGGGTGACATGGCAAGAAGGGAGCAGATCCTGTCCTGCCAGACCAGCCAGCAGCCAGGGTTTTCCCTTAAAATCCAGCTTCCCAGTCACTCAGTCTCCAGGCTTTTGGGCGTGTGATTTTGTGTTTGGGTGGGGGTTAACAGTCGTGCTGGGCAAGCAGAGGCTCCCAGAACAGCCCTTTGCTTAGCAGGTTCTGGATCTGGGGATCCCAGCACAGTTCTCCCAGCCCCGGGATCATCTCCCCCTCCGAGGAACGAGGGCGTTCTCTTCCCAAGGGAGGGGGTGGAGGCAGCGATATGGGAAGCAAGAATCTCAGGCTGATCCTTATTTTTATTTCTTCCCTTTTCTCAGCTGCAGTAAATAACAGCTCCGACACCGAGAGCATTCCCTCGCCAAGGCCCGAAGCCAAAGAAGGAGGCGAAAACGGGGCCAAGGCACCACCCGGGCCAGGAGGTGACGCCGGCACAGAACCGGCAGTCAAGTGGGAAGAGGCTCCAANTGGTGGTGGACGTGGTGAAAACGGAGGAGCCGGAGGAGAAGGTGAGCGAGGAGCCCTGCAAGAACGAGGTGAAGAAGGAGGAGAGCGAAGAGAGCCAGGAGAAGGACAAGGGGAATGACAAGAAGGTGGAAAGCGGCGTCAGCAGCGCGGGGACGGAGGGGACGCCCAAGGCCGAGAAGAAGGAGAGCCATAAGGGCAGTAAAGGCCCCGGGGTGAACCCCGACAGCGACTCCAGCGCGACCTGCAGCGCAGACGAGATGGATGAGCAGGATGCTGTGGACAAGAGCAGGTAGGAGCAGGGGGACAGGGGGACAAGGGCATGACCCAAGGGCCAGATGAGCTTTTCCATTGTGTCACAGTGCCCACGGGTGCCTTTGGGAGCTCCTCCTTGGGAATATCACTGCTCAGGCACTCCCACAGGCAAAGGGACTTCCCAGCTGTGTCCCCATGTGCCCCCAGCCCTTTGGCTGTTGCTTCCAGAGGGGCTGTGACACAACAAGCAGTGCGATGTCCCAACGTACGGGTGCTCTTGGGACACGGCCGTGGGCAGATGTTGGGTGCAGAGCCACTGCGTCTGCTGGTGGCAGCTGCCCGTCTGGGTGACGCAATGGAGCAGGGTGTGCTCTCAGGGACAGGGGAGTTGTGCTGCTTTACCAGCATCCGGGCTGGGGAATGGTTTCTGTCTGAGTTGGCATTGGCAGGAGAAAAGTCACGTCAGGGATGTGGTTCCACTGCAAGAGGGGGCGAGCTGCTCCTTTGGCAGAGATGTTGCTCAGATCTGGAGGGGCAAATTATCCATCCTGGCCATAAAGGCAGGAGAATGTGGTCTGTACGAGCTTTCCTGGGGCTATGACAGTGGCTCTTCACCTGAGCCACCTCAGTCCCGAGCCCTCCACCTACCCCTAGGCCTGGCAGCCAAGAGCATCTCAGACCCTTCATGGGTAGCTCTTGGGACAGGGAGGAGAAACACTGGCCTCCTCCTTGGAGAAACATCCTGCTCCCCTCCCAGCTTTTCCCACAGGACCCTCCCCACCCGGGAGTCTCACGGATGGAGAGAGGGTTTTCTGGTTTTTAAAGAATACGAGTGAATACACACATTTTTGTAGCACTGAATTTGATGATGGCTCCTGGGCCAGGTAGGACTCCTGTGTACACCCTGCCATTGTATTTATGGGCAGCAGTCCCTCCTTCCCTCAGAGCTGGGCAGGGACTGAAGGCTGACACCCTGCATCCAGTGTCCTGCAAGCCTTCTGTGGGCTCACAGGGAGCAGTTTGGCAGCAAGATGGGTGCTGCCAGGCTGGGCAGGCTGCGTGCAGCACTGTGGATGGGCGTTATTGAAAAAGTAACTGAGCAAAGTGGTGGGATGAAGTCAGAGGGAGCTGTTGTGCATCCCACCACTCCAAATGGCCTCTGTGCTTTTCCTGTGACGGATGCAGGAGCCAGTGGCTGAGCTCTGCTGGTGCAGGAGCATCCTCTGGGGTGCAGCCCCTCGCTGCCGAGCAGCTGGAGCAGCGCAGGCGGTGCCAAGGGGTGGCGCGGGTGCCGCTGGCCCCGGCCCCGTGGCAGGGCTGAGGCCTCTTGGCTGCACTGCTCCTCTCCAGCAATGGCCAGAGTCCAGCACCACCCCTCCCCTGCTTCCCAGACAGGAGAAAATCTCCCAGTAAGAGAGAGTGAGGCCAGCAGGGCTGTCTCCTCCAGTTTAACATTAACCCAGCCGAAAGCAGGGCAGCAGTGGCTTGTACCAACTTCTCAGCAGCAAAGGAGCAAGTCGTCCTGGGAACAACTTTTCCATCGGCTCCTCGCTGAGTCAGCGCCTGTCTCGCTTGTCAAACAGTTACCAGCTTCCAGGAATATTAAACACTGAACAGGCGTCCCGCAGCTCCCGGGCCACTCCTCTTCCCCGGTGTGGTGCTGGGGCGCGGGCGATGGCAGAGCCTGCTGGCATGGGAAGGCTGCAGCTGACGCTGGCGTCGGGCGCTTCCCAACCCAGAAGCACCCACAGGGCTGATCCTCGGCTGGCTCAGAGCTTCTGGCACCGCCACGCTCCCAGTGGGGACTGGGTGCCCTTGCCAGCTTTGCTTCGCTGCCTTGCCTTGCCTTGCCGTCCCTGCGGGCCGAGGGCTGGCGGCCCACGGGCGTTAGCGCAGCCCCGCTGCCGCAGCGTGACTCGCACTGAGCGGGACCAGGCTGCCGCGTGAGCCGCCCGTCACCGCATCACCCGATGCTCGCCCACCCACCCAGCGCCAGCGGGGCGTGGGTGCTCTTCCCTGCGCTTGTGAAAGCATCAAGCTGTCCCTGGCATCTCCCAGGAGAGGACGGAGGGTGGCTGGGGTGTCCCCGCGGTGAGAAAGGAAAGGGTTCAGAGTAGGGGCAGCCTTTTTTTGGTCCTCCTGCAGTTCACACTAGCAAAGACATGTCCAGGATTGAGGAGGCGCAGCCTTAGCTCATCCAAGCTCAAGGAGGCAGCTGGTTGTCTGTGGTTCCATGCAGCGAGTGCTGCAGGAGGGCTGCTGCAAGCACAGCCAAGATGTGGTTCAGCAGGAGGTCACACCAGATGGGGACATGTGAGGGAGGCCACACACAGCTACTGCTGCAGACCTGCGGCAGGGTGAGGAGACACCTGCACCGACCATCCCGGTGCTGCACATCCCATTGCTGGCTATGGGTGCAGGGACTCTTGCCAGGCCAGTGCCATGTTGGAGCCACATCTCTGGCTTGGGGGAGCCCATTGTGGAGATCTGTAGCCACTGTCTTTGCACAACTGCTATGGAGTCATGTTTGTCTGGGTCATGTGTCTGTGTTGGATCATCTGGAAGTTAAATTAGTCCCCATCCATCAGAAGGAGAAAGAGTATGAGAAATGCACTGTCATGGTCATCCCCAAAGCTTCGTGCCTGGGAGGGGACATTTCCACACTGCTGAGGCTCAGCTGTAAGCCTGCCCACACCTTCCTGCCCCAATTCTTCTCCCATCCTTCCCAATGCCATCAGCCATCTTAAGACACTGGTCCTTGGGCTTGGGAGGCGCTGGGTTGGCAGCAGGTGGATAAGAGATGCCAGGAATTGTTCATAAGGTGATTTCCAGAGCAAAGCACCCAACAGACATCCCATTGTCTGGCGCAAGAGCTGCTGGGAGGGATGTAATAAATTAGGCAATTTGCATATTGATGAATTTAATACTGACTTTGGCTTCTGAAGCATCAGGATCCTGGAGGGCTTTAGGAAACCTGAAGATCTTGAGGGTGCTTAAAGGGACTTTAAGGGTGCTTAAATGTACCTCTTCAAGCACCAACGAGTGCACGAAGCAGCTGCTGGGGTGGCAGTACAGAGCTCAGCCTGGCGTGAAGGTCTCAGGAACAAGTGCTGGGTGCCCTTGTCCCCATTCTTGTGTCTCAGCAGATTTTGGGGCATTGCACCCTTCCAGGAATGTGGCTCCAAAGGCAGACATCATTGGGATTATTTAGGGAAGAGTTCAGATTTGGTGTCCCTTGCTTGGTTTTGCCTGGGTGCCTAACCCTGGTCCCAGTGTGGACGTGGGTCCCCTTCCTCTCTGATGTCAGGCACGGTGCAGAGTGAGGGCTGAGGCAGTCCCAGCACCATGATGAGTTTATTCCCCACACACGGCCCCGCCACGCTTGTTTATTCATCCAAGGGTGAGCATGGAATGACCTTGAAATTTATAGGCTGAAGAGAACACTGAAATCACAGCTAAAATAAACAAATCAAGCTGTAAAGCTTGAAAACTATGAAATGGCTTCAACAAACTGGAGTCAGGAGGAGAGAAAGCAGAGATGGCCTGGGCAGATGTGGTCCCTGAGGTCTCAGCATAAGCTCAGGAGCTGGACACACTGAGGGTTTGACCCATGGGCTTTACACGCTTCCATCCCATCCCATTTTGTGGTACCATGGGGATGCCCCCCATGTTTGCACAGGGGCTCTGCACATGGTGGCTTGCCCTGGCTTTAGCACCTTGGTAAAAGACAGTCCTTGAAGAAGAGCATGAAGCTGATCCCCAGCCCTGGGTGAGCTGTACATGTGAGCTCTGGAGGGTAGCATGATGTCCAAATGAAATCTGAGCTGGTCGCCTCGCTCCATAACTCCCAGCTCTGCCATTCATTTCCCCTCAGGTTTATTCTGGACAGAAGCAGATTTGCTAGAAATAATGTAGAGATGAGAGAAAGTGGGCTCAAGAGCCTCTTGAGCCTGACGTAAGGGTCTTGTTTGAACATGTAGTCCCATGGGGGCTGTTTTTGAACCCACATTCCGCAGCGAGCAGCAGTCCAGCACACTCGTCTCTGATGCAGAGACTGTCCTCTGGGTTTGGCAGCACAAAGCAGGGGTGCAGGGTGTGGGGGAGCCATGGCCCATAGAGCTGTCCATGGCTGATGTTGTGTTTTGGTTCCAGGTTGCTCTCCCCCCGGCCCAGCCTGCTCAATACCGCCAGCGACACCAGGCTCAACTCCTCGCCGCAGAAGCCGCTGGACCTGAAACAGCTGAAGCAGAGAGCTGCTGCCATCCCTCCCATTGTGAGTACCCTGCTGGAGAGGGCTGGGACTGGGAGCACAGCCTGTGCCTCGTGCATGCTCTCCCCCTGGGCTCCGGGGTGTGTCAGGGTTGCAAGGATGTGCTCATCCCTGGGGATGGCCTCTGGTCCACAGAGAGCGGTGCCTGGGCGGTGCGAGCCCCCGGCCAGGCAAGGTGCTCCCTGTGCAGAGCCTGTTCCCAGATGCTGGGGCAGCTCTGCCAGCAGCATTTGGATGTCTCTTGAGCTCTTTTATCAGAAAATCGTGGGAGGTCTGGACAGAAAAAGCTTCTCACTGCCACATGACTACTGCCTCCCATAGCTTTAAAAAGGAGTGCGCCTTCCCAGCCCTGCACTTCATCTCGTGCTTGAAGGATATCACCTTCCTTCCAAAGTTCCCTAGGAGCTTTGCTTGGTCCCCTTTTGGACTGCTCAGTAGCCATGTATTGAAAGTAGTGGTACAGTACTTGGGCTATGAGAAGAAGCATCCTGCTATCTCCAGGGTCAGCACTGGAGGAGCAGCGACGCAGGGTGGGCAGGGAGGAAATCCCTGCTTTGGGATCCTCAGGGAGGACCCATTCCTGATGCTCTTCCAGTTTCCCTTATTGCAGCTTAAGATGTGGCTGCTGTAATGAAACTTCTGGCAAAAGCTACAAGCACGTAACTATAGATTAGAGGTTTTGAACAAGTTTGACTCTTTCTGTAGTATCACTAGCACAGAGCTGGTAGTCTTTATCATGGGCTATTTTAATCTCCTGTGGCTAGTGAGCTTTGAAGCCCTGTTTGGTCTCTGCTAAGACTTGCCATGATAGTGTGGGGCAGGGGCTTCTCGTAACTCCTGGTGTCTTCAAGATTGTTATGGATGTCAGCAGCACCTGATGAGTGTCTCCAACTCCTACTGCTTTGCAGATTTCCGAGGGTTTCTCAGAGGGGGTATTGCAGAGTGGAAGCGCGAAGCCTCAGGTGCCTCCCCACGCCTTGGCTCTCTACCAGCAGCAGATCACAAAAGCCCACGAGTCTGCCCGCGAGGACATGGCCCCGAGCAAGCTCTCCCAGTCCCAGCAGCAGCAGGCTGAGAAGGAGCAGCAGCAGCCCAGCAGCAGTCCCAGGGGGAAGAGCCGGAGCCCCGCTGTTGGTGAGAAGGAAGGTAGGGCTGTGTGCGTGTTTATCCGCGCGGAGCACCTGGGGTGTGCAGCTGTACACAGCCAGCAGCTTTCCCCCTCTTCAGTGAAAGCTTGTTTCGACCCCTGAAAGCTCTTTAATAGCATCTTGAGGCAGGACGAGAGAGGCATGGCTAATTTCCCATGTTCATTAGACAGTGCATGATGTCTCATTGAGCCCACAGCAAACGCCGAGCACCGAGGAGGTGAAGATTGCCTTTATTAGCGTCTGCCATTCACCAGAGCACAGGGGCCTGGAGGCATGCCAAGGCTCTGGGTACAATGGCTCTTTTCTACCTTGCTGGCTTTCTATAAAGAATGCTTTTAATGCACAGCGGGGACCATTATTTCATTTAAAATCAATGCTAATACTGTGACTCGGAGTCCAAAGGTTCCTGTAAAGATTCCCTGTGCTTTCTCCCCGGAATAGCTCTGATGTGGTTTGGCTGCCTAATGAGCAATTCAGAGGTTCCCACCATAGAGCATCTGAAACGTTATTAGCTTGAGCACCTCGGGATCAAGGTTAAGGAGAGACGGGAAGTCCTGATGAAACCATCCTCTAAATGTGTTTTTAATCTGAGTGTTAGAGTCTGTTCCAGTTCAGAGTCTGTGTCCCTGCCCCCCAGAGCCAGCCTGTGGCTCAGTTGCTAAGGAAGATGAGAGGCTGTCATCAATGGCACAGTCAGGGAAGTTGGGCTTGTGTGGGTTCAATGTCCAGCAGTGCTGGATCCTGAACAGGAATGGGTGCAGCTGCAAAAATCACCTGCTTGTGCATGGAAGAGGAGGGTGGATGAGACTGCATTGAGGAGGCACTGGACTTGGACTGTGATGTTTGCTGGAAAATCACTGCACTAGTTCACCCTCGGGCAGCCAGGATTGTAGCAGCCTGCTCTGCAGTGTCCAGGCCAGGTAGTTATTCCTCAAGCTGTCGTGTCCCTCTGGACAGAAGGATGTGCTTGCAGGAAGAGTTGGTTGCTGGCACTTGGCCACAATTTTTTCAAACAATAAATAGCACCATGTGTACATCACACCTTCAGAATGTTTTGCATATAAACGAGGAAGGTGACTGCTCACCTTGCAAGAAAGGGAGTTTCCCCTAAGTCGTTGTGCTGCCACCCATGAAGTCCCATTTCCAGTAGATCTTATCCCACTGTGCTCCTGTTTGCTGCCCAGGTGGAACAGTTCCCCTGCAGCTCTTCCCTCCCAGTAGCAGGTAATCAGGTTTGGTCCCCTGTGCTGTAATCCTGTGCAGATCTGATGCTGCACTACTCAGCTTCCTTGTGAGCTGGATGCCACTGCCAGCACTCCAGCCCTGAGCTCTGCATCACCCCTGTCCCAGTGCTGCAGCTCCAGCTTCCTCCTGGCCACAGGAGGATGAGGAGGTGAGGCAGATTAGTGGGTATGAGGTACAAGGCAGGCTTTAGGGGTTGAAGTCACCCACTCCACTCTGCGGCCTGCTGGAACCATTATCAAATACAAGGATCTGTTATCCAGGTGGATGTTTTGTTGCTTTTTTCTCTGCAAAGCACTAATGATATGAAGCACTTTATTCTCTCCTCTGTACAGCTCTGAATCTTTCATGTTAATGAAAGTAATTATGCCTCCCTATATCCCTGCAAACATCTCAGCAGGTCTTGGGCTCCAGCTGTGTGCTCTCCAAGCCCTGTGTGTCTGTGCATCTGTGCTGGGTGCCACAGTGGGTTTGGAATACATGTGGACCCCAAGGAGACATAGGCTGGTCTCTCCTGTTCATAATGGGAACGCATTTCCCTTTGAAAAGCAGCAGGTTTGTGATGAGTCACCTCGAGGGGAGAAATGAGCTTCCCCAAAGCCCTGGTTTCAGTACAAGCATGGACTCAGGCACCGTCTTGGTTGTGTCTCTGCCTCTTGGAACACGTCCTGGCTGTGGGTCAAGGGTTAGAAGGGAGATAGCCAGATAATCCTGGCAAATCTCTGTGCATCCCTTCCTTCCCCTGCTCTCCAAGGCATCCCAGTGAAGCGGCAAGCATCCAGACTGCAGACATCGTGCTGCCACATGGCTTGGAGTTAAAAGGGAGAGTCCAGCACAGCCTGCAGAGCCCTCTGTAGAGCAGCCCTGTGCCACCTCTCAGCAAGGGCCTGACTCTACCAGAGCAGGTACTCCTGTTCCTCCCTGGCTTGATAAGGGAGCTTGAACTCCTGCAACCGCTCTGGAGATCGACATCCTTCACACCGCTCTGGATCCGCTTCAAAGCCGAGTCTTGCACACATCCTGGCCCAGGCGTCAGCCGCCTCGCAGCCGCTGGCTGGAGCTCTATCAGCTTGGAGGGAGGCCAGCCAGCCATACCTTCCTGAGCACTGCCCTGCCTTGCCTCCCTTCCAAGAGGAGCTGCTAATCACGGGGCTGGGCAGAGGCAGGCAGCCCTGCCTGGATCTCACCGACAGGCAGACAGATCCCTCTCCCCAGTGCCGAGTTGCCGTCGGGCATATCTTGGGTTATCGCTCGGCGGTTGGAGCGCCAGCAGCGTGGTTTGTGTTGATTTAGTTGTGTTTCATTTGGCCTTTGTAGGCGGTGGGGAGCCAAGAGCATTAATTTGGATGACGGATCATATAAACTCTGACTCCTTCGCTCCCATTCCAGGGACTTGATAAACGGTAATAGGAACTCTCTTTTCCCCGTGTAAGTGCTATTTTATCAAAAGCTGGCTGAGTTATAGCCACCCTCTAATGCGGGGGCAATTAGGAGCTGGCCACATTTCACAGGCTGGAGAGGCTCGCAGGGGAGGGGACGGCTCCCACGGGGAGGGGAGGGGAGGAGGACGAGGCTCTCCGAGAGCCATCCAGGGTGCACACAGCCTTGGCTGACAGTGCCTTAGCGTCAGGGAGCCTCTTCAGCTGGGAGATCCCAGTGCTGTTTGCCCCCACACGAGGAGAGCTAAATGGGGCCGAGCTGAAGGGGAGAAAATCGGAGGGTGTGGATGTGCCAGAGAATCTCCATCAGTGAGGAGGATGTGCCTGGATTCCCCTCTATTGGCAGGATGAAGGGATCCTCTCTGGGATCCTGCATGGGGACAGAAGAGGCCCCAGCAAGGTCTGGTCCCAGCAGGCTGCAGAGGTGTGAGTGCCTGCACACCTCTATGTGCCCAGAATGGATTTCTTCTCTCACTGAGGCGGACAAGAATAATCTCCCAGCTTCTGAGTACACTGAGCATTAATAAAGATAATGTAGTAAAGCCCCATTAAATTGGGCCTCTGATAATCTACTTGCCCTATTATTAGGCTTAGCAGGATTCAGCATCTATTTTTATCAAAAATTGATGGTTAAAGACTGGGTTCATTTGGAATTGCTATTGTTTACTGCCCAGTTTCTAATTTCTGGTCAGTGTGAACATTACACAGGTGGATCTGGGGAGGAAGGGCAGTGCAAAATGAAGTGTTTATTGATTATAAGCAAATCCTACCAAACCTGCCTCTAATCCATCCAGAAAAGGCTGTCTCATCTGTCTGCTTAGCCAAGCGTGAGGATGCACTTGGCACAGAGCTGGTGCAGATGAAGCCTCTCTTTTCCTTGGCATCTTTCAGCACATGGCAGGGTTCAGGTGTCCCCAGCACAGCTCCTCCATCATTAAGCTCTTCTTGGCCTCCCATCAGCCTTTTTTATAGCCAGGATGAACCCAGCCTGGTATCCAGGATGCCCTGAACGAGGTAATTTCAGGAAGCTTTCCTGTCCCCAGCCTGTGCCTCTCAGAGGACCCGTGAGCCTCCCTCATTTCTCTCATTTGGTTGTTCCACAGAGCTCATCTCCCTCTTCGTTTGCCTTTGACAGTCTCGAGCAGCATGCTTGTCCCAGGTGTTCAGAGAACATCAGTGTGTTACTCCCTTGCTGTCCAAGAAACTGATGCCATTATTTCTGGGCCCTTCCCACACCCACCAGTGGTTTATAGCTGGGAGCCAGCCTCCAAGAGCAGCTGAGCTTTCACATCTCTGTGTGATGTGGGGTTGAGGCTGTCCCTGGTGTGCTGGCATTGTAGTGGTCCTGGCAGTGGCCTGGGGCTCTGCAGGCATCCCGTGCCCAGCTGCACACCACAGTGTAGTCACCAGTGAGCTGGTGCCCTCTGGATGTCCCCCATGCACCAGAGGGATGCCAGCATTGCTGCTTCTTGGCTTTAACCTCAGGGAAGGATTTGGCAGCATCAGCATTAATCCTCCAGCCCTGCCATGCTGGGATGATGTAGAGCTGTGGGCACAGGCAGGAGCTGCCCAGGAGCAATTCAGTAATGGCCAAGTCCTGGCAAGGAGCTGGACTGTGCAACCAGCTGCTGATGTCAAAAGCCATCTCTCCTGGGTGAGGTGGGATGGCAGCAGGTTCACAGAGCTTCCTGCAGGCACTGAGCACCAGCAGAATCACCAACACAGATGTGCCAGTGCACTTTAAATCTGAGTAAAATAAATGCTGTCAAATCCAGGCAGTGACACTGAGCTTTTTCCTTTTAGCTTGGCTGGGGAGTTCAGCCCTCACCTCTTGGCCAAGTTGGACTGAATTGAAGCCATCTCCTGTGCTTGGAACTGGCTCTTGCTTCCCTGCCCCTGTTCACAGGGACACCTCACTCATGCTGACCACTGACCATATGGTTTCTTTCTGTGTCCTTTGCAGAGAAGTCCGTGCATTTCTCAGCCATTGCAGAGGCTCAGAAGCTGAGTGCTGAGTCGATGGCTGCCTCGTGCTGGCCCCCTGTTCTGTCCTACCCCCGGGATGTGATCAAAACTTCTCCCCAGGCGGAGCCCCACTTGTTCCAGTATAACCCACCAGGCAAGTAAAACCCTCTGGCTGTGTGGAATGTGCCCTCCCCTGCCTGACCTGGAACTGAGCACAGAGGCTGTGCTTACAGCCAGTATCACAGCTTGGGCTATTTAAAGGTCCCAGGGTGGTCAGGTGTGTCTCCCAAATGTGGCTGGGGCAGGTGTAGGGATGTGGTTTGTCACAGAGCAGTGTGGGTGCAAAGTCAGACAGGTTTTCTCCCTCATTGCGCTGTCCTCTCTGGCAGGAGGGCAGACAGGTCGGGTGCAGCTCATCTCTGGCTGCAGAGGGGACAGGGCAGTAATTTAAACTGTTCCAGTCTTTTCCAAAATGACCATGTGACTTGGAGCCCCGTGCAGGCTCTCAGCTGGCCAGGTCACTGCACCCAGCCCCTGCTCCCTCCCGTGCCCCTTTGCTCTCCAATGGCTCAGCCATCTCAGTCTCACTAACATTTGTGTTTTCCTCACAGGACACCCCATCCCACTAAACCTGCATGAGAGCTCTCGTTCAGGGCTGCAGAGACTAGCCAGCATCTCCAACCCTCCTCCCCTCATCTCCTCCACCAAGCACCCCTCCGTGCTGGAGAGATCCGTCGGATCCATTTCCCAGGTAGGTATTGATAGGTGGGAGCGGTGGAGATGCCTTGCAGGGACCATCAGTTGCTCCTGACCTCTCCTCTTGCCTCACAGGGAATGCCCATCCAGCTCCACACACCCTACAGCCCCGAGCACACCAAGGTCCCCGTTGGTTCCATCACCATGGGCCTGCCACTAACCATGGATCCCAAGAAACTGGGTAAGGAACTGAGAGATGAGTTGTTTCTCACATGCTCTGAGAGCAGGAGGGAGCGAGCTTGCCAAAAGCATAGAGGAAAGGAGGAGCACAAGGCACAGCAAGGGAGCACAGAGAGAGCTGCTAAGAGGATGAAAGGATTAGTCAATCAGGGGAGCAGAGACACGGGGAGCTAAATTTGTGCAGTATAGGAAAGCAACAATTCGGTCAGGGATGCTTCCCAGCCTATAAATACCCTCTGGGTAATACTGTGATCGAAGGAAGGAAATATATTGTTGCTCCCCAGGCTGGTAGGATAAAGAGTAAATGGCCTGAAGTGAACAAAGAAAGTGTTTAGTCTGCAGATTTTGAAGCTTTTCTAAACAGCAGGAGGGAATGGGTGAGGGAGCTAGCCTGGGGAGGGGGATATGAGCTCTGTCTCCTGCTGTGTGTGGGTCCTGTTATAAACCAGCACAAAGTTTTCAATGTCAGCTCTGGTCCCGGTGTGGGCAGTGCCAGGGTGAAGGATCTGGCTTTGCTTGATGGCATTTGTGTATTCACCACCCTGGGGAAGCCTGTCCCAAAGAGTTGGGAATGGCAAAGGTACCAAGAAGGTGCTGCCTCCGGGCTGGCACAGCCAAGGGCTGTGGCCCCATGCCTGCACCTGTGCTGATATGTGGTTAATGTTTTCCAGTGCCTTTTCCTGGAGTAAAGCAGGAACAACTTTCTCCTAGAAGCCAGGCCAGCCAGCCAGAAAGTCTGGTTCTGCAGCCATCCCAGGAGGGCTCCATCGGGCGGGGTGAGGACCTGGGGCGGGAGGCGCGTGCCCGGCTGCGGGCAGGGAGGGAGGGAGGGATGCTGGCACTGCCAGGCCTGGTGAATGCCACACTGGCTGCAGCTGCCCACTGATCTCAGGTTTGACTTCTGGAATTGTGCCCAGCCAAAGGGCTCTCTGTCCTTTCTCTCTGTCTCCGCAGATCAGGGCCTCAGGTGTTGACTCTAGTGGAGGCTTTGTGTTCAAGGGGCACCTGAAAATCTGTTGCTTAAAACAAAGCAAGACCTGTTTAAATTACATTAATTGGTATTCTCATGCTCTTCATTGTTGCTGCTGCAGCTGGACGGGGACCCCATTTTGGTTAAATACAGCCCTGATGGGTTTCTTACCCTGTTAACCAGGCAGAAGAAAATAAATGCCAAGGTTTCTGATTTGTGTACCCCTCCAGTAAGGCAAGTTGGGAGCCTGAGTGCGGTGGGCTGGCTCCAACCCAGGACTGGTTGTCTGTGTGAATGAACTCAAGCCACCCTGAGCTGCATCTCACCACAGATCTGCTCTGATCACATCAGGAGAGGCTGAGCCAGGCTGTGCTTTCTTCCAGGCACATAAATCTGCCCAGCACCTCCACTAAGACAGCAGGGAGCTGATAGCCTCAAAATACCTATATTTTACCTCCTCTCCACCCCACACTCACAGGGATGGGCTTCTCAAGAGACTTGGTACAAAGGGTTCTGCAAGGCTTGGGATTGAGCACTGACAGCTCTTGGAGGGTGTCCCCTCCAGTACCACAGAGACTGGGTGAAATCCTGCACTTAGTCTCAGCCCCACAGGTTTTGTGCTGAACAGCAAATCCAGCCCCCAGCTCACAGGTTTTGTGTCCTACAGGTACTTCCTTCAGCTCTGCCTCGGGAGGAAGCATCACCAAAGGAACACCCACATCCAGACCCCCTCCGGAGTCGCCCATCACCTACCGAGGGTCCATCACACATGTAGGTCCCTTGTCTCCCCTGAGTGCTGGCAGCTGCACTGTGTGGTGCTGGACATGGGCACTGGGGCTTTGTGGGGCACACTGGGTGTGCAGGACAGGGCTGTGCAGCAGCTCTGTGATGCTCCCACCCCATGGAGCCCCTCAGAGAGGTCTGCAAACAGCCCCCACTTGGGATGGCACAAGCAGTGTCCCATGAGTGAAGAGTGCAGAGGAGCAGAGCCCAACAAACAGCAGTGCAGCCTTACAACACCTTTAAACCTGGCTGTGCCTTTTGTAGCTGTCAGAAAAGAGATAAACGTAGATGTAAATGGCTCTGGCAAAATCATCTTGCCAGGGCAAGAAAGTGGAGCAGAGCAAAGGAGATGGGTGGAGGGCCCAGGCCAGGTGGGGAGGGAGGAGGCTGTGAGGGGCAGGTGAGGTAGTGAGAGCTCCTGCCAGGGCTGAGTGTGCTGTGCTGGGGGTCCTGCCCAAAGGCTCTTCAGCAGGAAGATACTTTGGCCTTAATCTCCACCATCCATCTTCAGAAGAGCAGCTGGCAAGCGGGCAATAGTTTCTTGCAGTGTGAGTTATTGCTCATCTGGTAACAGAGCAGAGAACATTAAAAAAAAAATCTCTTTCTCGTGGGAATTTTATCTGGCCATCATTCAGATATCTAAAGACATTCAGGTTCAGGTTTCAATTCTTGCCTGCCTTCTTCAAGGAAGATGACCATGTTCGCTTTGGCCCTGGGGACCTGGTCCTGAATCGTGGCCCAGAGCAAGGGCTCAGCTTGCCTGGTGCCCTGTGTCCAACAGCTGCCAGGAGTGGGTGCTCAGGGGCTGTAAATAACCCATCAGAGCAAACACTTGCTCCCTCCTCTCAGATCCTCCTGCAGCAGCTGTGGGCAGCAGTGGGTGGGCGTGAAGGACCTTCAGCACCATGTGCCAGTTCAGGAGACCAGCAGAGTTTGTTGAGACACTGTTTTGCAGCCAGCTAATTAATCCAGCCAGCTAATTAATCCATCCAGATTCTTTTGTTTGACTTGGGATTAAGGTACCAAGGCCAGACCCAGGGCATTGTCTGGCTCTCCTGCTGGCCCAGCAGCCTGCATCCCTCTGCTCCTGCTGGGGAGAAGGAGCCCCCTGTTCTGGCAGCAGCTCCTGGTACCAGAGCTGATACTTGATCTCAGATGAGTCATCCAGTTCACAGGAAGCAGATCTTGAATATACCCTCTCTGCTCTGAAGCCATCTGTCATCACTTGCTTTCACATCCCCTGGGAGCACATCTGTGGAAGGGAGGTGACTTACCTGGGGCTGGGAGAGCCATTACCAGGTGCCCAGATCCACTGCAAGGGTGGGTGACCAGAGCACTGAACCCACATGACCTGGCTTCTGGGGCTGCTGCTACTCTGAGGGCTTGGTAAAGAGCAGGGGCACCCCCAGGCAGGGGTGGGGCAAGAGCCTGAGTGGCACAACCTGGAAGCACCAGCAAAGCTGGCGGGGGCATTGCGTCCCCGAGGCTTCCCCCAGGCATCAGTCCCAGGGTTTGCTGGGGTTAAATGAGCTGAGTAGGCAGGTGTCAGTCAGGAGTGTCACTCTGACAGCGCCACTGTGCCTTCCCAGAGATGGGGAAGGGGGACTGTCACCCCATGGTGGCTGTTCCCAGTTGGCACCGATGGGTCACAGTGGCAGAAGGGTGTTAATCACCAGTGACTCCTCAGGGACATCCAGCTCCGTGTGTTTTGAAGAGAATTTGGGGGGCAGGTGCTGTGAGCTGTGTCTGCTTGTGGTGAAGGAGAGGTTTCAGTTCACACTGGTGTGTGTGGGGAACCTGCTGCCGTTCCTGTTGGAGCAGGCTCTGCTCCCTGATCTGCTCGGGGACCGGTTTTGTTGTCGCCTGCCGTCTCGGCCGGGCGCGCTGCCAGCCGCCAGCTCCCGCACGCAGGCAGCTCACTGAAGGTCACACTGCTGCCAGCAGATGTGCCTGGGTGGGCAGGACATCTCTGTGCCTCCTGTGCCAAGCTGGGGAAATAGGCTACAGGGAAAAAGCTAATGCTGGAGCAGTGCCTGCTGTCACCAAGGTGTCCTCAGGGGAGCACCAGCCCTGTCCCCCAAACCTGGGGAGAGGGAGCAGGCCAGGTAGCTTACTCCAAAACACGCAGGGTGAGAGTTGCTGTTTTGGAGGTCTGTGCTCTCCTCATCCCCTGCCTCTTCCCAGCAGCCTCACACAGATCACGTACCTTTTTACTGCTCCTCGTTATCATTCTCATCAATAATTAAGCTGCAAGTCCCTTGCTGTTGGCTGCGCCAGGAAGCGGAGGCCGGGTGTGCTCCCTGCGCTCCCTGCGAGGAACAGCCTGTCCCCGCACGGCGTTCGCTTAATTGGTTGTGACACTGTTAAATATGGATCTTGGTGGCTTTCCAAGGGCACCCCGGCAGAAGTGCTGTACAAAGGAACCATTACCAGGATAATCGGAGAAGACAGCCCCAGCAGAGCAGAGAAGGCGAGGGAGGATGCTGTGCCCAAAGGACATGTCATCTACGAAGGGAAGAAAGGCCACGTGCTGTCCTACGAGGGTAAGTCCTAATCCTCTCTGCCTTTTTAGGGCAGATGCCAGGGGTTTGTGCCACTGTGCCTGGGACTTGGGAGCTATTTGAGGAAAGGCTGACAGTGGGCCAGCCTCCTGTCTTTGCTTCCAGCATTTCTCCCCCTTCCCACCCTGGTGGCCTGTGTCCATCTGTCCCAGGTGGTTATGTTGTCTTAGAAATGGCAGGCAGGGTTGCAATGATTTTGGGAAACAGGGAAGAGGAGAGGACCAGATAGGAAGGTGTTACCTTCATCCCTAGCACCCTGTGCTGGAGGGGGACTGATTGAAAACACTACGAGAGCACTCCCAACCTCTTTGGCCAAGGTGGAATCAAAAAAGGGCAAGTTGGAGGCAAGGCAGGTAATTCGGCATAAAGGTTTATTTGGATGTCAGGTTCTCACCTGTGTTGACTTGGGCACTGTGAGGCTTTTCCAGCAAGGGGCTGCCCTGCAGAAATCCTCCTGGACCCAGCCTCAGTGTCTGGTGAGTTTTGCTAGAGCTGTTGGAGGTGGTGAAGCCTTTCCTGCATCCCACAGGGAGCCGGTGTGGGGCTGTGTTGGCTGCACCCCTGCAGCACAGGACGGCTTTTCCTCGGTAACCTCTGGCGGTGCCTCGCTGCGTTAGTGGTACCAGCAGGTGGTCACCAGCTGCTCCTGCCTGCGCTGCGCCTGCTCAGCCATCACAGCACTGCCCAGCAAAGCTGCTCTGCGTGTCCCGGTGCCTCCCGTTGGAGAGAAGCAGATGTTGCTCCCCAGTGAGGCTGGAAACAGCTCCATTCCTGCCTTTCACCGTGTGCTGGGTCAGGCATCTCTGCTGTGGAGCTGGACTCCTGCTGGCTTGCATCTGTAGTCAGGAAGAGCCAGCTTAGAGATGCTGCAGCCTGAATCCTCTTGGAGTAAAGCACTGGTGTGTGCTTTGGTGTGCACAGGGATGGCCATCCTGATGTGTCATCTCCCTTCTCGGTTGAGTTTGGAGATGACTAAGGAGCTGATCCCAACCTCAGCTGTCTCAGTAGGTGTCTCTGGCAAGCTGCTGTGCAGCCTGGGTCCTGTGGGCAGTGCTGCAGGCAATGTGTCCCACAGAAGTCCCTTTCCTCATGGCACAAGTGAGGCAGCTCCTTTTCATCACAGGCTTGTCTTATCCAGGGCTGGAGGCAGAGGGTTCAGGTCAGGCCATGGGGACAGCTTTCAAGCTCCAGCTGATGTCACCTTTGTGTGTGTCCTGGGACCACAGGGACCTTTCAGGACAGGGCTCTGTGCTGTGCCTCTCGCCACATGGAAACTGGCTCATAGCATGTCCCCTTGGGTCCGCTGTCAACTCTAGCCCAGATAAGAAATGTCACCGTGGAAGACTTGTGTCTGGATGCCCTTTGGGACAGTTGGCAAGGCTTGGACCAGGGAGGATGCAGGAAGTGTTTCAGGACTTGTTTGTGCAAGAAGCTATTTTAATCACCTCTGCCTGGGCTGGGGGTTGAACAAGGCTGATCTCAGAAATAGCACCATCAGGGAGAGATGGGGAGGGCTCCTGGCAGTGAGGGCTGCCCCTGCCCAGAGCTGGGATCCCACTCCAGGCAATGAGGGAGAGCTGCAGACCAAACTCTCCCCTGTTGTTTGTGTCAGCCCCAATCTCCTTGGGTGCAGCCTGTGTTCATCACCTCTCACGCTATCCCCCATGGACATAGATGAGGAATTAATTCCTTCCTCTCCTCAGCAGCCTTTTACATGCTTGATAGCATTTATCACATCCCGAGTGATCCCGCAAGCTGCTGCAGCCTTGCCAGCCCTGCCTCGCTCCTTCCCCCTGTAGAGCCTGGTGAGGCTGAGCAGCCCAGGAACAGAAGAGTTAAAAAAAAATTAAATAAGAAAACTGAAACTGTTGGTGATTATGAATTTTGGCAAGCAGAAAAAAAATTGCAAATTCTTTAGTGTCATGAGGGTGCTTAAAATAAAAGAGCTGTAATGAGACGAGATCCTGTAGCATGTGTGAGCTGAATTGTGCTAGATTGGTTATTCTCATCCTGCATATGATTGCTGATGGCTTCTGCAAGGCGAGGGACGTGGGTTTGGAATGGTTTTCTTTCTGTTTAGTCTCTCTTCTCCCTCACGCCCTCCCCCTGCTTCCCGGTGGCACAAAGGGTGCCTGGGAGCACGTCCCCTCCTGCAGAGGGCTGGTGGCAGCAGATGTGCCGTGATGACAGGGTGCAGGCACAGCACCCGCACGGCGCTTGGCTGACTCTGAATGTCACCCCCGGATTTCTCCTGTCAAATGGAGCTGAAGCACAGGCTCAGGCACGGACCCCCTCTTGTTTCCCCACACACAGCCCCAAACACTCTGTGGATTGAGTGGGAGCTGATTGCAGAAACCAACAGTGGGTGTGAAGTTGTAATAATCCCATTTTATTAATTACTGGTTTTGCCAAGGAGGAGTTTTGTTCCTGGTTGTCCACAATAGAATGAATGTTTTTAACTTCCCTGTTTTCTCTAATTGTACAACCACCTTCTCTGCCCACAAGGAGGAGGACCAGGGCACTGGCAATCCTTGGCAAGGGCAGCCTGGCCAGGGATGATGGGCAGAGGCATTTGTCTCTCCTAGCTAGCATCCTGTTTGGAGCTCATGGCACAAACCCAAGGCATTCAGCTGGATCAGAAGCTGCTGAATTCACAGCTCACTGCACATGATGGGTGCCCATTGCCCGGGGTGGGCATGATGCTGCCTGGCACAGGCAGGGCTATGCTGGTGGTGGGGCTGTAGCTCAGGACAGATGTCCAGTGCTTGTTTGCAGGGAACCTGTTCCAGGTTTGGATCAGGGAGCAGTCAGTGGTCTCTCCTCACTCTAGCACTCACTCCATCAGTCCTGCTTTGCACCATCTCTCCCAGTTCCTGTGTGTGCTCAGTGCTGTTTCAAAGGAACCATTCTCAGCTTTGCTTCTTCTCCATTTTCCCTGATTTTCTCACCCAGGGAGTGTCTCGGCAGATGTTAAGGCTGGCCAAGATCCCAAACAGTAGGTGTCTAGCAAAAATCAGAACAAACGGAAAAAAACCCGAAACTCCCCAGACCCAAAGAGCCAAGTTCAGTGGAACTGCAGCTGCTCCCACTGGCTCGGGGCTGTCCTGCTGCCTATGGGATGGCCCCACCAGGGAGGGAGGGAATGGGACACAACAGGGTGGATGCTTCTACTCAAGAAGGAGGCACAGATCTGGAGTCTGAGGCAGGCAGGGAGGGGAGAAAACACCAGCTGAACTTCCTGGAAGCCAATCCCATGCGATGTTTCTGGCACTGTGTGGCAGTGGCTGATATTGGGATGGGATCTGACCCCTCAGCAACACACACAAACAGCAGGAAACACCCTCTCTTGGCCCATGCTGACTTTCCATGCCTCTTGGTGTTCCCCCCTGTAGGTGGAGTTGCTGCTTCCCAGTGTCCCAAAGAAGACAGCAGGAGCTCGGGAGCTTCCCATGAGACCACAGGAACTAAGCGGACCTATGACATGATGGAGGGGAGGATCAGCCGGGGCTTAGCCCGTGATACCTTATCTACCAGCATTGAAGGTGGGGCTGGATGAAACCTTTCACCTATGTTGTGTTAGGGACCTGTGGGGATCTCATCTTGTCTCCTGTCTACATGCTGCATCTTCCTGTGCCAGTGTTCTGGCAGTGGTTAGCTGGTATCCCAACAGGACAGCATCTGATCAGCATAGGGAAAAAATAAAATGTAGACTGGCCCATTTGCCTTGAGTGTCTGCCCTGACAGACCAGCTCCAGGAATAGAAAAAAAACCAAAAGAAGCACATGTGAAAAAAAGGAAAAAATAAGTAATTTAGAAATTGTTGGCATTTATCCTTGTTGTCCTTGGTAACACTGTGGTGTATTCATTGTGAATTAATCACTGTGTCACAGCCTGACTTTCCCTCTTGGATCTCTTCTAGGTCTCATGGGTCGGGCGATCCCTCCAGACAGACACAGTCCCCATAACCTGAAGGAGCAGCATCACATGCGAGGCTCGATCACACAAGGTAAAGCCTGTGAGTGCAAGATGGGCACGGACAGGGGAAGCATCTCAGGTGCATGGCCCCTTGTTCTCATCGTCAGGATGGGACAGGAGGAAGCAAGGACAGGCACCTCAAGGTCCAGATGCAGATCTTCTCAGCCCCTGCTTTGTGCTGAGAGATTTTCAGTCTTGCTTAGCTTCTACCAGCCTAAATTCTGCCAAAGTCAGGGACAAAATTGTCAGTGATTTGCATGAAGCAGGTTGAAATTAGTGAAATGGGTGCAGAGAGTGATGGTAGATGTGAGGTGGACTAGCTGCATTAGTGGTATAGCTGCTCTGTGGGCTCAGTTGGGTACCAGTCTCTGAGTTACATGAGTTAACTAGAGACCCCTTAGAAGTGAGTACCTGCACAGATACTGGGAGTCCAAGGTCTGCCTGGGAGTCACTCTGAATCCATCATCTGCTTGGGGGTTGCAGGAATACCTCGGTCCTATGTGGAGGCCCATGAGGACTACCTCAGAAGAGAAGCCAAACAGCTCAAGAGGGAAAACACTCCACCAAGGGACTTATCTGATGCCTACAAGGTCAGATCTCATGATCTGACTCCTCTGAAAATGAAATCAGCCCATGAAGACCTGGTAGCTACAGTGAAAGAAGCAGGAAGATCAATCCATGAGATTCCCCGGGAGGAGCTGAGGCGGACACCAGACATCTCTCTGACCAGACCTCTGAAGGAAGGTTCCATCACACAGGTGAGTATGGAGTGCACAGCAGATGAGATCAGTCCTGCTCAGACTGCTGCCCTTGCACAGATCCTGGGAGCCATTCCCAAGGCAAAAGGAGAGCAGAGACAGCTTTGTGTTACCATCAGTTCTTACCATCACTGATAAGAACTGATGCTCTGCTTGGGTACAGGTTGTCCTGCCCCATCCTTTGAAGGGATTCCTTGAAATCCAAACCATCCTATAATCCTTCCCTGCAGATAAACACAAAACCCAGAGACCCCCTGGCAGGTTAAGAAAGCAATGATCCATCTAAATGTGTAAAGAAAAGGGGATGCATTTGCCTCTTTTTCAAGGACAGAGTCAATTCGGTGCCCTCAGCATTTGTGACTCTGGGTGCACATAAACTTGGTCTCCTCCCTTCGTGGGCAAGTGGCAACCCAGCAGGGCCAGTAGTTAGGATGAAACATGGCATGCTATCTCCTGTTGGTCTCCAAATATTTGCAGGGTTCCCATGGCACCTTGCAGTCCTATCCCATTTCACAGTGTGTGTAGGAGAGAGGCGTGATGGGCACAGCCAGCCTTCAGCAGTGACTCATCACCATCTTGTTGGAGCACAACAAGACATGCAAGATGGGCCCTCCACCCTGCCCTGTGCTCAGTGGTTACCTCTGCTCTGCCAGTGGCTGTTGGCTGTTTGACTGAGAAAACTTTGTGTATTGACCCACTGAAGGAGGCATCCTGAGTCCTGTTGAAACCCAGTGGGATGCAGTCACTGGGCTCCTTCTGTTCTAGGCCCCTTTGATGTCCCCTCTGCCTCCTGTCCCCAGGGTACCCCACTGAAGTATGACAGCGGCTCTTCCTCCTCGAGTACCAAAAAGCACGATGTGCGGTCCATCATCGGCAGTCCCGGCAGGACTTTTCACTCTGTGCATTCTCTGGATGTCATCCAAGACCCCAGGAATCTGGAAAGAGCTTATGAAGAGAGCCTGAAAAACAGGCCAAGCCCTGTGACAAACTCGGGTGGCTCCATCGCCAGAGGGGCTCCTGTGATTGTACCCGAGCCGGGCAAGCCCCACCAAAGTGCCCTCAGCTATGAGGACCACCAGGCAGGGCACAGCACGGCCTTCAGCAGCCACTTGCACAGAGGGTCTCCGGTCTCCACACGGGAGTCCACACCACGGCAGCACGAAGGTACTTGGCAAACCTTCTATTTGGTGGTAAAATTTCTAACAGCTGAGCAGGTGAGGTGCACGGGAGGTGGCTGCTGACCCCACCTGCCCCAGCGATTCCCAGCAGGTGCCTGTTGGACCTGTTCTTCTCAGCACCCCACGCCCACGGCTGACTCACGGCACTGGGGTGGCTGCCAGGACAGCTGGGGCTCAGTGCCCATCCTGGGGGTGCTCAGACTGTTGAAGTGAGGGCACCTCGCCTGCACCAGGGTGGCCAAAGGTAGACTTGGGCCAAGGCTGGTGAAGCCATTAGGATTTCAAAGTTGTCCTCCCTGTGCCAGCATTCTTTTTCTCCATAGGCAGGCAGGAAAGCTGTGCTTGGGCCACTGGGTGGGAGATGTTCACACTTCTCACTAACAGCAGCAGTGACCTCCTTGTGCTGAAGAGCGTGGCAGCAAGGCTGCACCACCATTGGCTTGTGCAGGCCAGGGTGAACGCACAGATTGCCCTGCATGGATGTGCTGGGGTGAAGGGATGATTTGGGAAAGGCCTCTCTCCCAAGGGGCAGCTGGGACTTGGCCCACCCCGACCTTGGTGGTGTAACAGGGCATGGCAGTGCAGGGAGTAAGGAAAGGTCCCTCAAGTTCAGGCTAGCTACAATTGTCCCTGTGGGACATGCTTGGCCAGAGGCATCCCTCAGAGACACGGCTTGGCCGCGGTGCTCGGTCTGTGACTCATTTCCTCCTGCTCTCTGCAGGGAGCATCACTGCTGGGAAGCCGGTGTCCCAGGACAGAAAGATCACCCCCACATCGAGAGAGCTCACCAACTCCAAGTCTCCGCACGCCCCCGTGCCCGACCACCACCACCCCATCTCCCCGTACGAGCACCTGCTCCGCGGCGTCAGCGGCGTCGATCTGTACCGAGGGCACATCCCGCTGCCTTTCGACCCCGCCGCCATCCCGAGGGGAATCCAGCTGGAAGCAGGTACCTTGGCTGGGGGCACAGTTCGTTATTTTCCTTCTTACGCTCCAAAAGCCCGAGGTCTCTGGGGCTTCACATATGCATCCTTTTCTCTCCCAGCTGCTGCTTACTACCTGCCGAGGCATCTGGCTCCGAGCCCCACGTACCCACACCTGTACCCCCCGTACCTCATCCGGGGCTACCCGGACACGGCCGCCATGGAGAACCGCCAGACCATCATCAACGACTACATCACGTCGCAGCAGATGCACCACAACGCCGCAGCCACGGCCATGGCGCAGCGGGCGGACATGCTGCGCGGGCTGTCGCCCCGGGAGCCCTCCCTCGCCCTCAACTATGCAGCAGGTGCTCCCAGCAGGGCACTGTCCAGGGGTTTGGGAGCAGGATGGGAGGAGGAGGCTGGGTCAGGCTGGTGCTGCCGGCTCCAGCGTGGCCAAGCTTGCAGCAGCTTGGCATTGTCCTGATAGTCCTCTTGCTTCTCTCTCCAGGCATCATCGACCTGTCCCAAGTGCCACACCTGCCTGTCCTCGTGCCCCCTACCCCTGGCACCTCTGCCACCACCATGGACCGCATCACCTACATCCCTGGACCCCCCCAGACCTTCGGCAGCCGGCACAGCAGCTCCCCACTCTCCCCAGGTAATGCTGGAGGTTGCTTTTCCAATGGGAAAATGATTGAGCAGGACACTCATAACCAATCCAAGGCCATGGGCTCAGCATGCCAGGACAGTTTGGGAGACCCCAGATTAATTCTCACTCAGGGACTGACTCCCTCTGTTTCTGCTTGTTGAGGGCTTCTTTGCTTCTCCTCCTTCTTCCCCAAAGCAAACAGCTCTGTGGAAGGTCATACCCTGGAGATGGCGCCAGGACAGCTATTCCATGATTTGTCTGGGTTTTGTTGCTCTGGTTGCCCTCGTCTGTCTTGCTCCAGGTGACCTTGGATGGAGCCATTCCTTATCTGCTCTGCAGACACAGCGATGTGAAGAGCAGGGAGCGCAGGGAGCATTTCCGAGGGGAATTGCTGTGTCTGCAGCCCTCTCACTGCCTTTTGGTTTCATTTCAGGAGGGCCCACGCACATGACCAAACAGTCAGGATCTTCAGTGTCCGAGCGGGAGCGGGAGCGGGAACGAGAGAGGGAGCGTGAAAAATCCATCCTAGCCTCCACCACAGTGGAGCATGCGCCCATCTGGAGACCAGGTAGGCTGGGGAGGAGTCCATCCTCCACGCTGGGACCTGTGCTGGATAGAAGGTAGGTTAGGCTGTTGGACAGAGAGCTAAAGAAGCCCTGCCTTGTGCTCTCCCCAGGTACGGAGCAGTCCAGCAGCCGTTCATCCTCCCACTCTCACAGCCACCAGCACTCTCCCGTCTCACCCCGCACCCACGAGACCATCCAGCAGCGCCCCAGCGTGCTCCACAACACCGGCATGAAGATCATCTCCTCGGAGAACCCCACCCCTTCCGTCCTACGGTACGTTCCCCCACCGTGGTTTCCAGTGCTTGCCTGGATGCCTGCACCAGCACTTAATTCATGAGCACCTCTGAGAGGAAGGAGTGAGAGTTGTTTTCCCTTCAGTCTCAGTGGGAGCAGGATTGGGGCTTTCAGGGAAGTTGTGATGGGGAGAGGCACATTTTGGCACCCTAATGCTTTTGCTTTTCCTGGTGGCTTTTCCTGCTGCCAGAAGAAAAAGGAGTGTGCCTGTGCCCAAATACAGGTATTGCTCCTCTTGCTGAAGATTGCCTGGTGGTGGAGTTATCAATGTCTCTGGGACCTGTCCATAGGTTTTATGTTCTCCAGTCAGTGCATTCAGGCCCAATACCCTGTGGCCAGTTACTGTGGTGGAGGCTCCATCCAAGCCCTCCTCACTGGCCCTGCATGGCCCAACCATAGGCTCAGGAGGCCTGGAAGGAGCTCAACTGGGCAAAGCTGAACACTGAGGCTCCAGTAACAGCATTCTCTTTCTCCATGTGCTTCTCTCACCTTGGCCTTGTCTTCATTTTCCTTCCAGATCCTCTTCCACCACTACCACGTCACCGATCCGCTCCGCCGCCTTCCCCTCGGCCTCCACCCTGCGCTCCTCCCTCAGTGCAGCCGACGGCTACGCGGCCCCGCTGGACCCGGCCATCCTGCAGAAAGAGGCCTCGAGGGTGAGGGAAGCCAAGACAGAACGAGCCCAGACTGACAACAACGTCTACACCTCAAAGCTGCCCAGCGGGGCCAGCCTCGAACAGTCGCCTTCGCCCATTAAAGCCATGGAGTCGAGACCTTTGCCCGCCTCCGGACCTGGTTCCTCTCATCACTATGGCAGAGGACAGGGGAAAAACCAGCAGCACCACCACCCTCTGGACCAGCAGCACGCAGCCTCAGGCTCCGAGCAGCACAGCAGAGAAAAGAGTCAAAGTAAACGCTTTTCCATGCAGGAGCAGGAGCTGCGAGCACTCGGTAAGACCACCACGACAGCAGGCAACTTCATAGATGAGATTATCATGCACCAAATGTCTTGTGGTAAGGGGCAGCAAGAAAGAGGCTTGCTGAGTAACCACTCCACTAGTGATGATCAGAGATTGGAGGGCAGAGGTGAGAGAGCTGTGGCCTGACACCCATTTTATTTCATTACTTCTTATTTTTAGTTGCACATGTTGGATATTGGCTCCATCAGCTCCCCAAGTCTCTCTGCTTCCTGGCCCTTGTGTTACTCCAGACTTTTTTTTTATTGTGTGTTTTAAGGACCTTCCCTTCTCTCACCCTCTTTTAGTTTTTCCAGTTGCCAAGTCCTGTTTTGCAAATGTTGTCCAGTTCCTGGTACTGCTTTTTACAGACAATAGCCATTTGCTAATTTTGATTTCCCCATCCTAGAAATTCCCAGGCAGTCTGTAAGGAACAGTTGTGGGTAATAAATCAAATGAGCAAAGCAGAGAACTGGGATTGTGAGTGTGACAAGGCTGCTGGCCATCAGACAAGCACCTCCCTGCTCATGAGCTGCAGGCTCTCTGAGGGCTTTGTGGGTCTCAGCTTGATTGGGGTCCCTGTGCTCGGGGGGACCTCACTCAGTCACTCAGGGTCCTGGTGCTGGATGCTGCCCAAGGTGGGCACCATGGCTGTCCTGGGATTGCTCAGCCCAGCCGTGCTCAGCAGCCATTTCCAGAGCAGACCACAAGAACCTCCTAATAGGAATCTTATGTAAGACACAAAAGCACTGGGAGTCGTTATTCCGATAGAAAGTGCAGGGAGGAGGATGGATTTCAAGGTCTGGGTCATTCTTGATGGGACCAACCTTCAATCAGAGCATTCATCCAGGCTCTCACTAGCATGCAGAAGCAACAAGCAGCGTGTGGGGATTTGATAGGAGCCCATCTTCAAGTTGCAGCAGCTGCTTTGGCCATCAGTACTGGGAGTTCCTCTCCCACTCCCCTTCCCATATCCCAAGGATGGAGAGGATATGGCAGCGTGGCTGGGGAGAAGAGATGCATCCCATCCCACCCCTCTGTCATATCTGGTCCTGGCACCTTCTAGCAGCATGTTCCAGGACCATGGATGTGCCTCTGGCCATGGTGCTTTCCCCACCTTTTTCCCTGCCACCTGTACTTCATCCAGCTGAGGGGTTTTGGTGGGTGAAGAAAATGGAGGAAATTGTGAACCTGCAGAGGTTGGATTTGGTCCCTGGCTCTCATGCTGTCACTGAGAGCTGCTGAGTGTCCAGTTCTGCAGGAATGAAACATCACCTCTTCACAGCAGCCATCACCACAGCTGGACATCGGAGATGGCCCTGCAGTGTGACCTGCCAGGTCTTCCCTCATCTTTTTTTTCCCCCACTTTGCTGAACATGTGACTCTACCCACAAGCAATGGTGCAACAGTGCTAGGGAAGAGCTAAGTGAGCTCCTGGTTTTAACTCCCTTCCTTTTCCTCAGGCTTTCATGGAGGCTACAGCCCTGAGCGGATGGAAGCAGTGAGTCCCGTGAGCTCGCCCAGCCTGTCCCATGAGAAAGGGGCCAAGCTGCTGCAGGACACCGACAAGGGGCATGGGGAGCATGACCTGAGGCAGAAGCAGCAAGGTGAGAACAGGGGCTGGCACAGGAGAGCCCAGGCTGGCTGTGTTCCAGTGCTGGGACGGCATTTGAAGAAGGGGACACGGATGTCATCTCATTCTCTGCTCTCTTCTTGGTGCTCCCCAGGCTCGCTGAAGGCCTCGGCCCCCGAAGCCGCCCACCTGCAGCACCTGCGGCAGCCTGATGGCCCCCAGTGCCAGCCCCTGCAGTCCAGCCAGAGCATCAAGGGCATGAACCAGCGGGTGGTCACGCTGGCCCAGCACATCAGTGTAACTAACTCACCTCATTCACCTCCATCACCTTCCTGCAGGGGCTCCGGGGAGGAGGGAGGAGCTCAGTGAAACATGTCTGGTGGGGATGGGCTGGGAGTGACACTGGGGACCTCAACTCCTCTAGTTGTGGGCTGGAGAGCAGGGGCCATCACAAGTGTTCAGCCCAGGTATTTGTGTCCCCAAGAAGCCCATCACAAGAGCTGTTACAGACAGGAGGCAGAAGTTCCATCTGCAGGGACAAATCAGCCTATTTCCCTCCTGCTCGCCCTCTTTGTTAGGCCCAGCAAGGCAAAGATGGAAAGCAGCTCCATTTCTGACTGAGGTTTCTCCCCCAGGAGGTCATCACGCAGGACTACACGCGCCACCACCCGCAGCAGCTCAACTCGCACATCCAGGCCCCGGTGTACTCGTTCCCCGGGGCGGCGTGCCCGGTGCTGGACCTGCGCCGCGCGCCCAGCGAGGCCTTCCTGCAGCAGCAGGAGCACGCGCCCGCCTCGCGCATCTCCCCGCACAGCGAGGGCGGCAAAAGGTGAGCTCAGAGCCCAGCACAGCTGGCCTTGTGCCAGCCTGAGCTCACATGGACCCAGCTGGCTCAGGGGAAGTCGGGTGGGTGCTCTCAGCTGCCCGGCTCCGCGGTGAGGGGTTGCACGGGGCAGATTGGAGTTTGGCATTGCTCTGCCAGGCCTGTGGGCATTTCCTGCTCACACAGCCCAGCTCCTTTCTCATCTGGGCATCTGGTGCCTCTTGCCATCCCTGTTGTCCTAGAGATGATCTTTAGACCCCCTTAGAGTTCAGGCATAATTCCCTTCCCAATCTGGACGGTGTCACAGGATAGTTTAGGTGGGATCTCTTGAGATCATCCAGCCCAGCAGTGACCCCTTGAGCCCTTGGTCATGGCTGCTTGGGTTCACAGTATCTCCACTCTTGGAGACAGCACCTCTCTGGTCAACCTATTCCCAGCATTTCAGCACTCTTACAGGAAATAAGAGTTTTCTTGTGTTGGGATGGAATTCATGTGTTTTGTTTGTGCCTGTTGCCTCTTGTTCTGTCACTGTTCTCTGTCCCTAACCACAGATGATTGCAAAAAACCTGAAGCAACATGTTTTCCATTGGTTCAAAGTTAATTTTATCTTCACCTTTCACAATGAATCAGAAGTTTATTGGACACAGGTGCCCTGACAACTGCAATTGTTAATTTCAGACACCACCTGTATTTGTTTTAAAGTCACTTTCAAATCCCCTTGCTGGTACAAGGCAGGTCTGATTGCTGTTATATGGAATTAAAAAATGGGTCTGTCTTCCCACCCAAACACCCACCCAGATGTATCCAGGAATCAGTGGTGCCTTGTCAGTAAATGGGATTGTTCTTCCCAGCTCTGCCTGGTCCTAGAGTTGGCTTTACAACATGAAGGAAAAGAGCCCAGCCCTGACCACCCAGTGATGAAAAAAACTGGGGAAAAAAGAGAAACCACAGAAAGAACAAAGACATAAATTCCCAGAACTCGCTGTGAGGAATTCCTCACAGACTCAGGCGTTGCTGTCTCCCAGGCTCTGGCCACGGGCAGGCATCAGGGGCCAGTAGTGATCCTCTCCAAGCTGCCCCAGCTCCAGCCCCCTCCTGCAGCCACCCAGCTCCTGTGTGGCCCTGACAAGGAGGATGGGAGGTGGTGGGTTCTGCCTCTGCTCTGTTCACAAATACAGAGAATCAAAAGCAGTGTCTCCAAAAGTTCAGTGTCACAGCCCTCCACAGGGATCCACGTGTCCCTGCCACCAGCAGGTCCCATCTGGGCTGCTGTGTTTGGGGTGGCTCAGCTGTCCCACTTCTGGGGGATCAGGCCCAGGGCTCAGCTCGGCCCAGGGCTTGGCTCAGTCCAGCTCTCTGTGCCCAAACCACACTCTCCCTCTGGCCCGTGCTGAAAAGCACCAGGAATCCTTCTCGCCCTCCCAACCCCGCGCTGCTGCACAGGGACAGGGGCTGTCACAGTAAACCCATGGCCTGTCACAGTGAACCCATGGCCTGTCCCCTTGCTCGCAGGTCCCCGGAGCAGGGCAAGGCGGCCGGGGGCCCGGACAGCTGCATTGAGCCCGTGTCCCCACCCGACGGCGTGGGAGAGGCGGAACACGCCAAGAGCGCCCCGTACCCCGTCCTGTTCCGCGAGGGAGAGCCCATGGACCAGAGGTACGGCCCTGGGGTGGCACTGGGGGCAGCTGGGGATGGGGATGTCCCCACACATGGGCTGGCCCAGGCTGCTGTCCTTGCTGCCAGAGCTGTGTCCCATCCCAGGGCGCCGTGTTTGTCACGGCTGTTCAGTACCACGGGGCGCATTTATCACTGGGATAGGGAGAGAGGTTGGAGAGGCTGAGTATCCCAAGAGCTCCCAGCCTGATCCTGAGCAGTCACACTGAGGGAAGAGCTCTTTAGGTAGGGTTTTGTGCAGCGGACGTTGCAAAGGTTTCCAATGTTCTTTTGCTGTGCAGGATGGGGTCCAAGTCCCCAGGAAACAACACTCAGCGTCCAGCTTTCTTCAGCAAGCTGACTGAAAGCAACTCTGCCATGGTGAAGTCCAAGAAGCAGGAGATCATCAAGAAGCTCAGCACGACCAACAAAAACGAGACGGAGTACAGTAAGAACCTGTGGGGAGGCGAATGCAGGGCACCAGGGGAGGAAAATGAGGACACATGAAGCAGAGGAGATTTGGGAATGGGTGCTGCTGTGTTAAAGGGCTGGGAGCTCCCAGACATCTCTGCACTAAAGAGTCAGACTCGATGGTCCTTGTGGGTCCCTTCCAACTCAGAATGTTCTGTGATTCTATGAAGTACAAGGTCCACATGTTTCCTAGAATGCTCTGTACTGGTGCCAGCAGTGACTGTGCATCTGGAGGGGGGGGAAGTGGGAGATTTCCCAGCCCCATCTTTGTGCTCTGAGGCTGTCAATCCCACCCAAACCAGATAACCTCAGTAGGAAGGAAATAATGAGCTGAGCATGGAGGACACTTAAGAGCAATTGATATTTTAATGACTGGCCAGCCAAGCTGAATCCTTTCTCCTTGAGATGCTTCTCCCCCCAACCTTACTTTAAGCCCCACATCAATATTGGTGCAGCTCTGTAAAACTAAGCAGGCTGGCTCAGATTAGAAATTCAGCCCGTTCATTCATTAACCACTAATAGAGTAGATAGGATCATAATTTAATTTAGCCCAGCATTATACAGTCAATACTAATTCAATTTGAATCCATCTTACAACAGCTGCATCGGATAAGAGGGACCGAGCTGTCTGGTCTCCTGGATGATGTTACCATGAGCCAACAGTATTGTTATGCCCCTTTGGGGACATGTGGCTGAACCCCCTGACCTTCCACACTTTCCCTTATCAAGAAAAAATATATAGAAATTGGATACGCCTCTTATTTGATGAGAATTTCTGTTATTCTAAGGAAAGCAATATCCAAGTCAAACAGCTCAACTAAAAGGGAAAATATTGATTTAACATTTCTTTTCCTCCTCCTTGCCCTCTCCGCTGCCCAGACCTGCTCCATGGATAAGGGGGCATTGAGCCTTTGAAAATCCCATAGGCAGGAGAGAGGGTTTGGCTTCATGGAGTTTGTAATCCCAAGGGCAGGAGGGAGGATGGGAGGGAGGCCAGCTCTGAGCACAAAGACATTGCCCTGGCTTTCAGGGCTCTGCTTTTTTGCCCTTTCCCACCTGGTGAAGGTGCCCACTGTGGATCTCCCAAAGGCACTGGGAGTTATTCCTGGTCCCAGCCCTGTGCCTGGGGGAGCTGGGCTGCTGTCCAGAGTGCTGTGACAGAGAGATGGGAGTCCTGTCATGGCTGCCATGGCAGGTGCTCCCAGCCACTAACCTGCATGTGCTGCTCTCCATGCTGAAGAGCTTCTTTGTTTTCCTGCAGATGTGGGGCAGCCTGGGACAGAGATATTCAACATGCCAGCAATTACTGGAGCAGGTAACTCCCCACATACCTGTACCTCCTTTCCCACAGGGCTTACAGCTATGGAGAGCAGGAGGCTCAGTAGATTTAAGCATCTCCTTTGTTCTATTTTCCCTTAAGACCAAGTGTAACAGTTTGTGGGAGGAGAAGCCTCGGGACACACCATAACTCCCTGCTATTGGGTTGTAGAAAGGGCAGTGTAATTCCTTGGAAAGCCTGGTGGAGTTTGAGGAGAGGTTAAAGGTCAAGCAAGGGTTGGCCATCTGATACCATCAGAGGGTGAAACCATCTTAGCAAGGTGGACCTCATACCTAGAGAGAGCACCCTGCTCTTGGTGGGACTTGTGAGTGGGTGGGAGGGCAGTGGCAAAGGGGAATGTGAGGGTGGGCAGTGGGGTCTCTGTCACTTTGGACTGGGCAGGATGCATGAGCCAGTTACAAAAGTAAACTGGGGCAAGAGCAGCACCCTGTGCTGGGCAAAGTGGCAATGTTGAGGACCAAAAAGGAGATGAGGGGTGCTGGGGCAGGAGGAGGTGTTTCCTGGGAGCTGGAGGAGTGCTCAGGCCCACAACCAGCCCAAGAGGGAATGACAGTGGGAAGCTGTCACACTGTTGCCACCTGCCACATATCCTGGTGGAGGCACAAATGGAGTGAATCCCCACTGAGGAATACTAATTGCTACTTAATTGATTAAGGATTAATGCTCTCCTACAGCAGGAATGCCCTCAGTTGATAGTTTTAAGTAGGAGAACAGCAGGTTTCTCACAGCCAAGGGCAGGAGGTGCTGTGGGCAGGGCTTTGGTGCTGTGGGAGGGCCAGTGGTATAGAACTACTTGCCAGTGGAAATGAGTTTGGGAGAAGTGAGCTGGCATCAGCTGCTGGGGTGAGCAGGTGCAGCCAGGTAGGACCTGAGGGGCCCTGGCAGACAAGATTTGAGTGTCAGTTTTGGCTAGAGCGGACCAGCAAAGACCCTGCCTGTTTTTACAGCAAGACAAATGTTCAAACCAGGTTTAGGGGAACCTGGGATCTGTCCCTTTCCAAGCAGAGGAGCAGGGATCCCAGAAGGAACACCCCAGGATGGGCTCAGCTGGGGGGGCCTGGCAGTTCTGTGTCTGTATTTTGCCCTTGCTTGTTCCCTGTAACTGCCACCCCGGGAATGACGGTGGCGTGGCTGAGCCTCTGGTCCCTGTGCGGTGCTGCTCCATAACTGCATGGCTTGAGACTCACAACCACGCGGACACTTCGCTCTGCATCCTGTCCTGGCTCGCCCGGGGGGCGCTGGTCCCCGTGGGAACCGGCCTGGGGAGAAAGGGGGGCGGGGGCAGGGGGCTTGCAGAGAGGAGGGACAGCAGGACGCTCCCCTCCCTCTCCCGATGTAACCCGACCCACGCAGGCAGCTCTGGGGGCTGCCTGCATCCTGTCACCCCAGGGCCAAACCCAGGCACGTCTTTCTCAAGTGTTTTTATGGGGTACTCCTTCTTCCTTCCCTGACTTCCTTTATGGGAAACCGCCCCAGCCTCTAAATTCCTGCCACACTGACTTTTGCTATGTGTGCATATGGACCCCACATCCAAATGACTCCTCCTGCCCCCGTGCCGAGCCTGGCTGGGTTGGGAGCGCAGCCCCTGCTCCTTGGAGATGCTCCTGGGGCTCAGTGACAAGCCTTGTCCCCAGCCCCTGCCCCGGGGAACCTTCCCCAAACGCAGATCCCACAGTGAGTCCCATCCGTCCCACTGCCAGACCCCTCCAAGCCCCGGGGCGGGATGGAGCGGGAGGAGGAGGAGGAGGAGGAGGACGGGTGCATCGCAGTGCTTTAAAGAACAAGATGACAAAGTTTGTTGCTTTGCGAGAATGTGCTGACTGTTTGTTTCTTCCCTTCTCCCTTGTCTCCTTTCTCCCCCTTTCCCCGTCCCCCCCATCTTTCTTCTCATTTGGCTCCCCCCATCCCCGTCCCCTCTCTCCTCCCTCTCCCGTATCTCCCAGGGCTAATCAGTTGTAGGAGCCAGTCGGTCCAAGAGAATTCCAGTACCAACATGGGGTTGGAGGCAATAATTAGGAAAGCCCTAATGGGTAAATATGACGAGCAGTGGGAAGAGCGCTCACCTCTCAGTGCCAATGCTTTTAACTCTCTGAATGCCAGTGCAAGCCTGCCCGCTGCTATGCCCATAACTCCTGCTGATGGACGAAACGAGGACGTGCGCTCCTTGCCAGGTCTGCAGCCCTCTCCACCTTCACTCTCTCTGTGTTATTAATTCTCAGCCTTTTTACCTCCCCATTTACAGGGGGATTTATTCCTTCCCTCCCTGTTTTTGTTCATTTTGGTTTTCTTTTCTCCCCTCCCTCCCCCAGCTTTGAGCTTTGTGGATCTGCTGATTAATCCTGTTTGATGTTAATTTAATAGTCTCCAAAGGTGCTGTTGCTTTCTCTAAACCACTGACTTGCTCCTTTCCCTATTTGTTAGTTTTTAATAGCTCATTTTCCTGTATTTTTTTTTACACAATGGAGAAATTTAGGGGGGTGGAAATCCCCCTCACCCAAAAAATCAAAGGCATAAACTTAAATAGCCAGCCCCCGCTGTTTGTAAACCCCCAGTGGGATCACTGCTACCAGAATAGGGGAAGGTGCTGAGAAGGGCTGGTGTGGAAGATACAGGGCAGGATGGCATTTCCCTCCCCACTCCAGTCTTTGAGGGTGTTGGGGCAGAATCCAGCCTGGTATGGGGAGATGGGATCTGGGAGTGCCTGGAGCAAGAGGGAGATTGTAAGGGAGCTAAAAGTGATGCCTGGGGGATTATAAGAAAGGAGAGCTGGGGGTGAGCTGCCCCGTGGGCCTTGGTGGGGCTTGCAGAGCCCCATGGTGGGGGTCTGCTCAGCTTTGGGGAGACTTGAGCAGAGATGAGAGGGTGGTTGGGCAAATCCCCAGTTAAGAATGGGAGGGAGGAGAGGGACCAGGGATGGATGGGGGAAGCATTTGTCCCCCACACACAAGGGCAGACTGCCTCATGCGAGTGCCCTGCTCAGAGCATGGCAGCACTGCCAGGGATCACCCTCGGGAATCCGGGCACAGAGCCCCTGGCTCAGGAGTAGATCCTGGGTGCACACATGCACCTTCCTGCAGGTCAGCTCACACCTCTCTGGGTTACAGCTAACACCAGGCACTCTAAAGCTTTTTGCAGAAAAGCTTTTCTGGCTCCTGCATGAAACCAGCAGCTTCTTCCAGCCGTGCCTCCCCGTGCGTGGTGGAGGCTGCCTGCTGCTGGGCAGGCAGGGTGGGATGCAGAGCCCATCCATCCCTCCCCCTTGGGGAGCTCTCCCTGGTTTATCGGGCTCACTTGTCTGACAGAGGCCCTTCTGGCTTCAAACCTTTTAAAAACTGGCTAAACATCCCCAGGGATTCTGCTGTGAGGAGGGATGAAAGCCCATCCTGGCCATGCAGACCATGAGAATGGGGAGGGCTCCGGCACCTGCGCAGCTCCTGGGGGGTTGCTGTGCCTGTGGGGCGGCACACGGAGCTCCATCCCTGAGCCACGTTTGTGGGCTGAACCCAGGGCAGATCCTGCAGGGAAACTCCAAAGCCACATGGCCTCTCCTGCCCCAGCTCCCTCCAGGGGACAGCTGGTGGCACCAACCCACACAGTGGAGCAGCCCAGGAGGGGCAGAGCCCTCCTGCAGCCGCCCCATCGCCATTCCCCGCCGTGCTGCCGTCGGCCCGGGGTGAGCTTTTCTCCCGCCACGAGCCATTTTTGCAAAGCTCCTCAAAGGGAAGCGCCGGGAGCCCGCAGCCTGTCCCCAAGCCCCCGAGCCCTGTCACGGCGAGCCGGGTGACGAGCGGGTGCCTCTCTTTGCAGGAGGAGGGGGGAAGCCAAAGATCGCTGCCAGACCCAACAGCCGCAAGGCCAAGTCGCCGGCGCCGGGTCTGTCCTCGGGCGAGCGGCCACCCTCGGTGTCCTCGGTGCACTCGGAGGGCGACTGCAACCGCAGGACTCCCCTCACCAACCGCGTCTGGGAGGACAGGCCGTCGTCCGCAGGTAGGGCTGAGGGGACGGGTCCCCAGAGTGGCCGTGCCAGCCTGGCAGGGCTGTGGGGAGGGGGACACGACCGCCCTCAGCGCTGACCCTGCTCTCCCTCCTGCCCGCAGGCTCGACGCCGTTCCCCTACAACCCGCTGACCATGCGGCTGCCCAGCGGGGTGGTGACCGCAGCGCCCAGCGCCGCGCTGCCGCAGGGCACCCCCGGCAGCCAGCACCACGCCTGGGACGAGGAGCCCAAGCCCCTGCTCTGCTCCCAGTACGAAACCCTTTCGGACAGTGAATGAGAGGAGCCAGGGGCAGGGAGACGGCGACCAAACCCGGGGCACGGGGGGCGAGCGGGACACCCGGGGCGAGCGCCCACCCCTCGGCCCCGCCGGCTCTCACGAGCGAAGATGCAGGAGCAGAGCTATTTCATTTTAACCTTTTCTTTTTTTTTTTTTTTTCCCCTTCCCTCCCAACCAGCCAATTCGGTGGGGATGATGGTTTTTTTTGTTTTGATTTTGGTTTTGTTTTGTTTTGTTTTTTCTTTACATTTTGTTCGGGTTATTTTTTTTCTTTCTCAACACCTGGAAATTTCTGCATCCTCTTCGGTCTGATAAAGAAAAGAAAAAAAGCCTTAACGAGACAAAATCCAAGGAACCCATCTTCAATCTTGGCAGCCGTGCTGGGCGGTGACCCCGCGCTCGAGAGGGACCGAGAGCGGCCGTGCCCGTCCCGGGGCCGCCCGGAGCTCTGCGGCACCAGCGAGGGCTGCAGGATGTTCTGCGGAGCTGGCAGCGGGCACTGGGATGCTCCCTCGGACCTGGCCATGGGGATGTGCCTCAGAATTGCAAAACCTTGAGCGGGTTAAAGAAAATATCAAAAAAAATAAAACCCTGGTTGAGAAGCGGAACGGGACGGAACAGCCGGGGTCTGTTCCCTGGCTGACCCCAGGCTCGGTGCCCGGTGTTCCCGTGGCACAAGACGTGTGAGCCCCGCGATGAAACGCTTCGAACGTGGCTGGGAGGAGGGGCAGGGGAGGGAGTGAAGAGCTGTTTCTTAAGAAAAAAGAAAAAAAAAAAAAAAAACCACAAAAAATCCTGGTCCCTTCGATGGAAGCAATGCGGGTGACTCGGAGCGGGCAGGGACGTCCCCGGGCTGGCTCACGCTGCCCACCGAGGGGCTCGGTTGCTTTAAGTGCATTGTTTTCTGAATGGTGAGAAAAGGCAATTGTAAATTGTATTGGTCTACAGGGTATATTTTTGATACCTTCGGTGAATTATGTCAATATTTTACGCAAGGAAGGACTTAAACAAAACACAGTATTACATGCTGTAAAAGAGGTTCTGTTCTTACATGCAGGCTTTGATGCATTTGTCCATTGTATGGAAGGGTTTAAAAAAAAAAAAAAAGAAGGAAACTGATCCATCAAAGTTATCTGGGAGCCAGGAGAATGTATGTACTTAGTTTAAAAAAAAAAACCAAACAAAAATTTTGCCATGGTTGCAGGGCCCCCCGTTATACACACCTTTGCTGGTTGTAGACATTGATTCTCCAGAGCCCTCCAAGCTGGCCAGGGCAGAGGCAGAGCGGGCAGGAGGCCAGCGTGGCAGGGAGTTCACAGGAAACTTTAAAAAAAAAAACAAAAAAAGGAAAAAAAAGTTTAAAAAAAGTTTTTATTGTATTTTTGTGATACACACGAATGCTCTACTTTACATTATTTTTTTCATTCCATGATGTTGGCTCATATCTGCAGTTACATGGTTAAAGAACAAAAATACTAGACTTCTTTTCATTCACTTCTGCTTTCTCGCTCTGGGGGGAAAACAAATGGCAAAAAAAAAAAAAAAAAAGTATTAAATGCTTTGCATTCTATACGCTAGAGGAGCCCCAGCCCGGCCCAGCCCCGCAGCCTCCAGCAGCCCGGCGGGCTCAGGCGCCGTCGCCTTCCCCATGGATCTTTCTTTTCCCCCTGCAACGTTCCCAGGTTGATTCTGATTTCAAAACAAGAGAATGATGGTGTTTGTTGTTTGTTTGGGGTTTGTTTTGGTTTTTCGTTTGGTTTTTTTTTTCTGTTGGGTTTTATTTTTTGTTTTGTTTTTTTACAATGTACAGGTTTTTAAATGTTCATCAATGTTTGTGTCTTTTCTGTTGTGCTTTTTTTTTTTGTTTTTTTTTTTGTTTTTAAAGAAAAAAATCCGAGACAATGCACAAGCGATGTGGAAAGTCTTTGCATTCCCAGGTTATTGCTGCTGGTGTCTCCGTGGCTCTGAGCTGTACAAACTCACAGAGCTGATGTCTGGGCAAAACGCTATTAAAATGTTGCAGATTCTGCTGGGAAAAAAAAGAATTATCCAAATCTGACCCATCCTCAAAGCCGCCTCTTAGCTGATTCGGAAAAAAAACAGCAGAAAAAAACCCCAACCACAAGAAGGAATAAAGTTCCCACTTGGCACAGTAGCGATACTGTGTGCTGCTTGGTGTCTGCAGAGGTCCCGGGAGCTGCCGGTGGCAGCAGCGCTGGCAGAGTGGCACCGCAGCCCCTGCCCCGGTGACCCAGAAGGGCCCTGGAGCTGCTGCCCTGGGGCTCTGCCCGTGGTGGTGCAGCTGGCCAGGGATGCAGGTGCTGGGCTGGCGCTCGGGGCTCACCACTGGCACCCCGAGCCAGCCCTGCAGCTCCGGGACACCGGGAAGGGCCCGGGCTGGGCAGGGCTGGGCTGCGCTCCCTGTTAGTGGGCAGCAGGCACCAGCAGCGTGGGCAGCACCCGCAGCCTGGCATGGAGAGAGAAGAGCCTGTCCCACCCTGCAGTGCCCTCAGCCACGTTTCTCCTCCTCTCGCTTTCCACGTGTGCAAGGTGAGGGGCCGGGGCTATACCTGCAATACCTGGGGCTGTGCCAAGAGCATGGCAGAAGAGCTCTGAGGTATTGGTGAGGTTGTCTCAGCCTTTAGGGGGTTTGTGGCTCGGTGCTGGGCAGATGTCACCCACCAGCTGCTGGGCAGGGCAGTGTGTGCAGGAGGGGACGCTGCTGTGGCCTGGGAGGATGTGAAGGTGCTGGTGTGACACTGGTGACACCGAGATGCTGCAGGGCTCCAGCAGCCTCAGCCCCCTGCTCAGTGGGATCCTTTGGCATTGTTCTGATGGCAGGAACACGACAACATCGCTGTGCAGGAGCTCAGGCCCTGGCTGTGCCACGGATCCCCATCTGCCTGCCCTAGGCTGGGGGAGCAGCTCAGGGATGCAGGAAACCAGCTGAGGCCAGGACAGGTGGGTTTTGCTTTTTGGATCAGTGGGATCCTCCTCCTGGGGAGCCCCCCTTGCTGAGAGCTCAGCCCCACACTTGGCCACAGCACTGCTTGGTTTTGGCACTCCTGTCTTGCTGTGTCTCCATTGCTGGGTCTCCCCACACACCCCGTCCCCATCCAGCCCCTCCTGGAGCTGCTGCCAGCAGCAGGGACAGGGATGGAGGGACTGTGAGGAGAGCACGAGAGCAGCAGCAGCTCCCACTCCCGAGCTCTGAGCCCTCTTACCGTGGTGCAGGAGCAGAGCATCCTCCTCCTGCTGCGGGTTAAGTGATTGGTGTCAGATCAGAGCTGGCAGTGTGAGGCCCAGAGCAGCTTGGTGGGGATGCCCCCGCACCTGGGAGGCTGCAGAGGGATGGCCCCACTTTACCTGCTCAGATGTGGACCCAGGGGAGTGTGGTTTTGGGAAAGGAAGAGCTGCTGCTCCTGTAGGTTGTGGTGTTTCCCCCTCTGGCCCTCGTTCTCCCCTCCGAGGCATCCCCAGACCCCAAAGTCTCACAGCAGGGTCTGACAGCAGCTCCTCGTGCTGTCAGCTGCGGTTGTGCAATTCAGGAGAAACTCACACTATTCCAAAACCCCGAGTTTAAACTTAACTTTTACCAACTTTGTAACTTGTACAAACGCAAACAAATCACTGGACAATTTGTCTCTTGAACTGTATTGGGAGGGGAAAACCTCTCTGTGTGTCCCCAGCCTGTGCACAGCTGCTGGGGAGGGACTTGTCTGACAGCCGGGGCTGTGCAGAGACCACCAGGTGTAAATAATTCCAGCGCTTGCTCCAGAGGGGAGGGGGTTGTTCTGCTGAAGGTGCCGGGTTTGTTCGCTGTTATGTGCTCACCACGAGCGGTGGGGACAGCGCGCGACCACTGCCCTGCTGGTTCAACAATAAAAGAGCAAACAAACCAACCCAACCCAAAACTTATTTGGCAGCAGAAAGCAGCTCCTGCTGTGGGTGTGTGTGAGCTTGGGCAGGGTGAGCTGCTCACGGGGCGGCTGCAGGTGAGGGGGTGGGGGGGTTAAGGGACCCCTTAATTGATGGGGTGTTGGCACTGATGGGGTGTCCAAGGAAAAATGGGCTGAGGGGACCAAGGGGTGGTGGCAGCAGGTGTTTTTCCATGTATGAGGGCACAGTGAGCACCTGTAGATCCTTGTCTGATTCACCCAGGGCTGTAGGAAATTTTGGGGGAGGCTAATGAGCGACTAACTAATCAAGAAGTGAAACCTAATGAAGAAGCCCTGGGATCTGTTTGTGGGTGTAAATTGCTTTACCTCCAACACCTGTGCCATGGGCTGTGATTAACTTCAGCTGGGAGTCCCCAGCTCCCCTCCCACAGTGATGCCATAGGCTGGGGAGCACTTCCCACTGCTGGAGGGTGTGATTGAGGTGGGGAGTGGTGGGTGGGGGTCACTGAGCACAGGGATGGCTGTGCATGAGGACTGTGTGGAGTTTAGTCCATTGAATGGCTGTTGGGTGATTTGAGGGCCTTCTGCTGCTTTTCCTGGGGCTCAGAAATGGATTTTATACAAATGATGTTTTCCTGAGCACAGCAAGGAACATTTCAGCCAGGGTGTATTCGTGCCTTCTGCCAGCACTGGTCTGTCTGCCCAAGGGATATCCAAAAGGTTTCTTTCTCCGTGCTGCTGAGATTCACCTGGATTCACCTGGATCATCTGGATTGCTGAGACACCCTCTGAAATCCCTCCAAGTAGGTACCCGCACTGCCTACCCAAATCCGCCTCCCCCTGTCTCCATGTGCTCCTCCAGCAGCCAGCTGCCATGGCAATGCGCTGGGCAGATACTGCTGGCTCTTAAAAATCAGCCTAAAGATCTCTTGAGACCAGTGATTTTGTTGAAAAACCTTCATGGAAAGGCTTTTGCCATTCTGAAGGCAATTAGAGTAAGTTAATAACCAGTACAAACAGGAGCCAGGCTGTTCAACCTCTCACATCAGGGTTTAAATGCTGACAAGGGCTGACAGCCATCTCCCTGGTCAATAATTCACACTGATGCTGAAGAAAGAGAAGGTGGGGAAACTCTCAATTCAAGGCCAACACTTAGAATTTAATGATGGAAAACCTTAGGTCTACTTGCAAAGCTCTTACATAAAGAGATGAAAATGAAATGGGACAAAAGTAGATGGCTTTGAAAATGAGCAATAAAAATATGTCAGCAATCCACACTCACTTGTATTTTAAGTGGCAGACAGGAGTTTTTGAGGAGAAAGGGAAGATAAAAGATGTCCCTGATACCTTTGCCCTGGACAGACTGAGAAGGTGAAGGAGCATTGTGACCTTCTGGTGACAAATTGGTGTTTAGTCAGGAATAGAGAATTTTTTTTTCTTTCGGAAAGAATTAAAACAGGAAGATTTTTTTTTTTTTCTTCCCTTAGAGCTAGGCCAGGCTGAGTGACAAGAGCAGGGAAAAAAGGGCACGAGGTGGAGGCTGCCCTTGTTGTGCACCCCAGGACACTGCACTGGGCACCATCCTGAGGGTGCAGGTGCCCTGTGGACAATGAAGGGGAGTGGGATGCAGCTGGGGTACTCGGCAATGAGCAGGGCAAGATTTCTTTTTTAAAAGGTACAAATCACACCAGGATACCACACCTCTGTGCTGGCAGCACCCAGCCCTGTGTCCTCCCACGATGGTGGCCCACAGCCCTCACACAGCAGCCCCACCTGGGCCTTTGGCCAGAGGCTGTTCCTGGGCTCTGTACAGCAGGAAACATTTTATACTCTCCTGACAATTGCAATCCAAATAGCCATTCATCAGTTCTTGTGATTTGCCCTGAAATTATATATGCTCTGTGATAATGATGCAGAGGGCTAAAGAGCTGATCTTGGCAGGAGATGAGACGGGCTAGGCTGGCGAGTAACTTGGAAGGGAAATAGAGCAGTTTTTGGTGGGATGCCTGGCTCTTATCAGCACTGGGACCTGAGGGTGTTGGGCAGAGGTGTCCAGGCTGGCTGAGCTCTGCCTGGCTTCTGTGCTATCTGGGGAGAATTGGGCTCATAAGAGACTTGGGAAGGAGTGTCACTATGTGTGTGTGAGTAACAGCTGAATTAATTGTCAGGTTTATTTATCCTCTCATTTTTTGGCCTCCTGCAATTACCAGAAAGGATTTGTCAGGACTCCAGGCAGTGGAGTGGTAATAAATCACTGGCCACGACAGGAGGCTGGAGCAGCTGTATCTGGAGTGACCCGAGATTGGTGTTGGCATTACTGGAGGGCAAAGCAACAAACCAACCAGCCAGATTTGCAGGAACACTCCTGAAATGAAATCCATGGACGCACAGTTCTCCAGCTGCAGAGAAATCCCCTGACAGGGATGCAGGGGAGCCTGGGGAGGTGAATCATGGGCAGCCACCAGCACATGGGACATTGCCAGACCCTGCTGGGCTGCAGGTCCCTTCCCCTGGTGGCACCAGGGTGACCAAAGCCACCCCTGTGAAGTTCACAGCATCTGCCTGCACGCCCTGAACTGGAAATCTGCTGAAACAGAGCTGAAAGGGGAAATCCTTGTGCTGCAAGCACAGCAGTTTCTGGCTGCTCCTTTCCAGGAGGGGAGGGTCCCGAGGAGGGCCCACATTCATCTCAGCTGCAGACACAGCTGACAGTGAGGCTTTCCTCTTGCTGGCCCTTGTAAAAGGAGCTCAGGCAGAAAGGGCTGCCCCTGGTGCTCGGAAGGGCAGCCCAGAGATCAGCTCTGCCACCAGAGATCAGCTCTGCCACCAGAGATCAGCTCTGCCCCCAGCATCGTGGGGAGTGCCTCAGTCCCACATTGCCCCGAGCCCTGCCCGCTGCGTTTCCCTTTCTGGAAATAATCCCAGTGTCCCTCTGTGAATGCATGGAACCTGACAAAGCACAGGGTGTTGCAGGGGTGGTAAGCTCCATCTGGAGAGCTGTCTGCTTTGAAGTCAGATGCTGTTTTAAACTCTGCAGGGTACTTTTGCTTGGGAAAATCAGCAGTTGTCAGTAAAGACTGATCTTGGTCCAGAAATTTTTGCTGCTCCCCAACTTCTTTTCATATTTATTAGTCATTTGCAATCTCTTTGATGACTAAATCCATATTCAGCTTGGAGAAAACTGTTGCAGTATTTGCTAAGTCAGGGCAGAGGGGATGCTGACCACACCAGCCATGCTAACAATGGTGCATCTAGATTAGTAATTTTTAATTGCCATGGCAGCCCCAATGCTCCTGAGCAGATGCTGAGGAAACTCATGGAGCCAGCAGGAGCCCTGGGGAGGTTGTTCTGAGGTCTCACCTATGGCAGTTGTTCCATAAGGCTGCAGGTCAGTATTTGTGAAAAATAAAACGTTGTGCCCATGGGAGAGGGGCAGTGCCAGGAACTTCTGGGGGCTCCTCTCCTGCCTCCAATGGCACAGCAGGAAGGGAAGGTTTCATGAAGAACAAAAACCAAGCAGCACCGTGCAGGAGGTTGCTGTCGAAGCCACTCCATCCTAACCCAACGTGTTCCTCGAACTGCTCTGTGCAGCTGTCAGCAGGTGTGGCCTGATGGGCCCCAAACCAGCTCCAGGGACAGGATTCTGAAGAGATTTGGACTCCACTGACTCAGGTATTTGTTTGCAAAAGTCCAGACTTCAGCTGTGAAATTCTGATCCAGCTCTGCCCAAGGCTCAGGAGTATTTTTTGCTGCTGTTTCGTCCTGAGCCCTTTCCAGAAAGTGAAGCAGCTGCCAGAGGTCAGACACGAGGAACCTGGTTGGTGTGTGCCTGAAGATGGGTGCCAGGACTGGATCTACATTCCAGTTGGACCAAAGCAGAGCTTTCCTCCATAGGGATGTTAATCCTAGGCCTTGGCTTAGAGCCATCTCCAGCTTTCATGTTTTTGGAACTGAAAAACAGCACCATTCATGTTCAAGGGAAGAACAAGTCCTTATACCCCAGCTCCATAGCCCAGTGAGAAGTCACAACTGGCTCCTTAGCACTGAAACCCATCTAACTCTACCCCATTGGGCTCATTTTTAAGCTACCAGTGTCCATGGGCTGCCAGAACATCCTGCTTCCCTTCAGGCCAGCCAGAGCCCCTGAGCTGGAGCTGCCTCCTCCATTCACTGGTGAAGGAGAAACCAAACAGCAGAGGTTGGAAACCAAATAGCAGAGGTTGCTCTTGGGTCTTTTTGAGGGGGAGGGCAGCCTTTTTATTAGGTTCAGATGTTGCTTTCTGCCCTGGGCCATGCTGGGAAGTAAAGCAGAGTGTGTTAATGTTGGCTGGAGGAGGCTCTGTGGAAACAGGCTGGGATGAAGCAGGTTTGTTTCCTGGGGGAATGGGGGAGATGGGCCAGCATGGGAGGCACAGGTGTGGGCAAGGAGTCACCCCTTGCTGAGCTTCCCTTACTCTCTAAAATCTCCCAGCAGTGAGTGTGGCTTTAGCCAGCCACCCACTTCTCCAGGGCTCTTGGGTACCTGCTGTCCCCTGGTCAGTGGCTGCTGTCCCCTGGTCAGTGGCACCCACAGGGAGAGCTGGTCCCAGCGCTGAGCTGATGGGTTCCTTCTGGATCTGCTCCCTGTTGGGAGATGTGGAGGTGGAGGACTCTCTGTGCAGGGCAAGGCTGTTCTCCAGATGTTATTTTTCACCATTAGGCAGTGTTTAAACACGCTGTGATTTCCCTCCCCACTTCTCTCAGAGTGCACAGAGAGGAGAGACCCTTGGAGGAGTGGAGTGAGTGGCAGGGGAAGGGCAAAGCAAACCTTCCCCAGAGGGCTGAGCTGGGCTGCCCCTGAGCAGAGCCGGCTCCAGAGGGTCCCTGGGGCCGGGGCCAAGCCCGGGGGCCTCTGGAACTCGTGGCTCATTACCAGAGTGCCTCAGCCAGGGCTGGGCTCACACCCGGGGCTGGCGCTGCCAGAACAAGTCCCGGGGGACTCGGAAAGGGCCTGCAGAGTTCAGGGCAGACTTGGAGGCAGAGCAGAGCTCTGCTTAGCAAAGCACCCTGAGCCTCAAAAGCTGCTCCCCCAATCCCTGCTCCACTCCACCTTCAGTCCACTTGGAAAACAGGCTCAGACTGGAGCTGGAAGGATGCTCAACTCCTCTCCCAGCTACTGAGGGACCTGCGTGGCTCTGGGTGCTCTCTCCCGTGGGTGTATCTCAGGGTAAAGCTGGTGCTCAGCCAGCCAAGGATGCTCCAAGAGACACTGCCATCCCAAAATGCCTCATTTGCAGCTGGATTTGAAATTCAAACCCCAGCTCTGCTCCTCCAAGGCCATCCTACGTGGCCACAACAGGCCCATAATGCCAAGTGCATCGTGGCCTCTCTGAGCCGTGCTCGTCAGCAGATAAAATGAATATCCTGGAAGTGCAGGCGCTAAAAAAAATCACTGTCGGAAGCACAGCAAAACCCATCTGTGAGTGGAAGAGGTCAAAGAAGAATACAAAGGCTTTTATTTCCTGGAGGCATTTGTCAGCAAGACAAATGTGGGTTTTTTTTAATTTGCTGCCATTTCCTAGCTGGCCGCCCACGCAAGCGCCAAATGGACTTTCACTCACATAAAGCTGAGTTTGGCTTGTGTCCCTTGAAATCCAACGCTCAGGAATCAGGCGAGGAGTGCCTGGATCCCTGTTTGTTATCAGTAAATGGGGCATATTTCAAGGATATGGGCAGATTTCAACACTACATCTATAACTAGTTTATTGCTGGTGTGTTCCTCTCTTGCCCTTATTATTTATGTTGAAAATGATAGATGAGGGATTGATGATTCTGGCTGGTTCATGAATAATCAGGTTATTTCACTGCAAAGCCCCAGGGGAAGGTAATGTTTCTACAATCCTCCATCAGAGAGAAAGCAGTTCACACACGTGTGTGCGTCTGTTGTTCACTCCCCCACTGCCCTGGGTGGGTTTTGGTGTGGTTTTGCCACCTCCCTCTGCAGGTGTGCCTATGCCCAGGCACCCCCATGCTGCATCCCAGTCCAAAATGCTGCTCAGTCCCTTGGCACCATCAACAGCAGCCAGGCACGGGGTGTTTGGAGCAGTTTGGTCTCCAGAGGAGGAGGTGATGGGCATTTCAGTGTCCTGTGGTGGGAGGGTGCAGCCAGGAGCCCTGGGGAGGTGCATGAAGAGCCCCAACCACAGCAGTCAGCTTGGAAGGAGCCCATTTGTGTTTCAAGGAGTTGCAAATAGCTGCTGGTCTCAGGATTTGCTTGTGAGACAGGAAGAACCTTGAGGAGATGATCTGAATGTTTATGTACACAGAAATGTCTAATCACCAGGCTCAGAACAGGCTCAGGAAGGGAATCTGGAGGTGGTTAGCTGGAGAGGAGGATATTTTTGTGCTAGAAATGTGCTGTCCGCCTGTTTGTAGGGTAGGAAGGATACGATGAGAATCAAAGGCTTGGCAGGATGAGCATTTTCATCCTTGTGGATGTGAACTCCCCATCTGTCGTGGGCTCCAAGGCGTGGAACTGTTTAGATCCAATATCATTATTAGAAGCAGAAAATAGAGCTCATAAAACTCCCTCCTTACACCCCAAAAAAGCAGTTCCAGGACCCTTTATCCTACTCGAGAACAAGCCATTCCTGCATTAATTTCCCTGCTGTGGCTGGGCTTGTTGCCAGGAGAAGGAGACTCGGTGCTTTGGCAGAAGATGCACAGCCTGGGGCAGGTCCTTGCTCCTCTGCAGTGTCACCACACCAGGGGATTGAGAAACACAGCTGGGGATGGGCAGTGTGGTGGCCAGGCCAGTTCCTGCCAGGCTCTGGGGTATTTGCAGGGGCTGCATCTGCAGTGGGAATTGCTCCCACGAGCAATGGGATGGAAACCAGCACCAGCTCCACATCCCATGGCTGGGCAGACACTGCTGAGGGCAGCTGGCAGTGCCAGCCTTGGAAGTCACCATCCTGCCACCGTGCCAAGCATCCAGAGGCCCCATGCAGCCACCCTGGGGCTCAACTGCTGAAGCCAAGGTGTCCCCTTAGGCACTGAAGCTGTGACACAGCACACGAGGAGGTTGCAGAGCTGCATCTGAAGCATCCCAGCTGGATTCAGTCATCCTGGAATGGTTTCTGGGAGAGATAGTTGTGAGGCCACAGGGTCAGCTCAGGGGACAGAGATGTATCTGCTGTGGCAGTCTGACATTCCAGTCTGCCCAAAGAGAGCTGGATTAAGTGACAGCTCAGTTTCCTGTGCCAGAGGAGACAGTTCCTATAGGTGCCCATCACTCCTGGTGATTCCTTCACATTGCAGGAGATTCATGACATTTTTGAGGCATTTTCAGCTGCTTGGCATTACCTAAAACTTCTGATGACACTTCTGCAGGTCCAGGCTGTGACATTGCCGTCTGCTGATGGAGAGCAAAGACCCAGCCTAGCACATGCTATTTGAACTGATGGTTTGGCAGCAGGGGGACGTTTTTACTGCTCCAGGATCAGGTAAGGCTCTTTCTCTGGCAAATTTTCCATTGTTTGTTAACTGTAAATAGCTGTGGAATGAAATTTGATGAAGGCATCTATTGTTTCCTTACAGCTCTGCTTTGTTGAGTGGAATAGGGATCCCAGCCATGTGGAGTTTTATTATTATTTAATTTGTAGCTGCCCATAATCAGCAAATTCTTTTAGGTGAGGCTTTTGGCATTTTATATTCAGCATTCTTGCTGTCTGTAAAGCAGCCTAAACCTTTCCTTCTGTTCCTAAAGGCATCTAGTTTAAATTCAAAGTCCATCCATTATAACTTCAGCACCTTGTAATCCCTCAGAGATATGTGCAATTACTCTCTGAAATATCCCAGGAGCAAAACTAATACCAAGCATCATCTGCTTAAATTTACAACATCCAACTAGCACAGTAAAAGCCACTAGCTTAGGGGTTAGCTCATCTGAGCACACTTGCCAAAACACATATCCTGCATCTCATACTGCTTTTGCTGCTGAGGATTTAGCTGCCACCTCAGGAATCTTCATTGGACAACATTCACATTTTATGGTTTTATTTAAATAGCAGGAGTGGATGCACATGTCCTTCATCTGGCATTTGGGTGTCAGCCAGGGAACTCACCCTGCCTGCACAACCCCTGCCTTCCCCACACTGTTGTGTTTCCTCAGGTTCTCAGCCATGAGCTTGTCTCCCATCCTTCATCCTAGGAGCAGTTCAGCCATAATTTCTGTCAAAAAGCTTGGGATGAGGACACGGGCACTTACCCTGCAGCTGAAGCAAGCTTCTTGCATAACATGGCTTTGCTTCTCCTTTCCATTCCTTAGAGTTTTACAGCTGTTTTCATCCAAGCCTATTGACTTCACCCCTATAAATCCAATGATTTTTCCATAAGGATTAGTGTCAGATTCTCCCTGCAGACATCTTGGGTCTTGGAAGACAAAGGAGTGCTCTGGCTGCCTGGTGAGCCTGAGGCATTTGCAGCAATGGCTTTAAAATGCACTCCATGGCCAGGCAGGGTTTGAGCCCCAGGGCAGCTCAGCCACCTTCGGGATTTGGGAAGCCAGGACCTAGGAGGGATCCCAAGAGTGCACTAGGATGTGGATACCTGGATGTGAAATAAGCATTGTGTGGGTTCTCCCTGCCCTTGAAGGCCATGGGAAAGCTGGCAGAGGAACTGTCTAGGTCCAACACTGAGGCTTCAGAGCTGGGTAGAACAAGATGAAGCTGAAGGGAGAAATTTAGAGTAAAGAAATGGTCAAACTGACAGCCAGGGAAATCCTGCAAGGTAGAACTGCCTCTGAGAGTTCCTCCTCAGGTTTTCAGCTTTCCCTGGGCACACAGAGCAGGGTTTGCACATCACAGCACTGACTGCCTGTGCCACAGCCTCCTGTCCACGGGAGCTGGGCTGGAATCCACAGGAAGGGATGGACACACCAGAAATGTTCCCTCTGGAGGGAAAAAGGGCATTGGGCACCAAGTAAAGGGAGATGGAAGAGGAAGGAAACTGTGCATACATCAGCATGAGGGTTTGAGCATTTTATTACGATATATAAATTTTGTCTTCTTAAATTACTCTCTATGAGTTGAACAGAAAGGGATTATGGTGGAGGAAGGAATATACAAAAATAAAATGATATTGTGAGCTACTGCATCACCACATATACAACAGTAAAGTACTTTACAAGCACTTAGAGAATCAGACTTACAAAAATAAAAATATGACACATCCTTATGCATTTCCACCACTTATAAGTTCTCTTCTTCCTTCTCTAACCTTCAGACACCTTTCAATCCCATCCTCAGGTCACAATTCACATGATAGGATACTTTGCTCATTTTGATGGCCATTACAGTATCTGAAAAAGAATTAGTGCCTCCCAAGACTTATAAAATCCACTGGTTATAGAGCTTTAGGGGAGATGTTCAGAACAGATCAATTTGTGAGTGATCAGGTGATCCTCAGGGAGCAGATTTTATCTGGCAATAAAAATCTGAATACCCCACAAGAAGATCCATCATTCCCTATAAAGCATTCCCCATCTCCACAGAGGCACAGCTCTGTGCCTGTTTGATTGATACACAAAGTACCTCGTGAGATTGGGGAATGCTGATGCTCACAGCCCTCAGTGGGACTGAATGACTGTGACAGAGGATGTATCTGATTTTGTTTCAGCTCTAAAAAAGGCAAAGATGCCTTTTCCTGCAGGAAAAGAGGCAGGTTAAAACCACAAGGGCTAAATATCCTAGATCACAGTGCTCACACACAGAACCATTCACCTCTACATCAGACTCACGCAGTCTTTAGTCTTCAGTTTGCTCTACAAAATCTTTTTTGCTCATTAGCCTTCTGGTGACCCTTCCCATTTTTTTTAAGACACACTCAACATAAATAGTAAATAGCATTCACTTCTCTGACCAGCAGCTCACTCAAACACTGCTATCAACACCCAAACACCATTCCAACAGTCCCAGAAAGTGTGCACCTAGGGTGCAAATCTGTCTGTATTTCACATTGAGGAAAGTAGAGCTGGCTTAGAAGGAAAAAAAAAGGCAAAAAATAAAGACAAGCAGTAAACTTTTGGTCAAAGTTGTTCTCTGCGCTTTGTGCAACATATTCCACAGCTTCTGAAAGTTCAATATTTGGTTAGGGTTTCATTTTTTTGGCCCCAAGTGCAATGACAGCAATGCAAGCAGGCCAGACATGAGCATGCTCTGTTGTATTCCAGGGCAAAAGAATCATAGGGATGAACGGGACAGAGATCCCCACCTTTGAAATCAGGGACTTTCCATATTGAAACAAACAATCTTCCCCCATCAAAAAAGATAAAGGCAGTGTCTGACTTTACCCATCAGAGCTGTGGGCAACATGCACATCAGGATCCTGGGGAGAAATAGTGTAGCCACAGTCCCAGCTGTTCAAGGAAACTCACATTTCCATGGTCTAAATTTATCATTTATATCTTTGAGAAAATATACAGAAAGATCTGTTGGCTGAGATTAACAACAGCCCATTTAAAAGAAAAGCACCTCTCTAGTGGGATTAATTGTTCCTTTTAGATGTACAAATACACTACAGGTATGGCACAAGGCACTTCTTGGCTGCCCAGAGTGATTCTTCATTGGCAACACAAAAACACAATTCAGTTTCTGGTGTTTAGGCAAAACAAAAAAAGTCATCACTTTTCCCAGTCATGAGTAAGGTGAACTTTGGCTTTTTCACCACTGCCTAACCCAGCCACAGGGATGGGAGCAGCAGGGATAGAGTGGGCAGGCCGGTTGGGATCTGTGCCCAGGCAAGGGTGAGGATTTGACCCTCTGTGGTTTCCTTGACCTCAGGAAAAACAAAGTCCCTTTCCAATGCCAGCTTTTGCTGAGAAGAAGAGCAGCTTGTGATGGGCCCATGGCAGATACCATATAAGAAGGGATTTTTAAAAAATTTCTCCAGATCTCAGGCACTTGGCCACATCCCAGTTTGGATGTGCTCCAGGGTGATAGTCCCACCACAGCCACCATGGCTACACAGCTCAAAATGTATTCAGCAGCCTAGAAACCCAAGCTGCTTCCTATCTTCCTTTTTTCCCTAACATGGCAAAACCAGAAAAGCTGCTTAATCTCAAAGGAGCAGGAGCATGTTAGGTCACTCCTGGTGTATTTGCAGAGAAAACAAAGCATGCAGCTTCAAAGAGGCCTGGGCTGGGCGTGTGGGACCCTCCAGTGCCAAGGATGCAGCCCTTCCCTGCACCCTCCTGGGGTCACATCCACCTGTGAGACTTGGCCTCAGCAGCTCCTCTCCCTGTCTGGTGAAAGTCCAGGTTGAGGTTCAGTCTCTCTGCTGGATTTGTATTTGCACACTAGGTTTTTTTGGCTTGCCTTGAATTCTCTTTTACTGTTGCAGCTGATATTCAGGAAACAGAACTAACAGTGGACAAAGTGGGCAGAAATCTGCAGCCAGTCATGATGAAAGGGATTTTTCTGGGGAAAACCTGTCAGAAAAACCTTCAGAAAACCTGGAAAACCATCAGTCCCCTCTGTCTGTCATCATACAGGGATCTCCTGGGTGTGAGTACTGGCCTTGCTTTTGGGCCTGGATCACCCTGCTGTCAGCTTGGGAACCTGTCCCTTGGCACAGACTCTCAGGGATGCAGGCACTGACCCCTCCAGAGCCTCCACATGTCCCCAGGAGGGCACAGGGGTATTTCCCCTGCTCCCAAGGCTCGCTCAGCAGCACCAGGCCAACAGGACAGACCTCAAGATGAACTAGCAAGTAAGTGCATCTCCAACCTCACTGCACTGGGACCACGTTCATCCCAGCACCAACTCCCTGCTGCCTAAGCCAGCTCTCCTGTTTGCTGGAGCCCTGGGGAGAAGGGTTGCTTCAGGCATAATAATCCCTCTGGAGGCAGATGCTGCTTTTCCAGGCTTTGATGCTGACAGACAGTGACAGCAGAATCTGACCAGTAACAAATATAATCCTCATTTGTGTTGCTGTAAAGAATTCAACAGTAGGTGGAAGCCTTGGAAATCCTTTGAGAGGTTCTTCCTACCAAGTCCTAACTCCCAGTAGAGAGGCTGAGTTCAGCACTGCCATAACACACATCTTTCAGCACTAATGATGCTTCAGCTGTCAGGATTGAAGTTTGCATTTAAAGACTTTATATTTACCTCTGGTGGAAAAACTGTGCTACATTTTAAACAAGAGAACTCCTGTTTCATAAAGGTCACAGTTCTGGTCACATTTACCAACTGCTTTTTGAAACTGATGGAAAACGTATCTTTATAGGTCACTAATTTTATTATTTTTTCAAGTTTCTCAGACTTTTTTCTTTTAAATCTCAGTGGGTTTGTGCGTCAACTGTTCTGGGCAATCAGCTATGTCTTGTTGACATTGTTAATAGGCTTTCTGACTTGGCTGCTCAGCTGTGTTCTGAAATAACTCCATCAGACTCACAGCAAGTCAGGAACAAAATGGAAAGTTTAGAAGAGAGAAAGCTGGAAATTAATTTCAGGAGCTGTGTGGTTATTTCTAAGTCTGAGCAGCATGCAAAAGTTCTTGGTAAGATTTTTGGAGGCAATTCCGTGCTATTTTCAAAAGTTGTATGTTTGTGGGAATCCAGGCTCTTGCAGATTTTCAGCAAGAGACCAAAGTGAAGATATACCAGGAGATGGGATTCATGAGTGGGGAATGTTTTAGTGCACATTAGGATGGCACATTAGGATTAGAGTGGCACATTAGGACTGACTCCTGCTAACTGTTTCTTGGTCCTTTTGCAGAGACAGTTCAGTGCTACAGCCTGGCTGATTAAGGAAAACCTGGATGGATTTGGGCTCTTCAATCCTTCAAGCTCTACATTGAGAAAGTTTGGCTGCTCCTCTACAGGCAAAAAAGCTGCCCATGCCACAAATATGGAAACTATTGAGAGGGTGAGTTAACCCTGCCCTGGCTTCAAAGAAGCCAGGGAGCATCTTCCTGCTCTACTCTCCTCTCTGCAGTACAGCCACACCCTGAAACTCAAAAGGGCTGCAAGTGCATACAAATCCCTTAAATTAGGTGTTAGAGGCAGTGAACAGCTTGGTCTGACACACTTGGTGTGACAATACTTTTGATAAAAGGGCACTGGGTTCCTAAATCTCTCATTTTTAGAAACTAGCCCTTCAGCTGTTCATTTTCCTCAGCCTCCCTGCTTGCTCCTGGCTGGGCTCACAGGAGATGTGCCTGTCCATCACAGCAGGCCTTTCTCCCATCTCCTGGCTGTACTGGGCCTTGCTATGGTATAGAAATATCCAGCTGCTAGCAAGAGCCGGGGGACCTGTTTTAATCCTCTTTTTCTTGGGGTGACACTGTCCACTCCTCTCAGGAAGTGGGGTGACTGCGGTGCTTAACAGGGCAGCTCTCACTCAGATGAGCTGTTGGAGCAAGCTGTGATGTACTGGTACAAATAACCACCTTCTCTGCATTTCAGCTCTGAAAGAGATCTGGCCTGGTGTGTGCTGGGCTGACCAAATGCTGACTCTGCAGTTGGTCTTCCCTTTGCAGAGACAAAATTGCTCTGAAGCTTGCAGTGACACTCACCTATGTGCTAGACAGGACCTACAGAGCTCATAAGGCATCATTCTACTATGGGTAACAGGGTCCTTTGTCATCTTGATTTCATCTAAACACAAGCCAAAAATAGACATGCTCGGGAGAAGAAAAAAAAAAAAAAACAAAAATAAAATCCAGATCATGAATGTCAGGAACGTCGCAAAGTACAAGCCAGCCTCTCATTGATCAAAACCATCCTGTGCCCTGCAAGCCTCCTGCCAGCCAGTTCAGCCTCGCCCAAGAGCTGTTCTCCAGCCATGAATATTCAGTTGCCACCAAGCAAGGCCCAGCCAGAGCCCGGCGAAGGCCGCGGCCTCCCGGGGGTCGCGCGGTTGCCGCGGCGGGGCGGATCAGAGGGTCTCGCCGTACACGACGCACGGGTTGGTTTCCTCACAGAGTTCCAGCTGCACGCTGGAAGCGAACCAGCGCTTGGCACAACCCAAGCTGTAGTTGAGGGTGGTCCGGTAAATGTTCTTGGCACGCTTGGGGAAAATGATGGTGGTGCTCTGAAATCTCACCGGCTTCTGGCGGGGCTCGAAGATCAGCTGGGACTTGTAGTTCCGCCAGGTGCAGTTGGGAGCGGCGATGATGGTCTCGCTGTAGGTGGTGACGGTGGGGATGGGCCCGTAGAAGATGTCATCCCGATAGTGCTTCTCCGAGTCGTACTTCACCTCAGAATTGCACCTGCAGAGGACAGCAAGGGATCAGGAGCACGGCCCAGGCAGCAAAGGAGGCAAGACAGGCAGGACTCTTCTCTAACCCTTCGAAGCTGGCAGCATTTACCACCTCTTACTGCACAGACACTGGGGCAGATGCCAACTCTACAGCCCAAAGCCAAGACGACTCTCTGCTGGGGAATCTTGTTGGGACCCCACCTTGCTGTGAATCCATCTCAGCATTTCTGCAATGTGGTCATACCAGGGCAGAAAATACCTTGTTGCACAGGCTCCAAGCAACGCTCTTCTTCCTCTGGTTTTCTCCATGGGTCCCACTGGGTCCCAGCTCAGCCCTGAGAGCTACACTGGAGGCAGACCAACACCCTGTAATGGACCTGTCAAGCTGTCAAGGCTGTTTGTCTTTTCTTTCATTATTGCACAAAAATGCCCAAACCAGCTAAAATCTGAGTGCTGGAAGATGAGGGGTGAGGTTGCTTGTTGGGGCCTACAAAAAACCCAAGCAATCCTGAAAGAGCAGGTAAAGCAAAGGGACACTATGGGCTGTGGCTGCCCAACACCCAAGCCACTGGTCTCAAAGGAATCGGCCACCTGAACTGCCAACAGATGAAGAACCACAAAAGGTAGGATGCCTTTTTTCTGCAGTCATCCAGAAAGGATGTGCAGACACCAGGCCAGAAAAAGGGCGTTTTTCTGGAATCCCTAGTCATGGGGAACAGCAGGACTTCCACTGGTTTTCCCCGCTCCCCAAACGCTCCTCCAGCCATCAGCAGCCAAGGAATGTGCAGCTCCACGTAAAAAAGATTAAAAGCTGGGTGTGTGCTTGTCATTACCTCCACCCAGAGGGGGGCTGACTGATTGTGCGCCGCGTGTAACCTGAGCTGCTGTAATGTATTTTGCACAGCTAGGGTGTAAGCAAGTCATTCAGCACACATAAAACAAGACTCCAATGTAATCACCATAAAAACATGCCCGCTGGCAGTTCCTCAGCCAGCAGAGATTTACTGGGGTGCATTTCCAGAGAGACTTTTGCAAAGGTTGAGGAGGTTTACAGTCCTCCCACTGTCCCTGTCCCAAGCTGAAAGTGCTCCATGCTGTTTGCAGGATACATTCCACATCAGCAAAAGAGCAAATACCAACATTTATCCATCAGCCACAGCACCAGCCCCTCAGGAGGGCAGAACATCTCCATCACTGGCTTGAGGGACCATCTCCTCACATGGAGGAGCTCGTTCAGTCTCTGTGGGCTGTCTAATGTTGGTTTCTCTGCAGCTAGAGCAAACAAGAACAGGTGCCAATTAGAAAGGTGTTGCTTCTTCTGAAGATGCAAGTCATCTGGGAACAGTGTGAAGACCATCAGATTACTTAGTGGAGGCCATCAAGCCCACAGATGGTAATGGTTTTCTCTCATAGCCTTGGATTTTAGCTGGCCTTGGAAGGAAAGCTGTCTTCTGTTAAAACCTCCCTCCAGTTCTTGCCTCCTCCCCTCTGCCTGTGCTGCTGTCAGTGCCTTTAATTCAGGAATTACCCTCCCACCTGTCCTTCCATTTCCATCAAATAACCATGACTCCCATTCATAAACACATTTTAATTTTTGGCAGAAGCACCAGAAAAAAGACAGAAATCCCCATCTACCCACCCAATCCCATCTGTACCTGATTTCCTGCATGGGTTCAGGGTTGACCTCAATGCTTTCTCCAAAAAACACCGGGTACATTCGAGGCCTTATCTCTGGCATGGACGGGTTCAGGAGCAGATAAGGCATCTGCAGGGAAGGAGAGCACAGCAAGTGTTGGGACACAACAGATGGGGCTGGCAGAGCTCATAACATGCTGTGGCTGGCAGCTGAGCAGCCTGACACAACACCTGGACTGTCCTCGCCTACCAACACCTCCCTCTGTCCCAGCAAACCTCCCAGGTACGTGACTGTGCCCACATCTCTGTCACTTCATGCTGCAGTATCTGTTTGTTGAAATTTAACCTTCTCCTTCCTTCTTCCTTTCTTGTTTCTGATAGGAATTGCAATTGTTTTCGAGTTTTCTTTAGCCCTGATATTGCCCTTACTGCTAGGAATTAACCAGTCTTAGAAACACTCAAAATGTGTCAGCATGGAGAAGTGCTCCACATCTGACCCAACACAGCCATAGGGCCTAAGGCTGCTGACTTGAAGGATGTGGATCTACTGAAGTGAGACATGTGCATGTATTTTTATAGATACACATACAAATATGTACATAAAATCATGTATCCCTTGCAACAATCCAGCAGAGGAAGTGATAGACTTGCTGTTCCTGAAGTCTCTGTGCCAAAAATGGCTCTTGTGCTCCAAAGGACATTTTTGTTAACCATAAAACCGAGGGTGGGGTGAGACACTGGGGCACCTTGTGGCCTCTGCAATGCAGGAAGTCAGCTGCAAGCCAGGACTTTATAATGAATGGAGCAGCTCCAATTCATGACACCAAAAACTGGATTTTTAAGACTAACTGCTCCATGAACTTACTCTGACAAATTGTCACAGACCAGCCTAGGCTCCTCTGCCCACCACAGAAATGATTAATCCCACTTCTCTATACTGGAGTGCTCCTAAACACCAGTTCCCACATATGGGGATCCTGTGTCTGGTGCCTGGACTAAACCCAGCAGCTAATTCAGCCTAATCCTGCCCTCCTGGAAAAATGTCACTGCAGGTTTCAGTCTCTGCCACTATTTTTCTGTCAGCAGATATTTATGACGCACAGGACACAGGATCTCTTTGAAGGAGATGGCTGCAGCCTCTGTGCAGGGTCTGTAGGTGGCTAGCTGAGGTCTGCTTTCCTCTACTGGATTGGGCCTTCTGCCTCAGGCTAAGGCAAAAAATGTCACTGCTCCATCTGAATTTGCCAGGCCATTTAATTCTGTGTCCCAAAGCCACTAAGCTGTTTCTTCTTTTCATAACGAAATATCCCTGCACTTTACAACCCTGTAAAGTTGTACTATAAAGTAAAATGGCCAACCCCTCTTTTTGATTGAATACTGTTTCGTTGTCAAAAGAGAACAGTATCTGCACAGTCATGG